>CAJQUW010013376.1:40000-47500 GCA_907163375.1 Prostheceraeus crozeri | reverse complement strand
AAAAAAAAAAAAAAAAAAAAAAAAAAAAATAAAAAAAAAAAAAAAAAAAAAAAAAAAAAAAAAAAAAAAAAAAAAAAAAAAAAAAAAAAAAAAAAAAAAAAAAAAAAAAAAAAAAAAAAAAAAAAAAAAAAAAAAAAAAAAAAAATAAAAAAAAAAAAAAAAAAAAAAAAAAAAAAAAAAAAAAAAAAAAAAAAAAAAAAAAAAAAAAAAAAAAAAAAAAAAAAAAAAAAAAAAAAAAAAAAAAAAAAAAAAAAAAAAAAAAAAAAAAAAAAAAAAAAAAAAAAAAAAAAAAAAAAAAAAAAAAAAAAAAAAAAAAAAAAAAAAAAAAAAAAAAAAAAAAAAAAAAAAAAAAAAAAAAAAAAAAAAAAAAAAAAAAAAAAAAAAAAAAAAAAAAAAAAAAAAAAAAAAAAAAAAAAAAAAAAAAAAAAAAAAAAAAAAAAAAAAAAAAAAAAAAAAAAAAAAAAAAAAAATAAAAAAAAAAAAAAAAAAAAAAAAAAAAAAAATAAAAAAAAAAAAAAAAAAAAAAAAAAAAAAAAAAAAAAAAAAAAAAAAAAAAAAAAAAAAAAAAAAAAAAAAAAAAAAAAAAAAAAAAAAAAAAAAATAAAAAAAAAAAAAAAAAAAAAAAAAAAAAAAAAAAAAAATAAAAAAAAAAAAAAAAAAAAAAAAAAAAAAAAAAAAAAAAAAAAAAAAATAAAAAAAAAAAAAATAAAAAAAAAAAAAAAAAAAAAAAAAAAAAAAAAAAAAAAAAAAAAAAAAAAAAAAAAAAAAAAAAAAAAAAAAAAAAAAAAAAAAAAAAAAAAAAAAAAAAAAAAAAAAAAAAAAAAAAAAAAAAAAAAAAAAAAAAAAAAAAATAAAAAAAAAAAAAAAAAAAAAAAAAAAAAAAAAAAAAAAAAAAAAAAAAAAAAAAAAAAAAAAAAAAAAAAAAAAAAAAAAAAAAATAAAAAAAAAAAAAAAAAAAAAAAAAAAAAAAAAAAAAAAAAAAAAAAAAAAAAAAAAAAAAAAAAAAAAAAAATAAAAAAAAAAAAAAAAAAAAAAAAAAAAAAAAAAAAAAAAAAAAAATAAAAAAAAAAAAAAAAAAAAAAAAAAAAAAAAAAAAAAAAAAAAAAAAAAAAAAAAAAAAAAAAAAAAAAAAAAAAAAAAAAAAAAAAAAAAAAAAAAAAAAAAAAAAAAAAAAAAAAAAAAAATAAAAAAAAAAAAAAAAAAAAAAAAAAAAAAAAATAAAAAAAAAAAAAAAAAAAAAAAAAAAAAAAAAAAAAAAAAAAAAAAAAAAAAAAAAAAAAAAAAAAAAATAAAAAAAAAAAAAAAAAAAAAAAAAAAAAAAAAAAAAAAAAAAAAAAAAAAAAAAAAAAAAAAAAAAAAAAAAAAAAAAAAAAAAAAAAAAAAAAATAAAAAAAAAAAAAAAAAAAAAAAAAAAAAAAAAAAAAAAAAAAAAAAAAAAAAAAAAAAAAAAAAAAAAAAAAAAAAAAAAAAAAAAAAAAATAAAAAAAAAAAAAAAAAAAAAAAAAAAAAAAAAAAAAAAAAAAAAAAAAAAAAAAAAAAAAAAAAAAAAAAAAAAAAAAAAAAAAAAAAAAAAAAAAAAAAATAAAAAAAAAAAAAAAAAAAAAAAAAAAAAAAAAAATAAAAAAAAAAAAAAAAAAAAAAAAAAAAAAAAAAAAAAAAAAAAAAAAAAAAAAAAAAAAAAAAAAAAAAAAATAAAAAAAAAAAAAAAAAAAAAAAAAAAAAAAAAAAAAAAAAAAAAAAAATAAAAAAAAAAAAAAAAAAAAAAAAAAAAAAAAAAAAAAAAAAAAAAAAAAAAAAAAAAAAAAAAAAAAAAAAAATAAAAAAAAAAAAAAAAAAAAAAAAAAAAAAAAAAAAAAAAAAAAAAAAAAAAAAAAAAAAAAAAAAAAAAAAAAAAAAAAAAAAAAAAAAAAAAAAAAAAAAAAAAAAAAATAAAAAAAAAAAAAAAAAAAAAAAAAAAAAAAAAAAAAAAAAAAAAAAAAAAAAAAAAAAAAAAAAAAAAAAAAAAATAAAAAAAAAAAAAAAAAAAAAAAAAAAAAAAAAAAAAAAAAAAAAAAAAAAAAAAAAAAAAAAAAAAAAAAAAATAAAAAAAAAAAAAAAAAAAAAAAAAAAAAAAAAAAAAAAAAAAAAAAAAAAAAAAAAAAAAAAAAAAAAAAAAAAAAAAAAAAAAAAAAAAAAAAAAAAAAAAAAAAAAAAAAAAAAAAAAAAAAAAAAAAAAAAAAAAAAAAAAAAAAAAAAAAAAAAAAAAAAAAAAAAAAAAAAAAAAAAAAAAAAAAAAAAAAAAAAAAAAAAAAAAAAAAAAATAAAAAAAAAAAAAAAAAAAAAAAAAAAAAAAAAAAAAAAAAAAAAAAAATAAAAAAAAAAAAAAAAAAAAAAAAAAAAAAAAAAAAAAAAAATAAAAAAAAAAAAAAAAAAAAAAAAAAAAAAAAAAAAAAAAAAAAAAAAAAAAAAAAAAAAAAAAAAAAAAAAAAAAAAAAAAAAAAAAAAAAAAAAAAAAAAAAAAAAAAAAAAAAAAAAAAAAAAAAAAAAAAAAAAAACAAAAAAAAAAAAAAAAAAAAAAAAAAAAAAAAAAAAAAAAAAAAAAAAAAAAAAAAAAAAAAAAAAAAAAAAAAAAAAAAAAAAAAAAAAAAAAGAAAAAAAAAAAAAAAAAAAAAAAAAAAAAAAAAAAAAAAGAAAAAAAAAAAAAAAAAAAAAAAAAAAAAAAAAAAAAAAAAAAAAAAAAAAAAAAAAAAAAAAAAAAAAAATAAAAAAAAAAAAAAAAAAAAAAAAAAAAAAAAAAAAGAAAAAAAAAAAAAAAATAAAAAAAAAAAAAAAAAAAAAAATAAAAAAAAAAAAAAAAAAAAGAAAAAAAAAAAAAAAAAAAAAAAAATAAAAAAAAAAAAAAGAAAAAAAAAAAAAAAAAAAAAAAAAAAAAAAAAAAAAAAAAAAATTAAAAAGAAAAAAAAAAAAAAAAACTATATAAAAAAATATGAAAAAAAAAAAAAAAAAAAAAAAAAAAAAAAAAAAAACCACAAGGAAAAAAAACGAATAAAAATGAAAAAACAAGAAAAAAAAGAAAGAAAAAAAAAAAAAACAAAAAGAATAAAAAAAAAAAAGAAAAAAAAAAAAAAAAAAAAAAAAAAAAAGAAAATAAAAATATAAAATAAAAAAAAAGATAAAAAAAAAGAGAAAAAAAAAAAAAAAATATTATAAGAAGATAAAGAGAATAGAGAAAAAAAATAATAAAAGCAAGATAAAAAAAGAAAAATAACAAAGGAAAAAAAAAAGAAAAAGAAAGAAAAGAAAAGAAAAAAAAAAGAATAGAAAAAGGACAAAAGAAAAAGAAAGGAAGAAACAAAAAAAATAAAGAAAAAAAAAAAAAAAAGAAAAAAAAACAAAAAAAAAACGTGAAAAAAAAAAGAAAAAAAAAAAAAAAAAAAAAAAAAAAAAAAAAAAAAAAAAAAAAAAAAAAAAAAAAAAAAAAAAAAAAAAAAAAAAAAAAAAAAAAAAAAAAAAAAAAAAAAAAAAAAAAAAAAAAAAAAAAAAAAAAAAAAAAAAAAAAAAAAAAAAAAAAAAAAAAAAAAAAAAAAAAAAAAAAAAAAAAAAAAAAAAAAAAAAAAAAAATAAAAAAAAAAAAAAAAAAAAAAAAAAAAAAAAAAAAAAAAAAAAAAAAAAAAAATAAAAAAAAAAAAAAAAAAAAAAAAAAAAAAAAAAAAAAAAAAAAAAAAAAAAAAAAAAAAAAAAAAAAAAAAAAAAAAAAAAAAAAAAAAAAAAAAAAAAAAAAAAAAAAAAAAAAAAAAAAAAAAAAAAAAAAAAAAAAAAAAAAAAAATAAAAAAAAAAAAAAAAAAAAAAAAAAAAAAAAAAAAAAAAAAAAAAAAAAAAAAAAAAAAAAAAAAAAAAAAAAAAAAAAAAAAAAAAAAAAAAAAAAAAAAAAAAAAAAAAAAAAAAAAAAAAAAAAAAAAAAAAAAAAAAAAAAAAAAAAAAAAAAAAAAAAAAAAAAAAAAAAAAAAAAAAAAAAAAAAAAAAAAAAAAAAAAAAAAAAAAAAAAAAAAAAAAAAAAAAAAAAAAAAAAAAAAAAAAAAAAAAAAAAAAAAAAAAAAAAAAAATAAAAAAAAAAAAAAAAAAAAAAAAAAAAAAAAAAAAAAAAAAAAAAAAAAAAAAAAAAAAAAAAAAAAAAAAAAAAAAAAAAAAAAAAAAAAAAAAAAAAAAAAAAAAAAAAAAAAAAAAAAAAAAAAAAAAAAAAAAAAAAAAAAAAAAAAAAAAAAAAAAAAAAAAAAAAAAAAAAAAAAAAAAAAAAAAAAAAAAAAAAAAAAAAAAAAATAAAAAAAAAAAAAAAAAAAAAAAAAAAAAAAAAAAAAAAAAAAAAAAAAAAAAAAAAAAAAAAAAAAAAAAAAAAAAAAAAAAAAAAAAAAAAAAAAAAAAAAAAAAAAAAAAAAAAAAAAAAAAAAAAAAAAAAAAAAAAAAAAAAAAAAAAAAAAAAAAAAAAAAAAAAAAAAAAAAAAAAAAAAAAAAAAAAAAAAAAAAAAAAAAAAAAAAAAAAAAAAAAAAAAAAAAAAAAAAAAAAAAAAAAAAAAAAAAAAAAAAAAAAAAATAAAAAAAAAAAAAAAAAAAAAAAAAAAAAAAAAAAAAAAAAAAAAAAAAAAAAAAAAAAAAAAAAAAAAAAAAAAAAAAAAAAAAAAAAAAAAAAAAAAAAAAAAAAAAAAAAAAAAAAAAAAAAAAAAAAAAAAAAAAAAAAAAAAAAAAAAAAAAAAAAAAAATAAAAAAAAAAAAAAAAAAAAAAAAAAAAAAAAAAAAAAAAAAAAAAAAAAAAAAAAAAAAAAAAAAAAAAAAAAAAAAAAAAAATAAAAAAAAAAAAAAAAAAAAAAAAAAAAAAAAAAAAAAAAAAAAAAAAAAAAAAAAAAAAAAAAAAAAAAAAAAAAAAAAAAAAAAAAAAAAAAAAAAAAAAAAAAAAAAAAAAAAAAAAAAAAAAAAAAAAAAAAAAAAAAAAAAAAAAAAAAAAAAAAAAAAAAAAAAAAAAAAAAAAAAAAAAAAAAAAAAAAAAAAAAAAAAAAAAAAAAAAAAAAAAAAAAAAAAAAAAAAAAAAAAAAAAAAAAAAAAAAAAAAAAAAAAAAAAAAAAAAAAAAAAAAAAAAAAAAAAAAAAAAAAAAAAAAAAAAAAAAAAAAAAAAAAAAAAAAAAAAAAAAAAAAAAAAAAAAAAAAAAAAAAAAAAAAAAAAAAAAAAAAAAAAAAAAAAAAAAAAAAAAAAAAAAAAAAAAAAAAAAAAAAAAAAAAAAAAAAAAAAAAAAAAAAAAAAAAAAAAAAAAAAAAAAAAAAAAAAAAAAAAAAAAAAAAAAAAAAAAAAAAAAAAAAAAAAAAAAAAAAAAAAAAAAAAAAAAAAAAAAAAAAAAAAAAAAAAAAATAAAAAAAAAAAAAAAAAAAAAAAAAAAAAAAAAAAAAAAAAAAAAAAAAAAAAAAAAAAAAAAAAAAAAAAAAAAAAAAAAAAAAAAAAAAAAAAAAAAAAAAAAAAAAAAAAAAAAAAAAAAAAAAAAAAAAAAAAAAAAAAAAAAAAAAAAAAAAAAAAAAAAAAAAAAAAAAAAAAAAAAAAAAAAAAAAAAAAAAAAAAAAAAAAAAAAAAAAAAAAAAAAAAAAAAAAAAAAAAAAAAAAAAAAAAAAAAAAAAAAAAAAAAAAAAAAAAAAAAAAAAAAAAAAAAAAAAAAAAAAAAAAAAAAAAAAAAAAAAAAAAAAAAAAAAAAAAAAAAAAAAAAAAAAAAAAAAAAAAAAAAAAAAATAAAAAAAAAAAAAAAAAAAAAAAAAAAAAAAAAAAAAAAAAAAAAAAAAAAAAAAAAAAAAAAAAAAAAAAAAAAAAAAAAAAAAAAAAAAAAAAAAAAAAAAAAAAAAAAAAAAAAAAAAAAAAAAAAAAAAAAAAAAAAAAAAAAAAAAAAAAAAAAAAAAAAAAAAAAAAAAAAAAAAAAAAAAAAAAAAAAAAAAAAAAAAAAAAAAAAAAAAAAAAAAAAAAAAAAAAAAAAAAAAAAAAAAAAAAAAAAAAAAAAAAAAAAAAAAAAAAAAAAAAAAAAAAAAAAAAAAAAAAAAAAAAAAAAAAAAAAAAAAAAAAAAAAAAAAAAAAAAAAAAAAAAAAAAAAAAAAAAAAAAAAAAAAAAAAAAAAAAAAAAAAAAAAAAAAAAAAAAAAAAAAAAAAAAAAAAAAAAAAAAAAAAAAAAAAAAAAAAAAAAAAAAAAAAAATAAAAAAAAAAAAAAAAAAAAAAAAAAAAAAAAAAAAAAAAAAAAAAAAAAAAAAAAAAAAAAAAAAAAAAAAAAAAAAAAAAAAAAAAAAAAAAAAAAAAAAAAAAAAAAAAAAAAAAAAAAAAAAAAAAAAAAAAAAAAAAAAAAAAAAAAAAAAAAAAAAAAAAAAAAAAAAAAAAAAAAAAAAAAAAAAAAAAAAAAAAAAAAAAAAAAAAAAAAAAAAAAAAAAAAAAAAAAAAAAAAAAAAAAAAAAAAAAAAAAAAAAAAAAAAAAAAAAAAAAAAAAAAAAAAAAAAAAAAAAAAAAAAAAAAAAAAAAAAAAAAAAAAAAAAAAAAAAAAAAAAAAAAAAAAAAAAAAAAAAAAAAAAAAAAAAAAAAAAAAAAAAAAAAAAAAAAAAAAAAAAAAAAAAAAAAAAAAAAAAAAAAAAAAAAAAAAAAAAAAAAAAAAAAAAAAAAAAAAAAAAAAAAAAAATAAAAAAAAAAAAAAAAAAAAAAAAAAAAAAAAAAAAAAAAAAAAAAAAAAAAAAAAAAAAAAAAAAAAAAAAAAAAAAAAAAAAAAAAAAAAAAAAAAAAAAAAAAAAAAAAAAAAAAAAAAAAAAAAAAAAAAAAAAAAAAAAAAAAAAAAAAAAAAAAAAAAAAAAAAAAAAAAAAAAAAAAAAAAAAAAAAAAAAAAAAAAAAAAAAAAAAAAAAAAAAAAAAAAAAAAAAAAAAAAAAAAAAAAAAAAAAAAAAAAAAAAAAAAAAAAAAAAAAAAAAAAAAAAAAAAAAAAAAAAAAAAAAAAAAAAAAAAAAAAAAAAAAAAAAAAAAAAAAAAAAAAAAAAAAAAAAAAAAAAAAAAAAAAAAAAAAAAAAAAAAAAAAAAAAAATAAAAAAAAAAAAAAAAAAAAAAAAAAAAAAAAAAAAAAAAAAAAAAAAAAAAAAAAAAAAAAAAAAAAAAAAAAAAAAAAAAAAAAAAAAAAAAAAAAAAAAAAAAAAAAAAAAAAAAAAAAAAAAAAAAAAAAAAAAAAAAAAAAAAAAAAAAAAAAAAAAAAAAAAAAAAAAAAAAAAAAAAAAAAAAAAAAAAAAAAAAAAAAAAAAAAAAAAAAAAAAAAAAAAAAAAAAAAAAAAAAAAAAAAAAAAAAAAAAAAAAAAAAAAAAAAAAAAAAAAAAAAAAAAAAAAAAAAAAAAAAAAAAAAAAAAAAAAAAAAAAAAAAAAAAAAAAAAAAAAAAAAAAAAAAAAAAAAAAAAAAAAAAAAAAAAAAAAAAAAAAAAAAAAAAAAAAAAAAAAAAAAAAAAAAAAAAAAAAAAAAAAAAAAAAAAAAAAAAA
>CAJQUW010013375.1:0-42245 GCA_907163375.1 Prostheceraeus crozeri | reverse complement strand
GTAGTAAGGAAGTGACAAACACCAGATAGCGCAAGATGGCCGCCATCGCTGAGTCCCCCCCCCTCTGGCTCGGCAGAGTGTCGTGGTCGGCCGCCGTGGTGCTTCGGGTCTGAGTCCCCCCCCCCTCTGGAACGATAGAGTGTCGTGGTGGACTTGGGCGACCGCCAGGATTAGTCTTGAGGCTATAGTGTGTGATGTTTTTGGTGCAATCTGCTGAATGTTGGGTTGTAAAATGGGTTGTTTCGAGTGGAAGGAGTGGTCGGATGAGAAAACGGAGGTCGGATTCGTGTTCAGCGTGAAATTCTGCATCGGTAGGGTGAGTTTCAAGTCAATCGGTGAGAAAAAATTTTTCTTCAAAATTTTAACAGAGTTAGAATTTGGGACGTTTTGGTGTGTAGCGCCCAAACGAAGCATCGGATGAGAAAACGGAGGCCAGATTCGGAATCTACGTGAAATTTTGGGTTAGGAAGGATGTTTCCAGCGAAATCGGAGAGAAAAAATTTTCACTGACGTCCCCCCCCCTCTGGACAGCTTGCTTCGATTTTGGCTTCCAGTGGACGGATTTTGTCGTGCGATAGCTCGTTTGAAAGCTAAGAGTGAGACAAATTCAGTGAAAGAATCGGCTTGTTCCTATCTGTCTTCGTTTAGATGTGAGACGCCATTTAAGATTTTGGGACATTGGTGAAAAACGACAGAGTTAGAATTTGGGACGTTTTGGGCTCTAGCTTCAAAACGAAGCATCGGATTGGAAAACGGATTTCAGATTTGGAATCAGCGTGAAATTCTTTATATGTATGGTGAGTTTCAAGTCAATCGGAGAGAAAAAATTTTCAACATTTTTCGAAAAAACGACAGAGTTAGAATTTGGGACGTTTTGGTGTGTAGCGCCCAAACGAAGCATCGGATGAGAAAACGGAGGCCAGATTCGGAATCTACGTGAAATTTTTGGTTAGGAAGGATGTTTCCAGCGAAATCGCAGAGAAAAAATTTTCACTGACGTCCCCCCCCCTCTGGACAGCTTGCTTCGATTTTGGCTTCCAGTGGACGGATTTTGTCGTGCGATAGCTCGTTTGAAAGCTAAGAGTGAGACAAATTCAGTGAAAGAATCGGCTTGTTCCTATCTGTCTTCGTTCAAAAGTTAGAGCGGTTACAAGATTTTAGGTCGGAGCTCGCTTACCTGAAAAAATCCTAAGTGTCAGAGTGACTTTGTATGGGTAAAATTTTGAAAATTTTCCAAAGTGTGGAATTTCGACCTGGGACCGTCACCAAAACATTTTTCATCAAATTCTGAAATTTCGCTGACGTCCCCCCCCCTCTGGACAGCTTGCTTCGATTTTGGTTTCCAGTGGACGGATTTTGTCGTGCGATAGCTCGTTTGAAAGCTAAGAGTGAGACAAATTCAGTGAAAGAATCGGCTTGTTCCTATCTGTCTTCGTTTAGATGTGAGACGCCATTTAAGATTTTGGGACATTGGCGAAAAACGACAGAGTTAGAATTTGGGACGTTTTGGGCTGTAGCTTCAAAACGAAGCATCGGATTGGAAAACGGATTTCAGATTTGGAATCAGCGTGATGTTATTGTCCAATGAGGATCATCATCCAATGAGAATCAAGCATTTCTTTATAAATAGCGAGCCTTCCACAGTGAGAATCATTCCATCGTTGAATCACACGAGTGACGGACGCACATTTTCTCTCTCTCTCTAGTTCCCTGTTCTATTATCCAACTAAAATGGTAAGTCGCTACTTCCCTCCCTCTCCTCCCTTGAACGTAAACTTAATACAATCTTTTTTCATTTTCAGGCATCTACTCCATCTGCTGCACTAGTAGGACAAAATGGCGGTCAAACGTTACAAGGTTCGCTACGGTCAGATCATCTACAACTGAGACCAGTGGAAGAAACAACCAAGGTACATAATCCTACACCGCTACAGCGTAAATTTAAACAAGCCTTGCGTTATGATGATCATAGCGTAGTACTCCAAACGGGAATGCTCCCTTCCACGGATGTCAAGATAATGCACAATCAGTATGGGGACTACATACTGATCCCCGTGAGTCCGTACATTCGCCACCAACTTGATATTATTGAGGAGTACGTGACATTAAATATGGACATTCCTACTCCTCTTGCTCAAGAGTGGAAGGCGAGAGATGACAAGGATACTCCCTATAGAAAGATTTGGGATGGTAATCACATTTGCCTACCGGTATCACATTGGTGTACTTACTATAAGAAGGATGGAGATCATTCAATACTCATCAGATGTGATGAGCTCGGAGAAGGTACTTGGGATATCCTTTTCAAAGTGAATGGGCTATATTATGGTCGACACAAGGATAATAAAATAGCCTCTCTCTCCATGCATATGGAATCCATCCTATATATTCCGAAACCACCCAACGTGGACGACATAATTGATCAAATCCTTAACAGCAGTGGTACGAAGCGCAAGTCGGAGAAGAATGCTACATCAAAACGCAAATCAAAGAAGGAGAATTACTAGTCCTTTCCTAACTCTACCCTATGACAATTCGCTTATGTGCTTTGAGTGTCGTAGACGTGGTCTTATTAGATACATTTTACTTCTTCGTTGCCATCATATCATTTGTGTATTTTGCCGTGAAAAGCATCGATGTAATTCTTCATTTTGTAATATGTTATAGAACGTTTCCTTAGATGTGTAAATTTCCGTTTTAGGCTTCTATCATCATTTTTATGGATTGTGAGGGTGAACCTGTACAGGAGCTCAGTGCTATTGCTATGAACAATTGGACATATCAGATTGTTAGTGTCTATCATCAACATGCCAACTGCGATCCCAATGTTGATCAATGGGCGAGAAAACACATTCATGGACTTAATCTGAAATATTTGCAAGACTATGGCTTTTCTTGTGAAAGTGCTCTTCTTATTGACTTTAAACGATGGTTAGCTGCTTTCAATGTTATACGCATCTTTTGTAATAATCCTGGTAAGGAGAGGAAAGTATTTCCTAATCTAATCATTGATGATATTTTGCTCCCGCCTTGGGATAGTAGAGTGAATCAACATTATCATGAAGTCACGAAACGTTTTAAGGATTTGTGTGTTCCTATTTTGTCTGTTCGTTGTAGTAGCTACGTTCATAACCAATGCTTCTTTCCTCCTTACCTCAACACTGCCAAAGTCCTGTATGGTTATCATTGCTCGCTGTATGATAGTTATCAGCTGTATCTATTTTATCTCTTTCAAACCATTGATTTATAATGCATGCTTGTTACCATTATTCAATAAATGTTACTATGAGAAGAGTTGTTGTTTTCATGCAATGGATGGGTTAGTTAAAGGGCGATCATGTCTTTCTCAAACGACTGCGGAACATTACGTTTTCATAGGCAAAGTTTAAAAGGAGCTGTTCAAGATTATGTGATAAATTTTCATAAAGATGAGACCGACATCGAAGCAGTGGTCGATGATGCTAGCACTCTATTTCTAGAGTTAATGAATACATTCTCTGATAGCATTATCATGGCGCGATTAGTTGCGAAAATTAAGTTTAGTCATTTTGGAAAGGAAGAGGTGGAAAGTCGCTCTTTCCATTTTGCTTCTTATTCAATGGAAGTGGTAGATCACCCCGAAGAATTTTTTAAAAGACATATGATAAAAATTGCTGAACGTCTTAACGCATTTAACCATCATGGTAGCAGTCTAGTGATTGAAGCGATTTCAGATATTCACATTCAACTTTCCATAAAGAAAAATTGAAAATGCAGTGGTACTTGATTGTAGCACAACTGGTTTTCGAGCTATGTCTGCTCACTCTCGAAGTATATTCCTTCTGTACATGCGTCTATTATTTAGAAAAGGCTAGCAAATTCATATCTTCAAAAAGACTTGCTATAGACATCAGTAACGGTGAAACTATGTGTTGCGATGTATGTAAGCGAAAGGATGGAAATGAAAAGCGCATCTTCAAGAGATGTAAGCATGCTTTTTGTCAACGCTGTTTCATACGTAATTGCATTCAACTTTGCCAATGTAACCACTGTGACATTGCTCATTTCGAGTGTCACTTATGTCGCAATAGTTAGTACCTATGCAAATGTGGTAAAGATAGGTTTTAGCAAAGACTAACACGGAAAATGGCGAAACGTAAAATGACGAAACGTAAAAGTCAAAAGTTTTCTTCAGCCATTCAAGCTCTCCGACGAATGAAAGCAAATCAGCGATACAATGCTATACGACATGCTAACGATAAATTCATTTGTGAAATTATTTCTCATGTGAGGAAGTTGAGGACGAAGAAATTAGCGCCAAAACAACGAAAGTTACTTAAGCGATATGCTACGAAATTGCGTTTCATCTCCAATCCTAAAGTCGCCCTTCAAAGAAAGAGGAAAACTCTAACACAAAAGGGCGGTTTCCTTTCAGCAATACTTCCAATGATAGCTCCTGCCGTGGGCAACCTATTGGGAAATATCTTTGGCTCTAAGCGTTAATTATGCAAATGTTGAGTCTCAAAGTAATAAAATGGATTTCAGACTTCAATGTGATAAAGTTCTGACTGTATCAGGTCCATCTCATGCAGGTAAAACTGTTTTCACGCTGAATTTATTGGATAAAAGAAGGGAGTTGTTTAAGGAACCTATCAATCGAGTGATTTGGTGTTATGGTATTTATCAACCGTCGCTGTTTCAGGAATTGCAAAGTCGCAACTTTATTCGACATGAAGGAATTATTCCAGTGGATAAACTTCAGTCTAATGATGTTGTTGTATTGGATGATTTATTAAAAGAAAGTAAGAATTCAAAAGATGTTACAGATATGTTCACTCGCGCAGCACACCATAAAAGGTGTTTTATCATCTATATTACACAAAATTTATTTCCTGATGGAAAAGAAGCTCGTACACGAAACCTGAATACACACTATTATGCTATTTTCAAGAATCCGCGAGATAAAAGTCAATTTGAAATTTTAGCGCGACAAGTTGCACCCAGAGGATCAAAAGCCTTAATTGAAATTTTTCAAGCAGCTACTGAAAAACCATACGGTTACTTATTCATTGACTTTACGCAAGAGTGTCCGGAAGAATTTAGATTTCGAAGTGATATTTTGAAAACTCCCATGATTATCTACAAACTATGAGTTCTTATTCTCGCATGATTGTTATTCCTCAGGATGAATATGTACAATTGACTGCCATGCAGCAAGTAAAGCAACCTCTTGCAAATCAAATGTATAGGAAAGAAATAGATTATCAGCAAAATGTTCACATCAAAGATCCACATCGTGCTGTATTATTACAATCGGAAACTGTTGAGCAATTGAAAAACTTGAAGAATAAGATGCGTGACTCTGTATCGACTGCTACACCTTTAGCATCTCGCGCACATGCCATATCTCTTTTCAATAGTATTGAGCCCCATCTCAATGTAAATGATAGAGGAGAAATCATTACAGATGAAAATAAAGTGATTGATGCTTCACGTTATGAAGACTTGATTCAGTATGCGACACGTAGAAAGCGCCGTCAGGGATATGTTCCACCTGGTTGGTCATACTTTCTTAAACTATTGAAAAAGCATAATGTGCCAAAATTTGCTTTAAATAATGAGACATTGAAAGAACTTGATTCAACAGTGGCTACTACTCCAATGCTTCAGACGATGAAAATGCCAACAAATTGGTTTAAGGCGTCACCTGCTACATCCCCTCCCACACTCACTAAGCAAACAAGAGGAAGAACTCGACGTAGATCTACATCGCCACTAAAACTGGTAAAAGGAAAACGTAAAACAGCTCCTCCCAGGAAATACATGTTCTCAGACTATTAATATGAAGCAGATGTGTTGCTTGCCATGTAATGAGCCGCCAGAGGTGAATGTCGTTGTCACTTGCACTTGCTGCGCCAGCTCTCATAATGAAACCCCTAAGCAATGTGAACACGATCGCAAAACCGCTAAAGCTAAATGCTGCAGTTGTTGTAAATGTAGAAAGGCAAGAAAACAAAAAGATGAGAAGGAGGAAAAAGAGTCAGTCGTCATCGACTGAACGTTTGAAGTCAATCTATTATGATGTAAAACATCCGGCAGGATTTGCATCTATCAAGAAATTATCAAAAGCGAGTGGTCTTCCACAATCACAAGTGAAACGATGGTTAAAGGGTCAGGCTACCTATACACTCCACAAACAAGCGAAAAAGAAGTATCGCACCCGCCATTATATTGTTCATGACATCGATGAACAGTGGCAAGCAGATTTGTGTGATGTTGCCTCCATTTCAAAACATAACTCGGGCAATAATTTTATTTTAACCGTCATTGATATTTTCTCGCGTTATGCGTGGGCTCAACCTTTAAAAACTAAAGAAGGGAAAGGAGTAGCAAAAGCATTCCAAACAATTTTTCGAGAAGGTCGCATTCCAAAAAGAATTCAGAGTGATCAAGGAAAAGAGTTTGAAAATCAGCATGTGACAAGATTATTTGAGAGGCATGACATTGAGTTGTTTAGTGTAAAGAGCGCTTATAAAGCTGCACTCGTTGAACGTTTTAATCGCACATTAAAAAATCGCTTGTGGCGACATTTTACTGCCAACTTGACACAAAATTGGACAAAGGTTCTACAAGATACACTCCATGCTTACAATCACTCTATCCATCGTTCTATTGGAGTCAGACCAGTAGATGTAAATGCTGACAATGTAGATAAAGTGCGCGAATCATTCCAACGTAAACGCACTCATGTGAAAAGTGATGTGAAAATTGGCGATAAAGTTCGTATCTCAAAAGTGAAAAGTGTTTTTGCTAAAGGGTACCTCCCGAATTGGACAGAGGAGGTATTTACAGTATCAAGGATTAATCAAAAAGACTCTCCGACCACCTACAAGTTGAAAGATTACGATAATGAAGAAATTGAGGGTAGCTTTTACCGCGATGAGATTGAGGTAGTCACTGAAAGTGAAACATATTTGGTAGAGAAAATCATTCGATGTAAAAAACGGCAAGGTGAAGAATGGTGTCTTGTTAAATGGGCTGGTTATCCTTCAAGTATGAACTCTTGGATGCGTCGTGCCGACATCTTTCATCTAAGTGATCGACAGTGATTCATGCAAAGTTGTAACTAACAATGTTTAGGGTTTGAGCTATGAATCCAACTGCCTCATTTTATTCACGACCCTCCTATGTAAGTGGCGGAGGACAAATTTACATCGGTGCTCGCCGCCAACGTGGAGGTAGCATACTTGGTGCACTGAAATCTGTTGTAGCACCTCTCATATCCAATGTCGGTAGATCTTTGAAACGAAATGTTTTAAGTAATGCCGTTGGCTTTGCTGGTGATGTTGCTAGTGATCTTTCCAGAGGTAGAAGTTTTAAGAGCAGTTTGTTGAATCGTGGGAAGGAACGCGGTTTAAAAACATTGAAGCAGACCATTGCTGGTGTTACTCAAGGAAAGAAATCACCTAAACGAATGAAAAAAGGAAGGAGGAAACATCGCGGAGCTGGTAAGGTGCGATCTTCAGTCAAAAGGCATTCACGCAAACGTCGCAGAGGCTCTAATCATTCATCAGGCGCTAAACGACGACGCTGCTATAACTTCTAATCATGGAGTGTAAAACTTCCGGTTTTTGTTTGTTCGATCAACAAGCCATACAGACAGATATTCTTAGTTCAAGTATTGTAGATTATCATCCTCGAACAGCTGAGAATGCTGGCCCCATTGAATTTGTTATTCCTGGTGGTAGTGATGACTACATAGATTTGAGTTATGCGATGCTTGATTTGAGGTTTAGAATTCAGCAAGCAGATGGAACTGCTATTGACGATGCACATAAAGTTGGACTGAACAATTTACCATTGACTACATTACTTCGTGATGTTTCTCTAACGATTGGAGAGCAGCAGGTGGAAGGTGGTCAAAGCGATTATCCCTATAAATCATATTTCAATCATGTATCACAGTTTCATCCAGCAGCACAAAAAAGTCATATGGAAGCCATGGGATGGTACAGAGATGAAGCAGGAAAATTTGATGTTGAAACAAACAGTGGCTTTGTAAAGCGATCTGCTATGATTAAAGATAGTAGAGTATGTCAGCTATATGGTCCGCTGAATTTAGACTTCTTTAGACAGTCAAAGTTTTTACTGTGTAATACCAGCATGCGACTCAAGCTGACATTGAATAAGCCTGAATTTGCGCTGAATGCATTTGCTAAAGTTGACAATTTTAGAATTCATGTGGAAGATATTGCACTTTACATTCGTCGAGTAGTACCGAATCCAAGTGTCATTAGAGGGCATGCTGAAGGCCTTAACCGCCAAAATGTCATTTACCCCGTTCAGCATACAAAGCTTCTCACCTTTACAATTCCGAAAGATCAAAAGAGTTTCATGAAAGATGGCCTCTTTCCATCGGAAGCACCGAAGCTCCTCATGGTGGCAATGGTTGAAAATGATGCATTTAATGGTAATATAAAGAAGAATCCTTTCAATTTTAAACACAATCAGTTAAGTGAAATTGCTTTACGTGTAAATGGTGTGAGTCATCCTGGTCCACCCTACAAACCAGATTTTGCTTCGGATCAATTTATGCGCAGTTATGTTGATTTTATGGACGTTTTTGGCTTTTACAATACGGATGACACCAACGGACTGACTATGAAAGAGTTTAAGAGTGGATATACTATTTATGCATTTGATTTGACTGCTGACAGCGATATTAGTGCACCCTATCGTCAAGCGAACGTGCCTCATAATATTCGTTTGGATTTGACGTTCAAAAGAACACTACCTGAGACGATCAATGTATTAATTTATGCAGTCTTCGATTCAAATATTGAAATTACAAAGTATCGTGACGTGATTCTTCAGTATAATCGTTAATGAGTTGGTTGACTGCTGACGATATTAAGACTAAAGTGCAGCGTAATGCAGACGAAGCGACGTTGAAAGCTTTCGATAATGTCTATTCACTCGATACCTTACCACCTGCAGTAAATCACTATCCCATCTTTATTGTGCTAAACACTCATTCACAGAATTTAGGCGGTGAGCATTGGAAAGCGATCTTTATTGGAGAAGACCGACGTGGTGAACTATTTGACTCTCTTGCTCAACCTCCAAATATACCAACACAGCAGTGGTTGAGAAAACATACGCGTCAATATCAGCGAAATGAACGCATACTACAACATCCACTTTCATCAACGTGTGGTGCTTTTGTACTATACTTCATCTTAAAACGTTTACATGTATCTCGATTTGCATCTATTATTCAAAACTTTTCATGTAATCCATCCTCTAATGAAAAAATGATTTGTAAGTTCTATCATGATTTGAAATAAAAACATCATGTTGGAAAAATTGTTTTTTATTTTACAATCCGCTGGGTACGTACATACTCAATGAGATAGTCTAGGATCATATTTGCTTGTACATGAGATTTTAGTCCAGTAATGATCACTTTACTATTATGAAAGATTGCCACATGCACAGGTAACCAACAACTAATGAGAGCTGCAGGAAAAAGTTCGGGTTCATAACACAAACTGTAACTGCTGGTACGAATCTTCAAAAATGATACACTGTCACTCAATTGAGTAGAGATCACCATATTGTCCACAGTCAGATTCGACATCACACACCTCTCCCTCTTCCATATCCGACGTAGTAGTCTTTGTAGCTCTAAGCGCATTGACTGCGCCGATGAATGAGAAAGGGCGCCGAGAATCTGTACAGTCCCATTTGGGAAGAGTTGAAGATTTCGTGAATTGTTCATCTTCACCACTAACATTTGAGGACGGCCCGGGTAATACTTGCTGTTTGGAAGGTGTTGGTGTAATGTTGTGAGATCGATTTTGGTGTAGAGTCTGAAGCGACGGAGAATGTTGACGATGGTGTAGCGATGGCGCTTCATGATGAAAGAATGAGTAAATTGAGCGATGTACCTTCCTTTTATACTTTTCCCAACTACCTTGATGAAATGTGAAGTTAGTATGAAGTTGGGAATGATAGAGTTGAATTCGCCGATTGTTGACGCGCAGCCAGATGCGATTTCCAATACGTGAATGTCTTTTCATATAGAAGTATTTCAAGTCCTTCATGATATGATGTAGAGATTGAAAATGACGATAAGATAAAGCAAACTCTCTTCTCACATTTCCAGTTGAATCTTTGAAATAGACGTTTCGATCATGATCCGTTTCAATACGTTGTAGGGAATCTAATTTCCAACTCATGATGTGTGGTAGTCATGTCTGATTAAGATTTGCATAGTAGGGCGATGAACTCACGACGAATAAATGTCATGATGGAGCGATGTATGTATCTTCTATACTTCTCCCAATTGTATTTGCGAAATGAGAAACAGTTTGCGGAATGAGAATGGCAGATTTGAATTTCATTTCTGTAATGTTGAAGCCAAACTTGATCACCCAAGGAGATGAATCTTAATGTTTCAAAATATTCCAAATCCCTCATGATATCATTGAGGTTGACAAATTGTCGCCATGTTAATGTAATTCCTCTTGATGTATGACCATGAGAATTTTTGAAATGTACGTTTCCATCACGATCAACTCTGATATATTGTAGAGAGTCCAAAATCCAAGTCTTCATGATGTTATGCAAAGTTGCAGATTAGCAATATAAAAATGTCGTTTTATCATATTTTGCTTAGCAATGCGGCTACAAAGAGATTTACTAGTAATCGAGCCGCACTCTTTTCTACTCCCATTGATCATGTACAACAGCTAAATGGAAATTGGGAAGTGGGTGTCACTCAACTTGTTTATAGCAACTGTGTCTATACTTTTGATCATGAGGTGATGACTATTAATATGAGGCGTACAGCTGCTTACCAATGTGAAAAGGGCTGCCGAGTATACATTCCACAGTGGCCAAAGAAAGATCTCTTATCATGTAAAAAGTTTATATATGATTTCTTGAATAAAGCGTGTAAACATATTGTCCAATTTACTCCGCACAATGATGATTATAATTATGTACATCATGTAGTTGAGAAAGATTGGATTGTTGGTTTAAGTCCAAGTTTAAGAAATGATTTAGGCTACCTCGCTAGCGCCTTAACAAGCTATGATAATTTTAACGTTAATTACCACATAAGTGGTCATAAACAGTTAATATATCGAGAGGAAGCTTATTATGTAGATCTTATTCCAAGAAATGAGAAGACGTTGGTGAAGAAGATTGTGATTAAGCCAAGAAAGACAAACATGACTCCTGAAACATTATTGAAGAAATTTAATTATCTCCTTCGAGTTGATGGTAAACAAGTGGCAACATTGACTTATATCAAATCATCTAATCATATTGCAATAAGCAAATTAAATGATGATGATCTAGTATTAGTTTGTTCAAAAGATTTTCATCAGTTCTTACGACATCGTTCTGCAGCTGTTCATGGAAAATCTGATATGCAACATTTACCATGTGAAAGACCAAATCAATTTGATACAGAATGGACCGTATCTTTATACAGAAAGTGTGTAGAGCCTTTTGGTGGTTTCTTACATGAAACAAGAGTGTTGATGCCTCGCATTATTACTTCGGTTAAATTGGTTGTAGATTATTTAAATGAAGTGATTAATGAGCAACATATTTCATTTTCTGAAAAAGAAGGTACTTTGTCTCTCACTATAAATGGAAAAGGTATTGAACTAATTATGGATAAAACTCTAATGGACATTTTGGGTTTTGACCAAAATATCTTTAAAAGTGGTACTGTAACCAAAGCTAGCGCAGACATGTCGCTATCGCGTCGTATTAACTATTTTCAGATATATTCCAATATTGGTGAAGATGTACGTGTGGGAGATGTTGAAGCTCCATTGCTAGCAATGATACCATACCAGCCAAAAAGCTGCAGTATTTTATCTGAGCATACTTTCAAGAAAGTGCATTATACAAAGCTGAAATCAAACTACATCCCACAAATTGATATTGCCATTTATGATGATGCTGGTGCGTTGATTCCTTTTCATAAAGATGCTGTGACAAGTATTACACTCCATTTCCGAATGAAGAGTTAATGCAAAAGTATGCTATTATATTTTTCCAATGTGAATAATATGGAAAGTGAAAATAAGGACTCGTTTCTAATCTACTTGCCCAGTAATGCTTCTATGAATAAATTTCCCAAAAATAAACCATCAGACTATCGAGTAGAATTAAATCGGCCACTGCATTTAGAAGGTGAATGGGAGGTTGGCGTTTCTAGTATTTGCTATGATAGCAATATTCAGAATGTGAATGATTTGGAAGAAATGATATTGACTCCTCGCACCCATGATGGAATAACGATGAATAATGCATTCCAGTTCCCATACAATTTAACATCAGATGGAAAATGGAACTATGAATGGATTCAGATAAAATCAGATTCTTATGAGCCATTTGGGAATGAGAAAATTATTAAGGCATTCAACAGTGGTAATACTTCCATCATGAAGAATAAAAATCAGAAAGCTTATGAGTTTACTATCTATCATTGGAGTGGGAGACAGTTCCTCCGCTTTCATTCTTTTACTAAAGGTCTTACGCTGAGGTTGGATAGTGAATTCTATCCGCATCTTGGTTTTGGCCATGGACTACATCTAACGTCAATTGCTACTGCAAATGTTAGAAAAGTTTATTCAAATCGAATCAACAAATTTCATTATAGATTTAAAATATTTGATGAAGATGTTGTAGAATGCGAAGAACGCATCATTTTGAAAAAGCGTGGTGTTCAACCTTTATCACTTATTGAGTTAGTAAAACGATGGAATGAGACTGTGGGTAAGAAGTATGGAGAAAAAATTATGGCGGACAAAAATAAGTTGGTTATTCAGAAATATAATGACAAACTTACAGTTTATTTCTCTCCAACCTTGCGTCATTTTGTAAGACATTATACACCTATTATTGGAAGCGGTGTGGTGTATGCTTCTCATGAATATCACACTAAAGCTGATTCAGTTAATGATGAATGGTGGGTGGACATCTATGGCGATCGCATCAAGAAAATTTACCAGTCTTATGAAGAATCTAAAGTTGCTATCAATATAATGCCGCGTCTATATCATACAGTTGAAAGCTTCATTCATGTAGTAAATCCTTATATACAACAGAAGTTGAAGCATGTGATGAAAAGTAAATATGATGTAAAGACACACCACATTTCGTTTTCAATTGAAAATCAACGCGTTGTTCTGAAACTGGGTGATGACATTCAATGTCAATTGAGTAAAAATTTGAAAAAACTCTTTGGTTTTTCAATGCTACAAACAGTGTTTGCTGCTGCGCATACGATTGGTATAGAAACACCAATGACACTTGATAAACATGAACAGCACCTTTACATTCAAAGTGATTTGATTCTACCTATTTCTGTTGGTGAGAAAAAAGAATACATTTTACGTGATTTCATTCATGATAAAGACGCTTCATATGGAATAGTCGAGAAGATGTTTGAATCTATTTTCTATCATCCCGTCGTCAAACAAACTATACCCTCTATTGCTATCAAAATTACCAATGGTTTACAAGAGTGCATCCATGTGAAAGATACTAAATCCCTCATAACGTTAGTGTTTCGGAAAACAAAGTGAAGTCATTGTGATATGTTTATTGAAATATGTACATGAATGTGAAGCAATAGACTTTATACAACATCCACTGAAAATATATACATGAGCGCACTTCAATAAACATTGTTATATACAAAAAGTCTTTTTACTTCGTGAAGGGTGGAAATATACAGGGATAGGAAAAATGTCTTTCAGTGGAAAAGTCATCACATGGGGAATGTACAGATGTGGACACATATTCACAAGGAAAAAACAATCTCATGCGATACATAAAACAACAATGTTTATCTACAGAAATCAACATCAAAATACTAAGTTAAGGATGATTATGCTAAGACGTCTCCTGAATGTGGTAGTGTGAGTTTAATTCTTTTGGGTGGTGGTATGTTTGTGTCAGGATGTCCATGTGGAAGAGATATGTTGTGTTCTAACCAGCACCTCTTATCCTCCCATGCTGAAAGCGCCCGTTTCCTAAAAGTATGAGTTTTGATCTCATGCGACTTAGATTTTAAGATTGTCATATTGACAAACGTTATATTTTTATTTCTATAGGCTTTCCTGAAATTCTTATGTTTCATATTTTGCACAATGGATTTTGATATGCCTTTAGCGCGCTTAATGCTATCATCACTATCCTTTAATTTCATAGAATACATTTTTGGACGGAGGAGAATCATTTCATCTATTTCCTTCCCTGCTGTCTCATCCTTAAAGCAGCCAAGTTTTGCCTTATTTTTGATGGAGTAGAGTGGGTGATCAGTAGGATAATTTGATGTATCAAAATATCTTTCTAAAGATTTTCCTACTTCATTGAAATTTAAATCTTTTTGAGTGGTAATACCTAAGAAGAAACTATCTGTATCACCACCCAACAAACGAACCTCTTTTACGAGAGGACATGGTTTTAGTATTTTATAAAAGAGTTGGTACATTTCAAGCTTAGAGTAATCTAGTACAGCTTGACCAATATAGATGGGTTTGCACAACTCAACTTCAGATTTTATCATTTTAATACCTACAAGATCCTCATCGATAATGTCTCTATCGATGAATAGAGGTGATGAGACCAATTTGTGATACTTTTGATCATCATTAACTAGTTTGTAGTTTACGCGCTTTCTAACATCCTCCATCGTCTTACCAAATAGACTGTTGTTCTTATATTTATAAAAATCTTTTTCAAAATTATTTTGGGCTAGTGCACGTTTCTGGCTGTTGCTATCAATATATGGTTTGAGGAAGGCTTTCTGTCTAAATTTAATAATGCGGTGAACTCTTTTTAAAATCATACCCATTTCTAAATAAAATTTTAAGATGCTAAAGTGGACTAGATAGTTTTCTTTATCATACTGGGTGAGTAAAAGTTTGCGGCAAGGCTTATAGTCGGGTTGACCGCATGATTCTAAATCTTTATGAAATTGTTTCATAAAGTCGGAAAACATATCTTTGGTCACTTCACCTGATTCGGGTGCGAGTGGAAAATCCACGGTTTTATGTTTAATATTATTTGGATAGATTAGATCTATCTCAAAATAATATCCCCAATCACCTTCATCTGGAATTGCTAGTATGTTGGAAGGGTTGGAGAAATGTTGAATTTCACTATCATCTAACCAGCTAAACTCAGAGTGAGGTAGCGGTTTGGATAATGAACTACCATACAAATTATTTTGGTCATAATACTTCAGATGAGTCTGGTCATTGCCTACTATTTTTGATTTTAACCTATGTTTATTTACAAATGTGAGACCACCGCGAATTCCTCGCTCAAATAAATTATACATCTCTGCATCTTGTAAGAGATGAATGGTCTCACCAGTCATTTTAAAAGCAGACTTAAATGACATGGCTGGCAGACTGACAAAGTGGACGGGATCTAACTTATCTTCTTCTAATGCCACTCGTCGAAACTCCTGAAATACATCAGCCAGCAAAAATACATCTAACTTAAGGTAGGCAATCATATATTCACCAAATGTATGGCAGTCAAATTTTATCCATGCATCTTGTGCATGATCATAATCTTCGGTCTTACATTCTGCACCGGTCAAATCATTTTTAAATTTATCTATGGGCGGAAGAGAAGTCTCGCCGAGTTTACTAATTGCATCAAAATATGCATATGGAAAGACTCCTTTCCGTGTGATGACTTCATCGGTTAGATTTGGATATTGTTTCTTAAGATTTTGTGTTAGTGGAAGAGACTTTAGATTTTGCACGAGAGAGGCCAGTGATGCAGTCATAAATTGGTAGGAATCTAAAAATTTTATATCAAAATAGACCGTCTTATTTTCTTTAGTTTTATCGACAGGCACTTTTGCTGTCATGGCCATAAACTTCTCTCTCGTTTGCGCTATTACATCAAGCTTCCACTCTTTCATTTGACCTAAACCTCCTTTTATTATCATATGGCTGTCGTAGCCCTTGAAATTATGGAAAATGACGGGTAATGTACGCCGCTTCATCCTCAGCGAAAAATTACATTTTGAACAGAGTGCGTTTCTAAATTTACCAGTGATGTGATCATGGTCGCGCACTTTCTTAATCTTATCATCGTCAAATGTTTTCCTACATTTGGGGCAAACGTTGCAACTATCAAATTTTGCTTGATCATCTGCTGTCATATGCAATGATCTGCGATAGAGTTCACCATCATACTTTTGTTGAAATTTTACAGCCTGTTCGAGGAATTGTAGGAATTGGTAAATACAATCCTCACCTTGCCAGACGCGCATTTTATTTTGCCTACTCCTAAAGTGATCATGCCATACTTCATAGCAGGAAATGGCTGCTGGTCGATGGATGTTATCATCGATATAGCATTCGATGTCAGCATAGATGACACGAAGAGGACTTAGTTCATCACCATTCTCTCTATATGAAAACTCCTTATCTTTGGGCATGCGTTCCATTTGCAGTTTACCTCGCTTACACCACTCATAATGAGTTTCAAATTTAGTTTTCCTCCTAAAGTGGCGAATACATCTGTCGCAGTAATATAACTCTCTACTAGAGTTTTCTAAGTGGTGGTATAAGCGAGAGATTTTGGGAATACCGCAGTAGTGCCATTCCTCACTATCATCCTGTTTTACTAATAACAGGTTTACTGTACGTTCATAACAACTCGAACGCGAGTTGTAGCGCACACCCTTCAATCCTTTTTCCCAAACATGGAGAACTATTTTAATGTTGTTCAATTTTTCAAATTTTTCTATATCTTTAATTTTCATATCGTCACTATTACAGTCATCGAAGTTTAATTCATTCTCCCACTGCCTATAGCTATATGTGCGATTTCGATTCGCATTGATGTCATTATAGTGGAGAATGGAGAGGACAGCATATTTAAAACATTGCGATTCGCAATCGACATTGATGACTGCTGTTTTGTTTTTTAAATTTTTTGGAAGTTTAAAGGAGCCTCGACCACTATGATTTCCTAATAAACTGATTTTAAATAAGGCGGACTCAATGCCATCAAAAATGAGACCGCTATCGCGCTCGTTAAATTTATCAATATTTAATTTTAATCCTTGGATGTGAAAATTTATCCAAGACTCATAGTCTACAACCTCGGTTGCAGGAGAGGAGGGTATGTGAAACTCTAACCTCTCTATTATTTGTCCAGTATGGTGGTCGATTTTTACATATTTTATTTTAAGATAGATGAGCGCCTTCATCCTAAAATTGTCTAAATTGTTGAAGAGCGCTTCTATCAATGATGAATTTTGATGAAACCATTCCTCAAAGTTAGCAATGGTTTCTGAGGAGTCCATCTGGTAGTTCCTCACTAAATTATTTATGGACACCTCAGTGAGTCGGATAGAGGAGGTACCGTTGGTGTAGGTATCGTTCGTGTGTGTATGTTGAAGTCTGTGCGAAGATAGTTCAAAACGTGTCTCGAAAGACTGAATGCACAAGTCGCAAGAAAAGGAGACATCGTTAACAGAATCATCCCTACCTTCGGAGATTGATGCCGGCTTAGGTCGACAAACACCTCGCTTGATGTGTCGGGTGAGATCCCATTTCCTCGTGAAGATGTGCCCACAGTCAGCACATTCCCACTCGTTGCCATATCGCGACAGTTCTGAGCTGGAACTCGCATCACCTGAAAGAGAAATCATTCTATCATCTCTGTTCAAGCCTCAGTGTAGTGTTACAACCTACCTTGACTCAATAACTCTAAACTTTCCTCGAGAAGAGAGGGCGTTGGTGATGAAGTTGATGCCTGAAATTGAGGAAGATGCTATTAGTTACACGTTTGAGGGAGATGAGAGAGGAAATCTTTAACTTACCATTTTAATGAAATATGATCAGACAGAATAATAGTCAAAGAGAGAGATCGTGCGTTCGTCACTTGTATGATTCACAGATTAAATGAAATGACATGAATGTCACTTTGCTTATATACTTTCATATTCATCATTCATTGGATGTTCATTCTGATTGGCTGCTTGTGTATACTTAAGAATTAGAAAAATGTTAAAGTTATCATTATTCAAAGTCAGCATTTCAAAGACAACATGACAAGTCCTCCAACAACACCAAATACCGCATTGGAGTTCTCCTCTCCATGTACATCAGCAAAGGTGCTCGTTACACCAAATGCACCAAGAAAGGCGAAGGTGGAGAAGACATACAATCTGGACAATATACGAAAGTTATCATTATCGGAGGAGTTGCCCGACCTAGCAGGCATACGGTGGAAATATTTACAATATGATGCCGAAGGGGTGATGGAGATGACCAGCAAGTCGCACTTGCATCAAATATGGGAGTGGTACACCCCTAACTCCCAACCGCGAACCGTGGCGGAGTGGGCGTACATTGAGAAAGTGAGGGACGCTGCAGAAGAACGTTTAAAGCAGCTCAACTGTTTTTGTGATCTATGTGAAGTCAGACTCTGGGACGATATTGATGATGAAGACCTTTTGAAATACATGCCATAATAAATGTTTATTTCGTATTATCTTTGCTTTCATACTGACTTACTTGAATGGGGTTTTAGTGAATAATTTAACCATGTATACTTTTTCATTTGGAAATAGTAGCACGCTTAGTCTAACTTGCAAATCTTATAACATTTCATATGGACGATGATGATAGATGAAATAGTGTTAAATAAAATTAAGATAGCTTACATGATACTGGGATAGCAATCGACTGCGATCCATGTGTAAAGAGCTTGTTAGACTACGGAAGAGAGAAGTGTGTTATGTTGCGTGTGGCGCGTGAGTGTCCTCCCATTTCATTCCATTCATCAATTCGTCTCATTGATAGAGACAGGTAGAACTCATGGTTCTCATAACGTATGCAATGGATAGTTTATAAGGTAACCTTCGACAGTTGGCTAAATGTCGCCCTGGCGCGAATGCATACTACGTTGAGACAGAGGCAATCACTTGCAAACATGACGCAGAGAGGTTTAACAAGATTGACCATTGCCGAATGTCCCTTGCGGTATACATAGCTACGGGTTTCACCGCCGTCCTATACAGGAACGCCCGTCGAAAGGAAGTATTACACCGAACTTCATTTGCAACGTTCAAGTTGACTGATAGCAGATTCAACTTAATGATAGTATTCGCCAGTCCGAAGACTGCCCAGGGCAAACCGCGTGGAGGTTCTATCATGTCTTGCCCCATGGTGGCCCTTAAGAGAGCCGATGGTTCGTTCTCGGGAGTAACGTCATCTTACACCCTACCAATTCTGCTGAGAGAGTCTTTGACTCTCTCTTTGGTAGCACTGTCGACTTCCACACTAACTGGCACATGACTAAAAAGTGGAATGTAGCGCCATTCCGTTGGATTGACAGCAGTTGCTGTCATCGGATTGCCAATCTGAGCAAGATTGTTGTGAACTCTGTCTTGCTCCTCTATTCTAGCAAATTCATCAAATAAATTTCGCGGTCTTAACTGTGGTCCGCGAGGAGAGTTGACTGCAGCGTTTGGCGTCTCCATGATTGAAATGAAATGGAATGAGAGGTAGTGGTTTATATACCCCTCTAATGTGATGTAACGTTCAAGTTGACTGATAGCAGATTCAACTTAATGATAGTATTCGCCAGTCTAAAGACTGCCCAGGGCAAACCGCGTGGAGGTTCTATCATGTCTTGCCCCATGGTGGCCCTTAAGAGAGCCGTTGGTTCGTTCTCGTCGTATCTGAAAATAGAAGGAAAAATAGATGAAAATATATTCAAGTGATAGAGATGATATTAACTTACCATAAGAGAAATTTAGCCGGTTCGCGACCCCTTCGATGGTGATGGTTGAGGTAAGTATTTGGCCGGCAGTTTCCGCTTCCGGTGGCGCAGCTCCTTTATTTCGCCATCATGCTTTATAGAGACATGGAGACAGCGCATCTCCGCCATTGCTCCCTCGTAGCACTCAAATGTGGCATCCAAGTCCTCACTCTCAAGGATGATGCTGTCGACGATTCTGCTCTTGATGATGGGAATGTGGAGCGTTGTTCGTCTCTCTTCTTTCTTCTGACTCTCAGTCAGGCTAGTCTTTAATTGCTCAATTTTTAAATTTGATACCTCTTCTTGAGCTTTTAATGATTTTATGTAAGTCGCCTGCTCAGTAACGCGTTTTTCGCTGGCAAGCGCCCTTTCGCGGAAAGATTCTAAATTGATCACTTGTGTCTTGAGGGCCCGAATCTCGGCTACCTGACCCTTCAGGTGGAAATTGTCATCCCTAAGGGCCGAACATTCATTTTTGTAACGAGTGAGCTCATCTTTTAATTTTGTGAGTGCATATTCCTGGCTCACTTTTGCGATCTGGGTATCCTTATTCCAGCTGTTCGTCTGCTGCTTAATCCCCTTCTTTACTGGGGAAGGTGCGATTACTTTCTTTTTCGGGGAAGACTGATTTGTTGGTTTTCCTATCTCTTCCGTGTCTTTAGTAATGACGACCTCCTCAGAATCGGAGTCATCTGAGCTGTCCAAATCGCTTAGTGGGGCCTTCTCTTCTGCTGTTGATGAGGTAGTGGCCGAAGCAGCAGGCTCCAAAATTGTTGCAATAGCCTCTTGTAGTGCTGCGTCAAGATCGACTGTTTCTTCGTTGAAGAAGGGTGCGATCACTTTGCCGATGTCTGATGTTATATAATTGTTTGCCTTTTTGAGCGGACAGTCGGCGTGGGCGATGTAAAATTCCTCATGCTCTTTGCCTTTCAAAAATTTCAGGCAATGTGTACAGCCGGAAATAACGGCTCTTTCCTCGTGGAAGTGAGGCGTATTCTTGTACTTATTAATGTGACGTTTGAATTCGCCACCCCTCTTTATTTCTCCGCAAGAGCACTTTTTAAATAAAAATTTTGAGTTGCCTCCCATTTTGTAACTTATGTATCTGTAAAGGAAGGATGAAATAGAATTACTAACAGGCGACATTGGCAGTCATTCTTATAATCATACAGCTAAATTGTGAGATTGGTGGAAAGTGTCGAACCTTTGAATCCGTTACAGGCATTACTCAGAGGGGATCTTATCCCAACTCCAAGGCCTCGGCCCACAAATCCAACCTCCCGCGGACAGAGCGTGCGTCATATCACTGTGTTGGTATCCGGACCCCGATTTTGACATGAAAATCAGTGGATTGTTTACAAAGGTTGCAAATTCCAAGCCGAAGCTTGCCTCCCACAACTTTATAAATGTCTTAGTTGAATTCAGAAGGTTTGAAAATCCCGAAAATTGCCAAAAAATAGCGAATTTAAATTTTTCAATTTTTTAGCACTACTTATGAAATTTTATAAGTAGTCTATCACTTAGGGCAGGTCAATAGCGACCGAACCTTTTTTGAATCAAGTCAAACGGACTTGTAGAAGCAAAGTTACAAGCCTTTAAAGTTTTGGAGTCTTTTATGGCCTGGAGACGAAGGCCATCTCCTGGCTAACCTCTAAGTCTGACGCCTTAGCTGATATCAGCAATGAAATTTTCTAAGTCGGTTTCTTACAGAAACTCGGGATTTGGAATGTCCGAAGCTATCATCGGAGCTCAGAGAGACGACTTACCGTTGACTATCTCTCGTATTAATGACAAGTCTCTCTCGGTTCCCAGCTTATATAGTGTGTGGCGATCAGCTGATGACGTAACACCCATCATCCAAACACTAAAAAACCCGTCTATCTCCGGTTCTAGTGCTCCGATTGAGCTGGAAATACACCATTTCCATGTAGAATTTGACGCTGAATCCGAATCTGGCCTCCGTTTTCCCATCCGATGCTTCGTTTTGGCTCTACAGTAGGCAGCCATCGCAAAAATTCTAACTCTGTCGTTTTTCCGAAAAAATGTTGAACATTTTTCTCGCCGATTGACTTGAAACTCTCCGATTGACTTGAAACTCACCATACATATAAAGAATTTCACGCTGATTCCAAATCTGAAATCCGTTTTCCAATCCGATGCTTCGTTTTGAAGCTAGAGCCCAAAACGTCCCAAATTCTAACTCTGTCGTTTTTCACCAATGTCCCAAAATCTTAAATGGCGTCTCACATCTAAACGAAGACAGATAGGAACAAGCCGATTCTTTCACTGAATTTGTCTCACTCTTAGCTTTCAAACGAGCTATCGCACGACAAAATCCGTCCACTGGAAACCAAAATCGAAGCAAGCTGTCCAGAGGGGGGGGGACGTCAGCGAAATTTCAGAATTTGATGAAAAATGTTTTGGTGACGGTCCCAGGTCGAAATTCCACACTTTGGAAAATTTTCAAAATTTTACCCATACAAAGTCACTCTGACACTTAGGATTTTTTCAGGTAAGCGAGCTCCGACCTAAAATCTTGTAACCGCTCTAACTTTTGAACGAAGACAGATAGGAACAAGCCGATTCTTTCACTGAATTTGTCTCACTCTTAGCTTTCAAACGAGCTATCGCACGACAAAATCCGTCCACTGGAAGCCAAAATCGAAGCAAGCTGTCCAGAGGGGGGGGGACGTCAGCGAAAATTTTTTCTCTGCGATTTCGCTGGAAACATCCTTCCTAATCCAAAATTTCACGTAGATTCCGAATCTGGCCTCCGTTTTCTCATCCGATGCTTCGTTTGGGCGCTACACACCAAAACGTCCCAAATTCTAACTCTGTCGTTTTTTCGAAAAATGTTGAAAATTTTTTCTCTCCGATTGACTTGAAACTCACCATACATATAAAGAATTTCACGCTGATTCCAAATCTGAAATCCGTTTTCCAATCCGATGCTTCGTTTTGAAGCTAGAGCCCAAAACGTCCCAAATTCTAACTCTGTCGTTTTTCACCAATGTCCCAAAATCTTAAATGGCGTCTCACATCTAAACGAAGACAGATAGGAACAAGCCGATTCTTTCAGTGAATTTGTCTCACTCTTAGCTTTCAAACGAGCTATCGCACGACAAAATCCGTCCACTGGAAGCCAAAATCGAAGCAAGCTGTCCAGAGGGGGGGGGACGTCAGTGAAAAATTTTCTCTCCGATTTCGCTGGAAACATCCTTCCTAACCCAAAATTTCACGTAGATTCCGAATCTGGCCTCCGTTTTCTCATCCGATGCTTCGTTTGGGCGCTACACACCAAAACGTCCCAAATTCTAACTCTGTTAAAATTTTGAAGAAAAATTTTTTCTCACCGATTGACTTGAAACTCACCCTACCGATGCAGAATTTCACGCTGAACACGAATCCGACCTCCGTTTTCTCATCCGACCACTCCTTCCACTCGAAACAACCCATTTTACAACCCAACATTCAGCAGATTGCACCAAAAACATCACACACTATAGCCTCAAGACTAATCCTGGCGGTCGCCCAAGTCCACCACGACACTCTATCGTTCCAGAGGGGGGGGGACTCAGACCCGAAGCACCACGGCGGCCGACCACGACACTCTGCCGAGCCAGAGGGGGGGGGACTCAGCGATGGCGGCCATCTTGCGCTATCTGGTGTTTGTCACTTCCTTACTACTACCAACCTTCACCTTCTTCATGATAACTTCATTTCTAACCATATCCAGCAAAGTCAAACCGCACGGAAACCTCAACATCTTCATCTCCGCCACCTCGAGTTCTTTTCCAGTCTTACCTTCTTTATACCTTACAGCATCGCCGGTATTAAAATTTCTTCGTGTAGGAAATTGATTTTTGAAAGGTACTTTTAAATAAAGGTCAAATGTTTAATGTTCTCATGGTTCAAATTTGAAGAAAAGTTGATTTAGGAATAAAAAAAAACGCAGAAACTAACGGTGACAAAAGTGGAAATAATAGCTTGGTTTTTAAGCAATTTAACAACTGCACCGTAAATCGTGATGTCCTATTTAAGTATGAATCTGGGTACAAAAATGGAAGAGTACCAAAAATACCGAACTTGAAGTCACAATGATTGTAAATGCTTGTCAAACACTAAAATGATGAAATATGAATATCAATAAAGGACTCGACACGAGGTCAAATTCAGTGAGTCAGTGTGCAGCTGGTAGTGACGGCAAACGCGTCGATCTCAATAAGTCTCTATGTCTAGTCTTCCCAGCTGAGCGTGCATTCTCGACAGTGTGATGAATAGAAACTGTGGGAAGGCTGTCCACGGTGCCAATCAGCCAGTCAAGTTGCGCATAGTTCCTGCAGAAAAATCGTGACTCGATCCGGTCGCTTCTATCTCAGGTAGCGATTGTTCACAACAGAAAATGACGGTGCGCTGTGTTCCAGTACATCGAAGTGTGTACAAACAGACATGAAATGACCCTGCAAACCATGACCCTGTGACATTTCACTGATTTCTCCTTCATAATCAACCTAAGACATCAAATCAGATCAAAAGCATTCATCGAACTAAATCTATTCCGACGGCATATACACGCGTATCCTCTTTTCACTTGAATAATGATTCTTATAAAACCGAATCAATCGATTTGCACATTCTCGGCCTGAGCATGTTATGACTACCTTCGGCATGTGAATTGTAGTTTTTATAATCGTGTACGGTAAGGGGCAGAGTTGGCGTATGGCACATGAATTCTAAGTTAGTTGTTTTAATTTCTCTATTGGTGCCATTAGCACTTGTTGACAGCATCAAGCTATTTTAATTGACTTATTATGCAGCTTAGAAACGATTGTCTGGAGTCCACATATCTCCTCTTTCTAAGAACATGCTCACCTTGCTTGATCATGACTGTATCGATTTATTAGCACGTCAAGTGCTCAATATGTCCGCATTGAGCCGCGATGTTCAGAAGTCACTAACTAGATGGATGTTGTAATTCGGGGTTTTTGTTCTTCTAAAATTGTTGGTGGAAGTGGTAGATTGGACTGCATTTTTAACATAACCCCAAAGAAAAGAATCAAATGATTTCGTGGCGACCAAGGATGAAGGGATTGGTCTGCAGATGAGAAAAAATATTGAAGAAGAACTATTGAACAGAAATGAATATAACTTACATATTCGTACTCCTCACATCGCGCGCAGAGATTCAGAGGATGCCAATCATGAACACTTTTCATTCACGATATCACTAATTTGTTATCAGTTCACCATTTTGTAGGAACAATGTCGAACCCACGGTGCGCACGAAACAGCTTTTCGGAATTGAAAAATGTCCATGAAAATGGTTAGCATCTTCTGATGTAGTTTTCCATACTGATTCGGAAAATGATATTTATAAAACCATTTAAATTGATATTTATTGATTTCTATACATGGCAACCTGATCAATATTTATTAAGAAAACTTTTTCTATATTTTCTATTATTGCAAGCCTACGTGATAAAAATATACTAATGCGCAATTCATGGAAGAAACCATCGAGTTCTTTATGAATAAATCCATATTTTTTAATTTCAAAGGTTCCTATTTATTGACTGTTTTCCCGCTAGGCAGGGTCGGCCGTACAAGTTGTCGCTATCCAATCGGTTTCCATCAGCTGCAACTCCTCCATGTCTTTCTTGACGTTGCCCCTCCACCTCTTCCTTGGTCTGCCTCTTGGTCTTCTGCTTGCCACCTTCATGACCAGGTTGGAATCGTCCATTCGTTTCACATGACCAAACCAGCACAGTCTTGTCTCGCGCACCTTCTCCATCACCATTGCCACACACATGTGATTTCAAATGTTCTTCCTCCTTAGGCGCTCTCAGTGTATCACATATCTGATCCTTCGCAACATCCGCATTCTCCAGCATCCTCTCCTCCAGTTTACCAACTGTCCAGCATTCGGCTCCATACAGTAGCATGAGTCTTATCATCACCTTGTATATTTTCATCTCCCACTTTATACTAATACACATGATTGACACCAGTTCCATCCACTTGGCCCATGCTGTAGTGATTCTTGCTTGTACTGCAGTGCTCTAGCCGCCCTTTTCGTGCAGAGTGGCTAGTAGATATTTGAACTTTTCCACTTGTTGCAATGGTACACCTTGTCGATCTCCTATACATCGATTTCAGATGCATTTCAACAAATATAGCGAATGGCGGCAACAACACTGGTTACGTAGAGTTGGTATGAACATTAATTTTACAATAATGCCATGAAAACATCCATCATAATCACGATATCGTAAGGTCAGAATTACATATATGGCACATCACGCATATATCGGTTAGTGCTTTTCAAGATGGGGTCACTCATCAGTACATCGCAATGTTGATGATTTCCCTTTTGAAACTGTATTGTTCACCTTTCCTAAAGGTCTTCTTCATTCCTATATTGGTCATCATAACGAGGTAAAAAGCATCTGAGTATCAATTAACATAATCACTCGACCATATTTCCTGAACTGACAAACTACAGAAATTGCTAATCAACAGAGGTGAAAATCCAAAATGACAAAAATTGTGGTCGTTATTTTTTCCATGTAGCTTCTGTGGTCTTCAAAGTGGCAGCTACCTCTCAGAGGAAGCGAACACAAAGATTGGAAAAGTCACTGAATGAGAACTTCAAACAATTATTCGTTCCGGCGTGAGATAAAAAACCGATGGAAGCCACAATGCCGCCCCCTTGAGGCAAATACGGTTAATGTCCATCATAATAAGATTAAACGAAGATTTTTCAATAAATGTTGTGCTCTTCATTTCATTTCGGAACTGCCATGGATTTGTGTCTATCGAAATTAATCTTTAGTGGACAATTGTATCAACTTCAGTCATATTTTAGGACGTCGAAGAACATGCTTTTCTGTTAATCGTTGGAACATTTCTTGGCAGTATGACGTTAAACAACAAGTATCCATGTATTATATGCAATTAAAATGTGTAAACTGCGTCACGTATAGCAAGCGAATGGCATATGGTGAATAGCTAATTCCAGCGAACAGTAGCCTCAACTATGCACTAGCACACTTGCAAGTTTTGCACTGTAGATGAAAGTGCTTACAATTCAATTGCGTGAAAGAAACTGTAAGCTGTCTCTAAGAATAAGTGTTCCATAAAATGATGCAACTTGAACATAAACTGAACAGTCTGATGCCTCCATTCCTACCCACTGGTAAGCAAACGTCTCTCTTTTCCTTTCTCTAATGCATTGCGTCGAAAATCACCATTCATTCCAATTTATACACTGAGGTTCAAAAAACAAAATTGATGACTTTTGACTTTCTCAACTATTTGAAATTACTTCCAACTTATGTTTTGACCGACAATTTTTTTTAATTTTTATCTAAGGGAAAATTCTTTTCATCCTAAATGTGCTTTGTATATCATTTTTTCTCTGTCCAGCTTTCTATATTCAATAAACGATTATTGTAAGAAAACTGTCAGTTGCACAAGATTTGTCTGCCAGTGCTTTAGGAGTACAGACTAATTCAAAACGATGGCACACGAAAGAATCTGGTGTTGATTCCCCTAACTCCCTCAGTTTCATTTACTCCTTAAAGTATTACGTCTTCTCTATTGTGATACCAAAGTGATTTCACTGAAGGCATCTCAAGAAACGCAAAAAGGAGTCTCAAAGAGCATTGAAGTCGGAGATCACCAAGCATGTTATAAAGACTGGTCACGCGATGTCTTTTGACGAAATGCGAAATAGTGATGTGGCGAAAGAATGGCGGCCCCTAACGGGTCACTAAAGAAACTGTATTCGGCCAATAAGACTAGGGTTAACGTCGGATCATTTTATAATGCTGCAATATCATTCTGTCTCGCATGTATTCGTTCTTTCAAGTAATTTTGGCTTTACAAACGAGTTACTATTATCTTTAATCCGTATTATGTTACCATTGACTCATTTAGTAAGGAAACTGTTTCAGGTGAATCTCGCAATAAATCATTAAGCGCATGACAGACCTCAAAAGCGCTCGAAACATTGTTTTTTGCTACCAAAAGCAGAGGGAACTTTCTAATGAACTTTGGGGACTTTTGAAATTGTCATAAAATGCATTAACTTCGGCAATTTTCAATCTATTGTCATGATTTACATGGTCATTTTCAAAGTTTGCATTGGAATGATTTATGGAATATTCAAGATTTAGTCTTTATTTTCTAGTAACGCATTTAAAGTATATTCATGACAATTCAACAGCGGTGCAAGCAGCCAATGACTTTTAGAGTTATAAATTCTTCATGCTATAGATTCGTGCATGTCTTTCAAGTCACGTCTCCGTGACTCCTTGAAAAATTGCGAATTATTTGTGGAACTTTGTGCAGATTATAGACACCTTCATTCCATGCCATGAATTATATGCCATTCCACAAATGTGACGACAGTATCAAAAATTACGAGTATGTTTCCCAGTCGCATAGGCTCTAAAGACAGAGAAGCATTTTAAATTGAAAAGGTTACAAAGGAAACTTGTGAAATAACATTATCAATATATGAGTGGTTACTCAATAACAGCCTTTTAAGCTATGCCATGAACGAGGAAAAACTTGGATTATTTTAAAAATATCACTCAAATTACATCGTAGGCAATCTACAGAATTATAGGTTCACTTTTCTGTTGTTGATCAAATCTCTCACCCTATTTGACAGGTTAATTCCCATGAATGGCAAGCTTTTTGAGGAAATTTGTAATTTCCTCTGTAATTTCATCGAAAAAGCATTGCTACTTTTTGGAATGAGACGTTTTCATTCACAAGTATAATGGAACTTGTACAGCGAACCGAAATTCTAACTTTTTTGCATGCATGTCAAATTGATCAGTGAAATATCAGGTTTCTCATGGTAAGATGTTCATGAGCATTAAATGGCAACTCCAAAGCGAATTTTGCAATTTAAGATATGATGATTTGAGGCATTTTGTTCATATACGTCGCTCAACTTCGAATCAAACTTACAATAATGAATTTGATTACATTCCACGGAAGTCTAAAAGATTTTTTGTTTAAACTTATTATGTTAATAAGTTTACAACTATGAACAATGTGCATTATGTAAATTTCAAATTAAGCTATCAATCAATCCGAAATCATTATACACTATTTTATATTCATAACAAGTACAATTATGTTTGAGATACATAGATGAATGTGCTTGTAGTGAAGTTATCGCTCTATCTAAATAAATTTAATCATTTCAGCATATGGCGTTAGAAAGAGAGTAGATCTGAATTCTAATCCAAACTTCTTCAGAAAGGTCGATTATCTTTCATGTTTGCAGAATACAAAATACGACTGCCGCTTGAAGATAGCTAGTAAATCTACTACTGATAATTTATAAGTAGAATAACTAGTCAATGTGAGGTAAATGTGAGAAGTTCCAGTGTAGTTTAAGATCATGGCTTCCAGATGATCTGGTAGCGGTGCATCTTTGCAAAGAAATGCAACCAAAAGACAAAAGAAATTAGATAGCAACCAATAGAATTGAAGGTGATTTGGCAGCCGCATTACGGTTTGGTAGTAAATTACCTACCAGACCGTCGGATTTCACCCAGGCGACGGCATCCCCTTTCATGCTCAAAAATTATGCTCGGATTATGTCGAAATCATACATAGCTGATGTAAACGTGTGTTCTATTAAATGTGACATCGTGATATTGCGATTTTATAGTAATTTGAGCCAATTGCCATGTGATGTGACTATGACTCTATGAGTGTCAGAGGCAATTTGAACTACCACTAAGAAATATATAATTTAAGAGAAGATATGTGAAACTTGCTGGCAACAGATTGTACGCGCTGACACTTCCAATGAGCATAACTACATGAAATGCAGACAAACCTTTGCCTATTATATGCCTAATATGCAGACTTGGTGATGTGCCGGGCCTCGAGCGGGCTTGAAATTTCTAGTACCCGGACCGATATTCATTATGTCTGGAATTGAAAATATTTTACTCATTTCATCATTCAAATTCTATTATTATATTCATTTAATGGCTTATCAATATGACTCCTAAGAAGTAAGATTAGATAACGACCGTCATAATGATTTCGCATTTTTGCTGCTTCATCGTAGTTGAGATTTTTAATCAAGGATGGTGAAGTGAACAAAACGATGAATTCTGCCATCTGGCTCCGGACCTAAAATTTCGTAGCCGATGCGGGCCACTGCATCTCTGTGATCAAATATGCCGAAGTCGGGAAAACTAAACACGGCTGGTAGGCCTACATGCATGCGATAATTCATGTTAAACGTTTCTTCCAGACTTTTCAATAGTTTAAAACCCCTACTTGTTAAGACTTTGGAAAGTAGAACTACGTGGTTGAAGCGATATCACTTGCTCGTGGGAAGAGAGAGAGAGAATGAGAGAGAGAGAGAATGAGAGAGAGAGAGAATTACCTTGTTCTGAGGACGGTTGTAACAAATTCACAAATTGGACATTCCTAATCCATTTCTCAATCGTATTACAGAATGTCTACATCTTCTCCAGTGACGGCGCAGCCTACAACACCCCTCCAATCATCTTCATACTCATCCCAACATCCCGGTTTTGTTGCCTCCAAAGATGAATGCAGCACGTGCACCCACTCCATCGAAGACCAATTTTTTCTTGCATGTCGAAAATGTGAGAGGATCCTGCATTATTCGTGCACTGATCTACCCATTTACGAGTTGGTAAAGTACATGAAGGGAAAATTGTACAAAAGAAAATTTACGTGTGGCGAGTGCGTAAAGAAAGTCCATCCTACAGAGTACCAGATGATAGAGGAGAATAACACTACGCCAAACTATTGCATTATTGGTGAATTTGGTGTCAGACCAATTGAATTTTATTGCTATAAATCGGCAATCATCTATTTTCTTAAGTTAAATGATGATAATACTTCACGATTAATCACGCGAATATTCAAAAACATACAAAGCAATATATACCATAAGTCCTATCGCAATACATGGTGTGTCAGGATAAGCACTTTATTTGACAAAATCAAATTCAGAGAAATGCAAGGCCTGGATTACAGTGGAAAGTCCAAAAAAATAATTAATAATGGTCTGATTGAATTCTTCAGGAAAGAATGGATCAACAATGCTAAACATAGCAATAAAGGTTTAAATTATTTAGAATTGTGCAGATTCCAATGTGAATTATAGCAATATCTAGCACTAAGTGACGACAAATATAAAATCAATGTGACCATAATGAAAACGAAGATATCTTTCATTTCATTGTTAAATGTCCATGTTATAGTAGTGTGAGATATGCTTTGATTCCACATCTTAGAGATCTCTCACGGACAAACTTCTATGATTTCATGAACTCATTAACATGTGTACAGATAAGAATAGTTAGCGAATATATTGATAGAGCAATGGACATCAAAAATAAAAGAACATAGATAGCGGACAGTAGACGAACTCATGTCTAAGAATGTGTTTTTGCACCATCCAGCGATAATGAATGACTTGTCTTTCTAAACAATAAATACAATTAGGAAACGACGATATCTGGAACAATGAAAATACTAACAAAACACCTGATCTGGCATCTATGATATTAAACGTTGCCGACTAAATGCAGAATGAAATCATAGATAGCGGAGAGTAACAAACCTGATGTCCATGAATGCGACCATACAGTATCAACATGATTGACTTTTCTAATCAATATGTAAAGCAGCTACTTCATCTAATTTCTACGATATAAGTTGGTAAAGCGTTAACACTTGATGAATGAACCGAACAAATATAACAATGGGTAGCAGAATTGCATTGTTAAGAGATGGTGAAAATTACTCACAGACATTGAAAGTAGATTATAAGAATATCTCGGTCAGTCGCTACGATACTTATTCGGAGGACAGTTGACATTACAGGTATCTGTTTATTATCTGTACATTATCTGTTTCTCAATCATTTCACAATCACATTCCAGGTATGTACTGAAGATTATTGAATCGCAAACATTGAATTTGATTTAATAACCGTGCCTCCGACTAAATAATGGGATTAATAATAGGGTTACTAAACTGCTGCTGGGTGTGATGTGCAAATAAAAATTCCAAATAAACTTGATTAATAACATAAAATAATCATTCTCAAATCAAAATGAAAACGATGTTTATATATTTTGATATATGCTTGTCTCCTCTCCTCTAGTTAATGATGTTATGACTTATTCATTCATTCAGTCGTACATTGTCTCGTTCATAGCATAACTTTTGACTGTATATACCTCAAGACTTTTTCAGACTTTCATCCTAATCATCAATTCACTCACGGCGTACAACGGCGATCATGGTGCAAGTGTGTGTTTTTAGCTTTCATTTCACCCATTCCATCCATTGTCATCTTTAATTTTTCTGCTACTCACATTGACAATACTGTAAATAATTTCAAATAATTTCGAGAGAGAGAGAGAGAGAGAGGGAGAGAGGGAGAGAGGGAGAGAGGGAGAGAGGGAGAGAGGGAGAGAGGGAGAGAGGGAGAGAGGGAGAGAGGGAGGGTGGGAGGGAGGGAGGGAGGGTGGGAGGGAGAGAGGGTGGGAGGGAGAGAGGGAGAGAGGGTGGGAGGGAGGGAGGGAGGGAGGGAGGGTGGGAGGGAGAGAGGGTGGGAGGGAGAGAGGGAGAGAGGGTGGGAGGGAGAGAGGGTGGGAGGGAGAGAGGGAGAGAGAGAGAGAGGGAGAGAGAGAGCGAGAGAGAGAGAGAGCGGGAGAGAGAGAGAGCGGGAGAGAGAGGGGAGAGACCTCGAGATCCGCACACCGAAATGAAACAGCCCAATCAAGCAGCCCAAAAAATCCGTACCAACAAAGCAGGGAAAAGACACAGTCGTGTTGGAAGACCGGTTTCGCTATTTATTTAGCTTTTTCAATTCCAAAACACTGTAATAAAGCAGAAACTACGTACAGTATAAATGAAAAGGTACCAAAGTCATCAACTTAAGATACTGCACACAAAGAAATGCATCTGACTCAATTCATGCATATATAGCAAATCATGATCATTCATACACATAGATGCAACTGAATCAACTCGTGCTAGTAATGCAAATCATGGCACAATAAATTGACTAAAACTCATACAGACAAGCATGAGGTATGATATGAAAATAAGTTAAAATGGATAAATAAGCTAATAAATCTTATAACATTTACGAAACGTCATACAAAAACAGAGGCACGGAAAACTAACGATTCGAGGTTAAGAGACTCTCGAGATTAGGGTGCATCTTGAACGACGGACACACTGAAACATCAGGTAAATGGCTCTTACAAAGTCTAACAACCTGACTGGCGCAGTCACTAAACGGTAGCACTAAATGGAGATTGTCCAACTTGTTCAGAGACTGATTGAGGCCCCGAGGAGTCAAAGTGTTTAAACGTTTTATCCATAAATTCTCCTTAATAAGGCGCTTGGAGTCCCTACGACAATGCTCAAGCCCGAAGAAAGTAAAGTCACTCAAATTACACTGGGAATTAAAGTGTAGACCTACAGGGGTCGCTTGCGAACTCTTAATGTGGTAAATATGTTCGGAAATCCTTTTGTGCAGAGGACGAGACGTTTGACCGACGTATCCCATCTTACAACTCTTGCACTGAATAAAATAAATTACATTACTAGAAACACATGAAAGTCTATGTACAAGATAAAAAAGAGATCCGTTAAACGGATTAGCTACGGTACAGGTAAAATGACTGTACAAACAAAATTTACAGGAACAAGGAAAAAATCCTGTTCTCCAATTGTCAGGAGTCTGGCCCGTCAGAGCAAAGGCTCGCCTAACAGCATTCCTAATAGCAGACCTAGAGTAACCTAAACGTTTCCAAAAAGGCTGAATAAGGGATTTAGTCTTAACAAAATCATCGTAACACGATGAACGGCTACACCATCTATAAATTTGACCAAAAAGGATGGAGTCAAAAACACTCTTAGGATGAAAAGACGAAGGGCTCAAAATAGCATGAGTATCAGTAGGTTTGAAGCCCACTCTGTACATAACATGATTATCCTGTTTATATAGAACCAAGTCCAAGAAACGAATCTGAGATAGGTCATGACACATTTCTAACGTGATGCTAGGAAACAAATTGTTCATATAATTGAAAAAGTTCATTAGACTGATTTCGTCGTTTTCCCAAACAAAGAAAATGTCATCAATGTATCTTAACCATAGAGTAGGTTGAGACGGATACTGGTAGACACTTTCTTCCCATTCATTCATGAAAATGGTGGCGTAGGAGGGTCCGAACGGGCAACCCATAGCCGTGCCCTGAGTCTGTAAAAACATATCCCCACGAAAACAAAAATTGTTGGACGTAAGAATTATGCGCAACATAGAAAGGAGCGATAAGTCAGGTCTCTTAGGATCAGGATGTTTGAGAAAAGCTTTACTTACAGCTGATATCCCAGCCTCCGTAGGGATGTTAGTGTATAAGGAGGCAACATCACACGTTACCAGAAAGGACGATGATGAAACAGCAAAGTTTTGCAGAAGGCTAATCACGTGCAGCGAATCACGGACAAAACTTTTACCCGCTCGGGCAAGCGGGGCTAAAAAATGTTCCAGAAGGATCGCACATGAGCGTGTGACACTATTCACGTCACCAACTATAGGACGACCAGGAGGCATACCATCATACAACCAAACATCTTTATGAACCTTTGGGAGTAAGTAGAACCGACGGGACTTAACCGGCGGAGAAGGTTCTAGAGCAGATAGCTCACGTTTTGAAATGAAGTGACGGGAATACAAGCCAGACAGAAGAATCTTGAGACGATCACGGACATGAATATCAATGTCTCGGTCTAATGGAATGTAAAAATCTTCATTACACAGTTGACGGTAGGATTCAGCTTCATACTGACCGTTAGGGAGAACAGCCCAACCACTACCCTTGTCCACTGGAGAAATCACGACAGACTTTTCATCACGAAGACGCTGTAGTTCGGAACGTTGGCCTTCTGTTAAATTGTCGCTAGGGAAGCACTGCCTGCATTTTCTTAAAAGTGCCACAACTGAATTTTCAATGGCCAAACAGGAGTCGAGGACAGAGTCTGGCATAAGATTCTTGGGAGGAAAGCGGTTGCTAGAATAAGGAAAACGGCAACTCGAAGAGTCAGCACTAAAATTGACAAAACTCCATTGATATTTCCTCAAGAAGTCCGAAACCCCAGCGAAGATGGCCCGATGGCAACATTTACCTTTTGGGATAGGGATGTACTTGCTAGTATGGCTAAGAAGTTCGATGGTCGAATCATTAATGGCAAAGTCTGTAACAGCACAAATGAAATTTTGATCAGCCTGGAATGAAGGTCTAGAGCTGATGCCGATCGAACAACTGGCTGCTAGTGGTCTAAAAAAGCCTTAATACTTGAGACAATGACATCCCTTTCAGAGGAATCCCAAAGTTTCGAATCCTTCATCGTGAAGTCCTCCGGAACTGACAAAATCTCACTACCACCCGGTAAATTCTTGCGTAATTTGTCATTTAGTTCCTGCATATCGTTACGAATCGAGTCATTAGCCGATGCAGGTATGAAGTACGGAAGAATGCCCAGGCGAGCATTGGGGAAAACTCTCTTCGCGTTGTGAAGAACTGACCTGCAGGTCGAATAGTTCGTATTTGGCTTGTTGTTCTCATCAAGGTGGGAGAGACATAACACAAAAGAAGAAACATTGCAATGAACAGTTTTAATTGACTGCAAGGCACACTTCAGAAAACTTAGCCGACCTTTTTCACTATGAAAGACGGAAAGATCGTCGCCAGATTGTGAAAAACCTCTCAGGTTATTATCTCCAACAATCACGTGAGATTTTGAGCAGTCAATGTCATACTTCTCAGTCTTGGCTTCCAGAGAGATGGTGTTAACATCAACAATAGTGCTCTGGTACAGAGACCTCGTAGGAGAGAGATCCAAGTCCACATCAGTCCCAACCAAATCAGTGACAGGTCTAACCGACTGAGCAGAAAGAGTCTCCGAACACACAATGGAACCACCCAAATCATCCGAAGGCGCAAGAGCCTGTAGAAGAGGATCAGTGGTCATACTTACTGGATCAGTCTGTGTACCTAGGTCCACCAGCTCCCTCATAACTCTAGGTGGTGAGGAAAACGAGGTAGGAGGAAGAACCGGAACAGGGTCCACAACAGGAATCGGCTCTACTCTGATGAGTTGGTAAGTAGTGATTAAAGAGCAGGCTTGATCCAGAACATCAGTCTTGAGTTTATCACCCAGTTGTTTCCTGGCCCACTTGATAACAAGTTGGATGGATCGCCCAAGAACATCAGCGGGAATAGCTTGGGATGAAATGGCATCCTTGGCATCAAGAATTAGGGAAGTATAATGCTCCTGCAAAGCCTCAAGAACACTGGAACACCACACATCAGCAATGGCGTCCATCTTTGCCCTGAAATAGTCATGGTTAAAGGCAGGATTAACACTGTCAAGTAAAATGTCTTTCTTCCGCAGAAGGGAAGGCGGTAGTCCATTTGACAAGATAGATTGATGATGAAAGGACTTGAGGATGACGAAATGAAATTTGGTTAGGGGGAAATATTCCTCCGGAATCTTGAGGGGACGTAAACCACTCTGATTAACATTCCGTGCATGAGGCTGTCTAAAAGGACGCGACTTGGACTGATTCCGATAATGAAACCTTTGCGATTTTTCGGAGTCCCTGTACTGTTGACGACTCCATGTCTGACCAGAGGAAGGATGAGATGGTTGTCCTCCACCACCATGTTGACGATAATGGCTACTATAGAAAGTCCGTGACATATTCGGGTCCTCGACCGAGAAAGTGAGAGGGAGAGAGGGAGAGACCTCGAGATCCGCACACCGAAATGAAACAGCCCAATCAAGCAGCCCAAAAAATCCGTACCAACAAAGCAGGGAAAAGACGCAGTCGTGTTGGAAGACCGGTTTCGCTATTTATTTAGCTTTTTCAATTCCAAAACACTGTAATAAAGCAGAAACTACGTACAGTATAAATGAAAAGGTACCAAAGTCATCAACTTAAGATACTGCACACAAAGAAATGCATCTGACTCAATTCATGCATATATAGCAAATCATGATCATTCATACACATAGATGCAACTGAATCAACTCGTGCTAGTAATGCAAATCATGGCACAATAAATTGACTAAAACTCATACAGACAAGCATGAGGTATGATATGAAAATAAGTTAAAATGGATAAATAAGCTAATAAATCTTATAACATTTACGAAACGTCATACAAAAACAGAGGCACGGAAAACTAACGATTCGAGGTTAAGAGACTCTCGAGATTAGGGTGCATCTTGAACGACGGACACACTGAAACATCAGGTAAATGGCTCTTACAAAGTCTAACAACCTGACTGGCGCAGTCACTAAACGGTAGCACTAAATGGAGATTGTCCAACTTGTTCAGAGACTGATTGAGGCCCCGAGGAGTCAAAGTGTTTAAACGTTTTATCCATAAATTCTCCTTAATAAGGCGCTTGGAGTCCCTAGGACAATGCTCAAGCCCGAAGAAAGTAAAGTCACTCAAATTACACTGGGAATTAAAGTGTAGACCTACAGGGGTCGCTTGCGAACTCTTAATGTGGTAAATATGTTCGGAAATCCTTTTGTGCAGAGGACGAGACGTTTGACCGACGTATCCCATCTTACAACTCTTGCACTGAATAAAATAAATTACATTACTAGAAACACATGAAAGTCTATGTACAAGATAAAAAAGAGATCCGTTAAACGGATTAGCTACGGTACAGGTAAAATGACTGTACAAACAAAATTTACAGGAACAAGGAAAAAATCCTGTTCTCCAATTGTCAGGAGTCTGGCCCGTCAGAGCAAAGGCTCGCCTAACAGCATTCCTAATAGCAGACCTAGAGTAACCTAAACGTTTCCAAAAAGGCTGAATAAGGAATTTAGTCTTAACAAAATCATCGTAACACGATGAACGGCTACACCATCTATAAATTTGACCAAAAAGGATGGAGTCAAAAACACTCTTAGGATGAAAAGACGAAGGGCTCAAAATAGCATGAGTATCAGTAGGTTTGAAGCCCACTCTGTACATAACATGATTATCCTGTTTATATAGAACCAAGTCCAAGAAACGAATCTGAGATAGGTCATGACACATTTCTAACGTGATGCTAGGAAACAAATTGTTCATATAATTGAAAAAGTTCATTAGACTGATTTCGTCGTTTTCCCAAACAAAGAAAATGTCATCAATGTATCTTAACCATAGAGTAGGTTGAGACGGATACTGGTAGACACTTTCTTCCCATTCATTCATGAAAATGGTGGCGTAGGAGGGTCCGAACGGGCAACCCATAGCCGTGCCCTGAGTCTGTAAAAACATATCCCCACGAAAACAAAAATTGTTGGACGTAAGAATTATGCGCAACATAGAAAGGAGCGATAAGTCAGGTCTCTTAGGATCAGGATGTTTGAGAAAAGCTTTACTTACAGCTGATATCCCAGCCTCCGTAGGGATGTTAGTGTATAAGGAGGCAACATCACACGTTACCAGAAAGGACGATGATGAAACAGCAAAGTTTTGCAGAAGGCTAATCACGTGCAGCGAATCACGGACAAAACTTTTACCCGCTCGGGCAAGCGGGGCTAAAAAATGTTCCAGAAGGATCGCACATGAGCGTGTGACACTATTCACGTCACCAACTATAGGACGACCAGGAGGCATACCATCATACAACCAAACATCTTTATGAACCTTTGGGAGTAAGTAGAACCGACGGGACTTAACCGGCGGAGAAGGTTCTAGAGCAGATAGCTCACGTTTTGAAATGAAGTGATGGGAATACAAGCCAGACAGAAGAATCTTGAGACGATCACGGACATGAATATCAATGTCTCGGTCTAATGGAATGTAAAAATCTTCATTACACAGTTGACGGTAGGATTCAGCTTCATACTGACCGTTAGGGAGAACAGCCCAACCACTACCCTTGTCCACTGGAGAAATCACGACAGACTTTTCATCACGAAGACGCTGTAGTTCGGAACGTTGGCCTTCTGTTAAATTGTCGCTAGGGAAGCACTGCCTGCAGAAGAGAGAGAGAGAGAGAGAGAGAGAAAGAGATAATTACCTTGTTCGGGGGAGATAATTGGCTTTTTTATTAACTGTGAGTTACTGCTCCATATAGCTGACTGTAAACTATGCGTTTATGTGCATGTTTAGGACTTCTCAGTTAAGATGAAATGTGAATGTGAAAGTTTTAACCAAAACTTGAATTCTAAATTGTCAGTTTTCTTTCTTCTATATGCCAGTTTTGACTCTAAACGGACACTGAAACTCTGAGATATGCTCAATTTCTTTGAGAAGAAAATTGATTAGGCAGTCGATAGTCCGAAACAATTTTAAGAACAAAGCTCTTAGTATAACCATTGCATTCAAAAATTTTCAGAATTTTCTCAACTGCATCATGAAATATATTCCAATTGCTGGCTAACGTATATGCTCTACTCAGAATTCCAATAACCAGACGCCGGTGCCACGCTCTTGGACAGTTTGCTTCAAAATTTAATAGCACATTTGTAAACGTTTCTTTTCTAAAGATGCTAGTTTCCAAATTATTCGTTATATTTATTTCAAGCCTTGGTATACCATGGGGTAATTTTTTACCGCAAAGCCGGCAAGTGGAATGACGTTTGAAATGTTGTATTTTTTTCAAAGCGCTTTTATGACTTTTCCTAACTCAATAAACAAGAGATAATACCGCGCGTTGAAAATATTCTGCTAATTACTTTTTTCCGAACATCGACTTAAAATATTTCTAACACGGTTTACCGGCGAGGAAAAAAATTGCCCCAGATCATATTATCAACTTTTCCTCTTCTCCCCTCGGACGTAAGTTCGAATATTGCAGATGGGGTATTGTTACAATCGTGCTTCGCCACGCGGCAGTGCTAAACTCGTCATTAGTCTATTTATAGCCTGTGGGAATTCCCCAAAGCAGATCTCATCTGAGGTAGCACACACACTTTTGCACAGCCATTTCTTCTCATTCTGCAATGGATGTGCACGCAGCTGTACGCATGATACTTGCTGAAAGCAGCGAGAGCGACGAAGGTGCAAGTGACAACGAATTCAGGGATGAAGTTATCATTGACGACGGAGCCGTGGATGAAGAAGAATCTGGAGACGACGCAGTGATGGAAGTTGTGGATGCTATTCACCAGCAATTTGTATATCTTCGATCTCGTAATGGACATGAACTGTGGTCAAGAGAGCCTGTCACACCTCAGGGGGTCGCGTCGCTGCATATAATGTGATACGAGAGCGTCAAGGACCGACTAATGCCGTGCGAAATGTTTGCGGTTTGAGCCCTACCGATGCATTCAAGGTTTTTATTACGCCTGACATTGTGCGCTTTATCGTCGACTGTACAAATATTGAAGGTGCACAACGCTTCAATGACTGGCGCTCAACGGATAGTGAAGAAATGTATCGCTCTTTCGGGTTACTCATTGCTGGTGGTGCTCATCATGACAACAAGACACGAGTTGCGGATCTGTGGAATACTGAGCATGGACGGGCTATGTACGCATCTACGATGCCCCGCAACCGATTCACGCAGCTGCTGTCAGCGATTCGTTTCGACGTCCGTGCAAACAGGAACGAAAACGACAAGTTTGCTCCCATCCGCAGCGTGTTTGACCAGATTGTAACGAAATTCCGGTCTTCTTATAAAGCCGGAGAGGCAGTAACCGTGGACGAACAACTGGTTGCAACACGTGGACGATGTCCATTCAAAATGTACATGCCGTCAAAGCCAGGGAAATACGGCGTGAAACTGTGGGTGTTAGCTGATGCACAATCCTTTTACTGTCTCAATCTGCAGCCCTACATTGGCCGTACGGGTCTCGTGCCTGAGCGTGGTCAGGGTCAGCGCGTAGTTTTAGAACTGATAGATTTCCTCACCGGAAGTGGGCGAAACGTCTACATGGACAACTTTTTTACGAGTCTTCTTCTTGGAAGGACTCTGCTTGGACGAAATCTCACACGATTCGCAAGAATAAAGGTGAAATTCCACACGAGCTGTTACCAAATCCGAATCGCCGCGAGCAGTCTTCGTTATTTGCATTCCAAGAAGATGCCACGATGGTTTCATACGTCCCGAAAAAAAACAAGGCAGTAATTATGCTTTGGACACTGCACAAGGACGCCGCAATCGATCCCAATGGCGCGCAGAAACCGAAAATTATAACTGATTACAATCACGGCAAATGCGGCGTGGACACATTGGACCAGCTGGTAGGTTTTTAAAATATATCATGTGACTAAAAATTATTGAAGGAATTGACATATTTTAACAATAAGTTAGGTACTTTTACAATTGTCATTTCAATTGTAGAGAACATCTGCTTCTCGCATTTATGAATAAAATGCATTTCAGTGTAGGAGCTGTGTCCTCCAACTCAAACATTTGAAAGGAAACAATGTATGAAAGAACAAATACAGCTGCTACACCCACTAAGCATTGGTAAGGACGGAAATATATAACCAGCAAAATCGTACTCGGCTGCTATGCGTGTGAACAATACACTACAACAAAATCGATTAAAAGGGGGCTTATATTCAAACAATTGTGCTGTGAAGACTTAATTAATTTACAGTGTTCTTGTCAGTGAAGGTTGTGTTTAAAACGGCTTGCCATATATTTCTCAAACTGAGACAAGATCATTTTGAAGATAGAAGAAAAACAATCGTTTGCAGGGAGGATGAAAAAAATTACGGCGAGGAATCGGAGAGGCAATGATTATTGAGAGTAGATTATCGAAACTTGAGTGATATCATAGAGCAAATGGTGGAGAGAATAATACAATTGTAATATTACACAAATTCTTGTTGCATGAAAAAAGAAACCATACACTCCAGTTAGTTATGGTCGTCAAATTTTTATCGGGTAAGCACATCAACTAGCTTCTATCGCTTTGTGAACATGCACAGACTATATTTTATAGTCTCATGCAGAAAAATACAATAATTCACGCAGAAGAATATACGATATGCACATTAGGTTGAAAATTTAGCAGACAAATTTTCTACGCTTTGTAGGGAGTCCGTATCACTTATTGTACTTTAAACGTCCACCGACCCTCAACGTTAACGGAAGATTGGACTACAAAAGGATTCTAATTTTCATGTGTAAAAAGCAATTATGTGACATACCAAATGAGTCCATTCCTTCTGCCAAACAATGGGTGCGTCTTTCAGCGTACGATACAGCGCTGGACATTATTCAAAATGGAATTTGGATGTTTAAACTCGCTATAGTTATTGCGATAACGGGGGCCGCAAGACACTTTATTTTCAAATGTTAACCATTATATTCTCTTAATAAAGGTTCGCAACATTCACTAAAATACTGCGCCATTCAAC
>CAJQUW010013374.1:10000-377751 GCA_907163375.1 Prostheceraeus crozeri | reverse complement strand
GATGTTGTATCTCAGGCAGTCCATATCCAAATGGATCAATTTTTTAGTTATTCCGATTAGCAGACGAAAAAGGAGTCACGGAATAAGAAAAATCGGGTAGAAAAAGCTCAGGTATTATGGAACTTGAGACAATACCTATCAAGAATTACAAGATATTCTTTTGAGACGGCGTAGGATGTCAAGGTTTTATCATCATCTAAAATCTCTCTCCCTAAAACTATGCTAAGAGCCATTCTAGGCAAGACAAGGGCTGATGCAGCCGCAAACATGATGACATTTTGTACTAACAGCAATACATTCAAAATAAACTTAACCTAGACTCGGAGAACAAAAATGTAAAAGAACGAGCAACATAATTATCCGTTCGAATCTCAGACATAGATCACTCAATCTCATGTCTAGTATTCTGCGATCACAGTGTGTGCAAGCTAATTCCAAGCACAATTACAAGAACGTTATCCACCGAAAATATTCTATAAATTAGATAAACCCACTGCATTGAAGTTTTTGCAATATGGGCGTTTTTTTGAATAACCTAAAGTTTCAGGATGTGATGCACATCATGAACAATCCATGCTCAATGTAAGCAAGAGGCAATCTTTTGTTTACCCACATTATGGTCACGTAAATAAGGGGTGATCTGGGATATTGTGGATGATGAAGACTTACGTCAACTCTTCAGTTTTCATGGGTACCAAAAAACACAGAATCCCCAAAAGCTTAGTTGGAGTGTGCCATAACAACTCAAATTAGTAATTCATTAGATGAGCATATTACAAAAATAAGTAAGAAAGAGAGGTTGAGGCTACTTTATTCTCTGCGTGGAAATCAAAAATCATGCACTGATTAAAGATCGAATATATCTTGCCAGAAATCCTCGACTAGATTTCGCGCACACAGTAAATCGACACAAGATTAATGCCAAAATGGGTAAAAAAATCTGAAAGAATTGCAGAATGACGTCATAATTACGCCAGTTGATAAAGCATCTAATAATTATGCCTTTATTTGCAAAAAGTTTATCTCCAAATTCTCTTAGCCGAGTTGGGAATTGATATTTCCACGTCGAACATATCGGGTAATGATACCTATGGTCCAGAGCAAATTTTAGCGCAGAATGTAATTGAGCAACACACAACAATTATGAAAAGCGAGTTTAAACTATCTGTCTGTGAAAAAGACAGAAAATTACCAAAATTATATTGGATTCCAAAATTTCACAAAACTCCATGCAAATTTAGATTCATAGCAGGAGCACGACAATGCACAACGAAAAAGCTTTCCATCAAAGTAAATTCAGCCTTAAGTATTTTGCGTGACACTTTTCAGAGATATTGTATGGCAATTAAGAGAAACACGGTTTCGATTGCTTCTGGAGTATAAAGGTCCACACAAGAATTTCTACACAGATTAAATTCGACACAAGTTCATTCATTGCAAGTTTTCGATTTTTCAACCTTATATACGAATCTTGATCAAAAATTGATTGAAGATCACATATTCGCTATTATGGATTTGGTGTTTAATTCCTCAAATAGAAAATTTTTTTGCATTGATATGATAAGTCCTTTTGCTCAATGAAAAAATATAGTGGTTATCACTGTTTTGATAAACAGAAGTTAAAAGAAGCCATACATTTACTATTAACACGGACCAACGTCACATTCGTTAATTTAGTTTTCAGGCAGATTAAAGGTATATCAATGGGAGGAAATTCTAGTCCACTCCTAGCTGACCTATTCCTCTTACACTGCGAATATATTTTTATGCAAAATTTGATAAAGACTAAGAAATATCATTTAGCACGCTTGTTATCACCTACATCAAGATACATAGACGATATATGTGTTGTCAATTATAAACACTTTAATTCGTTGATTCAAAGAATTTATCCACCTGACTTGTTGGCGGAGAGAAATGGTGATAACAATAAAGAGGTAGTTTACCTTGATGTGAAAATACAAATCTCACAGAACAGCTTGAGAACTTCAGTATACTCACACGGTAGATGACTTCTCTTTCTCTGTGGTGCAACTGACTTTTCCAGAGAGCATGATCCCATTACAGATGGCCCTTCATGTATTCGCGTCGCAGGTAGTCAGATATTGTAGAATATGCTCGAAGTTACAAGATGCTGTACACAAAACTAACAAGACACTAAATATCATGAAATCTAGAGGTTATTTCAGCATGACTTGATGAGTTACACAGAAAAGGCTCTCACAAGGCATAATGAATCGCTTCACAAATATGGTCTTTTCTCGCTCGACAATTCACTTCACTCTGTGAATTTCAATGAGGCACGCGACCAACAAACGACTCACATTTTCCTTAATGCCTTGCTGCATAGGTGAATAAACGACTAACAATGACTTGTAGCCATCATATGGGGGTGGGCGGTGAAGAGTGAATACAGAGCGCTTAGCGTGGCTTACGGGAGATGAGAGAGCTCCCATTCTTAAGTCTTGATGTATGAGGCGAAGTTTGTGTAAAGGCGGATTACATATTTATCACACAGCGATTACATCTTTATGAGATTCGAGGATGAACAGATCTGTTTACTTGTGGAATCGAAAAGGCAAAGATTGATGTACAGGATTTGTTTACATGTGAGGATCGCAAAAAGCATACTGTATTTATTGATGGGATGAATTTAATGACAGGATCTGTTTACATGTGGGAAACGCAACAATTGAATGATGTCTGATTTATCTTTGTCACATATCTTTCAAGACATATCATTACCTATTCAGTATTTTGTCAGCCACTATGTGTGGGACCCCGCTCGTCTGGGTTTGAGTGTTCAGGTTAGGGGTCGAAACACAACTAGACGAGTACCTGCTGATGACTGACGGACTGCAGTATTATGTTTTATATCCCTTAATCGGTAGCTGAAGTAGTGGTCGATGTATAGTAATTCAAATGAAGAAATGTGGAATTACATGAAGTACTATAGACGGATGAAGAAACTGGCGATAACAAATTCAAGTGAAGAAATAGTATTTTCCATGTGTAGTCTTAGGTATAGTGTGTATAGTTTCATTGCTTTCGGTGTAGTAGAGTGTCATTGTAGTTCTATTGTTTACCTCCATTATCCACTTTCCACTTATCCACTTAGTGTAGTGTCAGATATAGTTCACTTGTAATCAGTGTAGTAGCATAGTTGTATTTCCATATTTTACCTCCACTTTTCCAATTTTTATTCATCGGTTTCTTGTTGTTTTATAATATCCATTTTTTCCTTAACCTATGGTGACCATTGTCTTATTCTATTTCCACTATCAGCATCTGTCGTCGGTACAGTATATTAGAAGTCTGTTTTGAACGTGTATACGGCAGTGTTTGGAATCTATGGTATAGTATATTAACAGCAAGAATGAGTAGTATTACAAGTCTTAAGATTTTTCCATTTTTTACCAGATATTGGGCCAAAGCTGATCAATTTTAATTCGTTGCCACGAGAAAGCTACATTGAGTTCTTTTAAGAACTGATTAATCCAATGGTTACAGTAGCATTGCCTTTGTACACTTGCGGATTGGAGAACGCCATCAGTCCTCCTTAGGACTACTTTAACTAATAATTTAAATTAGTAAGCATTATATTCTATTATAAATGGCTACTGGGATGACTTTCATCATCGTATGAGAATTACTTGGATAGTATGTCTTCAGATGCAGGTGTTTCACGACCCCGCTACTGGACCTCTGCTAGCTGGCGAAATGCCTAATTTGTCCCACATCTTAATAATTATCATACATAGTCACTTAGGCGCAAATGCCAATAGATAGCAGGAATTTGAAAGTCCAACCTCGGCAAATTCCTCGCTCTTTTCGAGGCTCTGGCAAATTTTCTCATGGTTTATATGGTACGAAAAGTGTTCAGCGTTAATGCGAAGGAGTGGATAGCGCCCTCTACTTTGAAGAACATTAGATCTTGTGGTAGCAATAGATGTCTTTGCTGTAAATCTTTGAATACCGAAAATTGCTACGAAAGTTTTCAGTACAGGCAACCGGTTTATCTTTGATCAGGCAGGTGTTTTTACTTGTAAAAGTAGAAATGTTATTTATCTTATATCATGTAGCAGATGGGAATGCAATATGTAGGACAGACAAAGCAACCGCTACATTGTAGATTAAATGGTCATCGTCATTCAGTATTAAAAAGGTCACTTAAAACACATATCTTAGCAATCACTTTAAGCAAGATCAGCATTCTTGGACTGATGTTGAATTGCAAATTATTGATCATGTTGATGACAATATATACATATCACCGGAAGAGATAAACAGAGAGCTCAACCGCAAGGAAGACATGCATATCAAGATGCTCAATACCTTATACCCCTTGGGTTTGAATGATAGAGTTTTTGGGAGGTGATGTGTATCTCAGCAGTCCATATCCAATGATCAATTTTTTAGTTATCCGATTAGCAGACGAAAAAGGAGTCACGGAATAAGAAAATCGGGTAGAAAAAGCTCAGGTATTATGGAACTTGACAATACCTATCAAGAATTACAAGATTCTTTTGAGACGCGTAGGATGTCAAGGTTTTATCATCATCTAAAATCTCTCCCTAAAACTATGCTAAGAGCCATTCTAGGCAAGACAAGGGATGAGGCAAACATGATGACATTTGTACTAACAGCATACATTCAAAATAAACTTAACCTAGACTCGGAGAACAAAAATGTAAAAGAACGAGCAACCATAATTATCCCGTTCGAATCTCAGACAATAGACTCACTCAATCTCATGTCTATATTCTGCGATCACAGTGTGTGCAAGCTAATTCCAAGCACAATTCAAGAACGTTATCCACCGAAAATATTCTATAAATTAGATAAACCCACTGCATTGAAGTTTTGCAATTATGGGCGTTTTTTGAATAACCTAAAGTTTCAGGATGTGATGCACATCATGAACAATCCATGCTCATGTAGCAAGAGGCAATCTTTTGTTTACCCACATTATGGTCACGTAATAACGGGTGATCTGGATATTGTGGATGATGAAGACTTACGTCAACTCTTCATTTTTGGTACCAAACACAGAATCCCCAAAAGCCTTAGTTGGAGTGCCATAACAACTCAAATTAGTAATTCATTAGATGAGCATATTACAAAAATAAGTAAGAAAGAGAGGCTTGAGGCTACTTTATTCTCAGCGTGGAAATCAAGAATCATGGCACTGATTAAAGATCGAATATATCTTGCCAAGAAATCCTCGAATAGATTTCGCGCACACAGTAATCGACACAAGATTAATGCCAAAATGGGTAAAAATCTGAAAGAATTGCAGAATGACGTCATAATTACGCCAGTTGATAAAGCATCTAATAATTATGCCTTTATATTTTGCAAAAAGTTTTATCTCCAAATTCTCTTAGCCGAGTTGGGAATTGATATTTCCACGTCGAACATATCGGGTAATGATACCTATGGTCCAGAGCAAATTTTAGCGCAGAATGTAATTGAGCAACACACAACAATTATGAAAAGCGAGTTTAAACTATCTGTCTGTGAAAAAGACAGAAAATTACCAAAATTATATTGGATTCCAAAATTTCACAAAACTCCATGCAAATTTAGATTCATAGCAGGAGCACGACAATGCACATCGAAAAAGCTTTCCATCAAAGTAAATTCAGCCTTAAGTATTTTGCGTGACAATTTTCAGAGATATTGTATGGCAATTAAGAGAAACAGCGGTTTCGATTGCTTCTGGAGTATAAATCCACACAAGAATTTCTACACAGATTAAATTCGACACAATTCATTCTTTGCAAGTTTTCGATTTTTCAACCTTATATACGAATCTTGATCAAAAATTGATTGAAGATCACATATTCGCTATTATGGATTTGGTGTTTAATTCCTCAAATAGAAAATTTATTTGCATTGGATATGATAAGTCCTTTTGCTCAATGAAAAAATATAGTGGTTATCACTGTTTTGATAAACAGAAGTTAAAAGAAGCCATACATTTCCTATTATCACAGACCTACGTCACATTCGGTAATTTAGTTTTTCAGGCAGATTAAAGGCATTCCAATGGGAGGAAATTCTAGTCCACTCCTAGCTGACCTATTCCTCTTACACTGCGATATATTTTTATGCAAAATTTGATAAAGACTAAGAAATATCATTTAGCACGCTTGTTATCACCTACATCAAGATACAGAGACGAGATATGTGTTGTCAATTATAAACACATTAATTCGTGGATTCAAAGACTTTATCCACCTGACTTGTTGGCGGAGAGAAAGGGTGATAACAATAAAGAGGTAGTTTACCTTGATGTGAAAATACAAATCTCACAGAACAGCTGAGAACTTCAGTATATCACAAGGTAGATGACTTCTCTTTCTCTGTGGTGCAACTGACTTTTCCAGAGAGCATGATCCCATTACAGATGGCCCTTCATGTATTCGCGTCGCAGGTAGTCAGATATTGTAGAATATGCTCGAAGTTACAAGATGCTGTACACAAAACTAACAAGACACTAAATATCATGAAATCTAGAGGTTATTCTCAGCATGACTTGATGAGTTACACAGAAAAGGCTCTCACAAGGCATAATGAATCGCTTCACAAATATGGTCTTTTCTCGGCTCGACAATTCACTTCACTCTGTGAATTTCAATGAGGCACGCGACCAACAAACGACTCACATTTTCCTTAATGCCTTGCTGCATAGGTGAATAAACGACTAACAATGACTTGTAGCCATCATATGGGGGTGGGCGGTGAAGAGTGAATACAGAGCGCTTAGCGTGGCTTACGGAGATGAGAGAGCTCCCATTCTTAAGTCTTGATGTATGAGGCGAAGTTTGTGTAAAGGCGGATTACATATTTATCACACAGCGATTACATCTTTATGAGATTCGAGGATGAACAGGATCTGTTTACTTGTGGGAATCGAAAAGGCAAAGATTGATGTACAGGATTTGTTTACATGTGAGGATCGCAAAAAGCATACTGTATTTATTGATGGGATGAATTTAATGACAGGATCTGTTTACATGTGGGAAACGCAACAATTGAATGATGTCTGATTTATCTTTGTCACATATCTTTCAAGACATATCATTACCTATTCAGTATTTTGTCAGCCACTATGTGTGGGACCCCGCTCGTCTGGGTTTGAGTGTTCAGGTTAGGGATCGAGACACAACTGATGACTGACGGACTGCAGTATTATGTTTTATATCCCTTAATCGGTAGCTGAAGTAGTGGTCGATGTATTGTAATTCAAATGAAGAAATGTGGAATTACATGAAGTACTATAGACGGATGAAGAAACTGGCGATAACAAATTCAAGTGAAGAAATAGTATTTTCCATGTGTAGTCTTAGGTATAGTGTGTATAGTTTCATTGCTTTCGGTGTAGTAGAGTGTCATTGTAGTTCTATTGTTTACCTCCATTATCCACTTTCCACTTATCCACTTAGTGTAGTGTCAGATATAGTTCACTTGTAATCAGTGTAGTAGCATAGTTGTATTTCCATATTTTACCTCCACTTTTCCAATTTTTATTCATCGGTTTCTTGTTGTTTTATAATATCCATTTTTTCCTTAACCTATGGTGACCATTGTCTTATTCTATTTCCACTATCAGCATCTGTCGTCGGTACAGTATATTAGAAGTCTGTTTTGAACGTGTATACGGCAGTGTTTGGAATCTATGGTATTAGTATATTAACAGCAAGAATTAGTAGTATTACAAGTCTTAAGATTTCCATTTTTACCAGATATTGGGCCAAAGCTGATCAATTTTAATTCGTTGCCACGAGAAAGCTACATTGAGTTCTTTTAAGAACTGATTAATCCAATGGTTACAGTAGCATTGCCTTTGTACACTTGCGGATTGGAGAACGCCATCAGTCCTCCTTAGGACTACTTTAACTAATAATTTAAATTAGTAAGCATTATATTCTATTATAAATGGCTACTGGGATGACTTTCATCATCGTATGAGAATTACTTGGATAGTAATGTCTTCAGATGCAGGTGGTTTCACGACCCCGCTACTGGACCTCTGCTAGCTGGCGAAATGCCTAATTTGTCCCACATCTTAATAATTATCATACATAGTCACTTAGGCGCAAATGCCAATAGATAGCAGGAATTTGAAAGTCCAACCTCGGCAAATTCCTCGCTCTTTTCGAGGCTCTGCAAATTTTTCTCATGGTTTATATGGTAAGAAAAGTGTTCAGCGTTAATGCGAAGGAGTGGATAGCGCCCTCTACTTTGAAGAACATTAGATCTTGTGGTAGCAATAGATGTCTTTGCTGTAAATCTTTGAATACCGAAAATAGCTACGAAAGTTTCAGTACAGGCAACCGGTTTATCTTTGATCAGGCAGGTGTTTTTACTTGTAAAAGTAGAAATGTTATTTATCTTATATCATGTAGCAGATGTGGAATGCAATATGTAGGACAGACAAAGCAACCGCTACATTGTAGATTAAATGGTCATCGTCATTCAGTATTAAAAGGTCACTTAAACACATATCTTAGCAATCACTTTAAGCAAGATCAGCATTCTTGGACTGATGTTGAATTGCAAATTATTGATCATGTTGATGACAATATATACATATCACCGGAAGAGATAAACAGAGAGCTCAACCGCAAGGAAGACATGCATATCAAGATGCTCAATACCTTATACCCCTTGGGTTTGAATGATAGAGTTTTGGGAGGTGGATGTGTATCTCAGCAGTCCATATCCAATGATCAATTTTTTAGTTATCCGATTAGCAGACGAAAAAGGAGTCACGGAATAAGAAAATCGGGTAGAAAAAGCTCAGGTATTATGGAACTTGACAATACCTATCAAGAATTACAAGATTCTTTTGAGACGCGTAGGATGTCAAGGTTTTATCATCATCTAAAATCTCTCCCTAAAACTATGCTAAGAGCCATCTAGGCAAGACAAGGGATGAGGCAAACATGATGACATTTGTACTAACAGCATACATTCAAAATAAACTTAACCTAGACTCGGAGAACAAAAATGTAAAAGAACGAGCAACCATAATTATCCCGTTCGAATCTCAGACAATAGACTCACTCAATCTCATGTCTATATTCTGCGATCACAGTGTGTGCAAGCTAATTCCAAGCACAATTCAAGAACGTTATCCACCGAAAATATTCTATAAATTAGATAAACCCACTGCATTGAAGTTTTGCAATTATGGGCGTTTTTTGAATAACCTAAAGTTTCAGGATGTGATGCACATCATGAACAATCCATGCTCATGTAGCAAGAGGCAATCTTTTGTTTACCCACATTATGGTCACGTAATAACGGGTGATCTGGATATTGTGGATGATGAAGACTTACGTCAACTCTTCAGTTTTGGTACCAAACACAGAATCCCCAAAAGCCTTAGTTGGAGTGCCATAACAACTCAAATTAGTAATTCATTAGATGAGCATATTACAAAAATAAGTAAGAAAGAGAGGCTTGAGGCTACTTTATTCTCAGCGTGGAAATCAAGAATCATGGCACTGATTAAAGATCGAATATATCTTGCCAAGAAATCCTCGAATAGATTTCGCGCACACAGTAATCGACACAAGATTAATGCCAAAATGGGTAAAAATCTGAAAGAATTGCAGAATGACGTCATAATTACGCCAGTTGATAAAGCATCTAATAATTATGCCTTTATTTGCAAAAAGTTTTATCTCCAAATTCTCTTAGCCGAGTTGGGAATTGATATTTCCACGTCGAACATATCGGGTAATGATACCTATGGTCCAGAGCAAATTTTAGCGCAGAATGTAATTGAGCAACACACAACAATTATGAAAAGCGAGTTTAAACTATCTGTCTGTGAAAAAGACAGAAAATTACCAAAATTATATTGGATTCCAAAATTTCACAAAACTCCATGCAAATTTAGATTCATAGCAGGAGCACGAACAATGCACATCGAAAAAGCTTTCCATCAAAGTAAATTCAGCCTTAAGTATTTGCGTGACAATTTTCAGAGATATTGTATGGCAATTAAGAGAAACAGCGGTTTCGATTGCTTCTGGAGTATAAAAGTCCACACAAGAATTTCTACACAGATTAAATTCGACACAAGTTCATTCATTGCAAGTTTTCGATTTTTTCAACCTTATATACGAATCTTGATCAAAAATTGATTGAAGATCACATATTCGCTATTATGGATTTGGTGTTTAATTCCTCAAATAGAAAATTTATTTGCATTGGATATGATAAGTCCTTTTGCTCAATGAAAAAATATAGTGGTTATCACTGTTTTGATAAACAGAAGTTAAAAGAAGCCATACATTTCCTATTATCACAGACCTACGTCACATTCGGTAATTTAGTTTTCAGGCAGATTAAAGGCATTCCAATGGGAGGAAATTCTAGTCCACTCCTAGCTGACCTATTCCTCTTACACTGCGAATATATTTTTATGCAAAATTTGATAAAGACTAAGAAATATCATTTAGCACGCTTGTTATCACCTACATCAAGATACATAGACGATATATGTGTTGTCAATTATAAACACTTTAATTCGTTGATTCAAAGAATTTATCCACCTGACTTGTTGGCGGAGAGAAATGGTGATGTATGGTCGATGTATTGTAATTCAAATGAAGAAATGTGGAATTACATGAAGTACTATAGACGGATGAAGAAACTGGCGATAACAAATTCAAGTGAAGAAATAGTATTTTCCATGTGTAGTCTTAGGTATAGTGTGTATAGTTTCATTGCTTTCGGTGTAGTAGAGTGTCATTGTAGTTCTATTGTTTACCTCCATTATCCACTTTCCACTTATCCACTTAGTGTAGTGTCAGATATAGTTCACTTGTAATCAGTGTAGTAGCATAGTTGTATTTCCATATTTTACCTCCACTTTTCCAATTTTTATTCATCGGTTTCTTGTTGTTTTATAATATCCATTTTTTCCTTAACCTATGGTGACCATTGTCTTATTCTATTTCCACTATCAGCATCTGTCGTCGGTACAGTATATTAGAAGTCTGTTTTGAACGTGTATACGGCAGTGTTTGGAATCTATGGTATTAGTATATTAACAGCAAGAATGAGTAGTATTACAAGTCTTAAGATTTCCATTTTTACCAGATATTGGGCCAAAGCTGATCAATTTTAATTCGTTGCCACGAGAAAGCTACATTGAGTTCTTTTAAGAACTGATTAATCCAATGGTTACAGTAGCATTGCCTTTGTACACTTGCGGATTGGAGAACGCCATCAGTCCTCCTTAGGACTACTTTAACTAATAATTTAAATTAGTAAGCATTATATTCTATTATAAATGGCTACTGGGATGACTTTCATCATCGTATGAGAATTACTTGGATAGTATGTCTTCAGATGCAGGTGGTTTTCACGACCCCGCTACTGGACCTCTGATAGCTGGCGAAATGCCTAATTTGTCCCACATCTTAATAATTACATACATAGTCACTTAGGCGCAAATGCCAATAGATAGCAGGAATTTGAAAGTCCAACCTCGGCAAATTCCTCGCTCTTTTCGAGGCTCTGGCAAACTTTCTCAAGGTTTATATGGTACGAAAAGTGTTCAGCGTTAATGCGAAGGAGTGGATAGCTCCCTCTACTTTGAAGAACATTAGATCTTGTGGTAGCAATAGATGTCTTTGCTGTAAATCTTTGAATACCGAAAATTGCTACGAAAGTTTCAGTACAGGCAACCGGTTTATCTTTGATCAGCCAGGTTTTTTTACTTGTAAAAGTAGAAATGTTATTTATCTTATATCATGTAGCAGTTGTGGAATGCAATATGTAGGACAGACAAAGCAACCGCTACATTGTAGATTAAATGGTCATCGTCCATTCAGTATTAAAAGGTCACTTAAACACATATCTTAGCAATCACTTTAAGCAAGATCAGCATTCTTGGACTGATGTTGAATTGCAAATTATTGATCATGTTGATGACAATATATACATATCACCGGAAGAGATAAACAGAGAGCTCAACCGCAAGGAAGACATGCATATCAAGATGCTCAATACCTTTATACCCCTTGGGTTTGAATGATAGAGTTTTGGGAGGTGGATGTGTATCTCAGCAGTCCATATCCAATGATCAATTTTTTAGTTATCCGATTAGCAGACTAAATAGGAGTCACGTTATAAGAAAATCGGGTAGAAAAAGCTCTGTTTTTTTGGAACTTTACAATACCTATCATGAATTACAAGATTCTTTTGAGACGCGTAGGATTGTCAAGGTTTTATCATCATCTAAAATCTCTCCCTAAAACTATGCTAAGAGCCATTCTAGGCAAGACAAGGGAATGAGGCAAACATGATGACATTTGTACTAACAGCATACATTCAAAATAAACTTAACCTAGACTCGGAGAACAAAAATGTAAAAGAACGAGCAACCATAATTATCCCGTTCGAATCTCAGACAATAGACTCACTCAATCTCATGTCTATATTCTGCGATCACAGTGTGTGCAAGCTAATTCCAAGCACAATTCAAGAACGTTATCCACCGAAAATATTCTATAAATTAGATAAACCCACTGCATTGAAGTTTTGCAATTATGGGCGTTTTTTGAATAACCTAAAGTTTCAGGATGTGATGCACATCATGAACAATCCATGCTCATGTAGCAAGAGGCAATCTTTTGTTTACCCACATTATGGTCACGTAATAACGGGTGATCTGGATATTGTGGATGATGAAGACTTACGTCAACTCTTCAGTTTTGGTACCAAACACAGAATCCCCAAAAGCCTTAGTTGGAGTGCCATAACAACTCAAATTAGTAATTCATTAGATGAGCATATTACAAAAATAAGTAAGAAAGAGAGGCTTGAGGCTACTTTATTCTCAGCGTGGAAATCAAGAATCATGGCACTGATTAAAGATCGAATAATATCTTGCCAAGAAATCCTCGAATAGATTTCGCGCACACAGTAATCGACACAAGATTAATGCCAAAATGGGTAAAAATCTGAAAGAATTGCAGAATGACGTCATAATTACGCCAGTTGATAAAGCATCTAATAATTATGCCTTTATTTGCAAAAAGTTTTATCTCCAAATTCTCTTAGCCGAGTTGGGAATTGATATTTCCACGTCGAACATATCGGGTAATGATACCTATGGTCCAGAGCAAATTTTAGCGCAGAATGTAATTGAGCAACACACAACAATTATGAAAAGCGAGTTTAAACTATCTGTCTGTGAAAAAGACAGAAAATTACCAAAATTATATTGGATTCCAAAATTTCACAAAACTCCATGCAAATTTAGATTCATAGCAGGAGCACGACAATGCACATCGAAAAAGCTTTCCATCAAAGTAAATTCAGCCTTAAGTATTTTGCGTGACAATTATTCAGAGATATTGTATGGCAATTAAGAGAAACAGCGGTTTCGATTGCTTCTGGAGTATAAAGTCCACACAAGAATTTCTACACAGATTAAATTCGACACAAGTTCATTCATTGCAAGTTTTCGATTTTTCAACCTTATATACGAATCTTGATCAAAAATTGATTGAAGATCACATATTCGCTATTATGGATTTGGTGTTTAATTCCTCAAATAGAAAATTTATTTGCATTGGATATGATAAGTCCTTTTGCTCAATGAAAAAATATAGTGGTTATCACTGTTTTGATAACAGAAGTTAAAAGAAGCCATACATTTCCTATTATCACAGACCTACGTCACATTCGGTAATTTAGTTTTCAGGCAGATTAAAGGCATTCCAATGAGGAAATTCTAGTCCACTCCTAGCTGACCTATTCCTCTTACACTGCGAATATATTTTTATGCAAAATTTGATAAAGACTAAGAAATATCATTTAGCACGCTTGTTATCACCTACATCAAGATACATAGACGATATATGTGTTGTCAATTATAAACACTTTAATTCGTTGATTCAAAGAATTTATCCACCTGACTTGTTGGCGGAGAGAAATGGTGATAACAATAAAGAGGTAGTTTTACCTTGATGTGAAAATACAAATCTCACAGAACAGCTTGAGAACTTCAGTAATATCACAAGGTAGATGACTTCTCTTTCTCTGTGGTGCAACTGACTTTTCCAGAGAGCATGATCCCATTACAGATGGCCCTTCATGTATTCGCGTCGCAGGTAGTCAGATATTGTAGAATATGCTCGAAGTTACAAGATGCTGTACACAAAACTAACAAGACACTAAATATCATGAAATCTAGAGGTTATTCTCAGCATGACTTGATGAGTTACACAGAAAAGGCTCTCACAAGGCATAATGAATCGCTTCACAAATATGGTCTTTTCTCGGCTCGACAATTCACTTCACTCTGTGAATTTCAATGAGGCACGCGACCAACAAACAACAACCGACTCACATTTTCCTTAATGCCTTGCTGCATAGGTGAATAAACGACTAACAATGACTTGTAGCCATCATATGGGGGTGGGCGGTGAAGAGTGAATACAGAGCGCTTAGCGTGGCTTACGGGAGATGAGAGAGCTCCCATTCTTAAGTCTTGATGTATGAGGCGAAGTTTGTGTAAAGGCGGATTACATATTTATCACACAGCGATTACATCTTTATGAGATTCGAGGATGAACAGGATCTGTTTACTTGTGGGAATCGAAAAGGCAAAGATTGATGTACAGGATTTGTTTACATGGTGAGGATCGCAAAAAGCATACTGTATTTATTGATGGGATGAATTTAATGACAGGATCTGTTTACATGTGGGAAACGCAACAATTGAATGATGTCTGATTTATCTTTGTCACATATCTTTCAAGACATATCATTACCTATTCAGTATTTTGTCAGCCACTATGTGTGGGACCCCGCTCGTCTGGGTTTGAGTGTTCAGGTTAGGGGTCGAAACACAACTAGACGAGTACCTGCTGATGACTGACGGACTGCAGTATTATGTTTTATATCCCTTAATCGTAGCTGAAGTAGTGGTCGATGTATTGTAATTCAAATGAAGAAATGTGGAATTACATGAAGTACTATAGACGGATGAAGAAACTGGCGATAACAAATTCAAGTGAAGAAATAGTATTTTCCATGTGTAGTCTTAGGTATAGTGTGTATAGTTTCATTGCTTTCGGTGTAGTAGAGTGTCATTGTAGTTCTATTGTTTACCTCCATTATCCACTTTCCACTTATCCACTTAGTGTAGTGTCAGATATAGTTCACTTGTAATCAGTGTAGTAGCATAGTTTGTATTTCCATATTTTACCTCCACTTTTCCAATTTTTATTCATCGGTTTCTTGTTGTTTTATAATATCCATTTTTTCCTTAACCTATGGTGACCATTGTCTTATTCTATTTCCACTATCAGCATCTGTCGTCGGTACAGTATATTAGAAGTCTGTTTTGAACGTGTATACGGCAGTGTTTGGAATCTATGGTATTAGTATATTAACAGCAAGAATGAGTAGTATTACAAGTCTTAAGATTTCCATTTTTACCAGATATTGGGCCAAAGCTGATCAATTTTAATTCGTTGCCACGAGAAAGCTACATTGAGTTCTTTTAAGAACTGATTAATCCAATGGTTACAGTAGCATTGCCTTTGTACACTTGCGGATTGGAGAAACGCCATCAGTCCTCCTTAGGACTCACTTTAACTAATAATTTAAATTAGTAAGCATTATATTCTATTATAAATGGCTACTGGGATGACTTTCATCATCGTATGAGAATTACTTGGATAGTATGTCTTCAGATGCAGGTGGTTTCACGACCCCGCTACTGGACCTCTGCTAGCTGGCGAAATGCCTAAATTGTCCCACATCTTAATAATTATCATACATAGTCACTTAGGCGCAAATGACAATAGATAGCAGGAATATGAAAGTCCAACCTCGGCAAATACCTCGCTCTTTTAGAGGCTCTGGCAAATTTTCTCATGGTTTATATGGTACGAAAAGTGTTCAGCGTTAATGCGAAGGAGTGGATAGCGCCCTCTACTTTGAAGAACATTAGATCTTGTGGTAGCAATAGATGTCTTTGCTGTAAATCTTTGAATACCGAAAATTGCTACGAAAGTTTCAGTACAGGCAACCGGTTTATCTTTGATCAGGCAGGTGTTTTTACTTGTAAAAGTAGAAATGTTATTTATCTTATATCATGTAGCAGATGTGGAATGCAATATGTAGGACAGACAAAGCAACCGCTACATTGTAGATTAAATGGTCATCGTCATTCAGTATTAAAAGGTCACTTAAACACATATCTTAGCAATCACTTTAAGCAAGATCAGCATTCTTGGACTGATGTTGAATTGCAAATTATTGATCATGTTGATGACAATATATACATATCACCGGAAGAGATAAACAGAGAGCTCAACCGCAAGGAAGACATGCATATCAAGATGCTCAATACTTATACCCTTGGGTTTGAATGATAGAGTTTTGGGAGGTGGATGTGTATCTCAGCAGTCCATATCCAATGATCAATTTTTTAGTTATCCGATTAGCAGACGAAAAAGGAGTCACGGAATAAGAAAATCGGGTAGAAAAAGCTCAGGTATTATGGAACTTGACAATACCTATCAAGAATTACAAGATTCTTTTGAGACGCGTAGGATGTCAAGGTTTTATCATCATCTAAAATCTCTCCCTAAAACTATGCTAAGAGCCATTCTAGGCAAGACAAGGATGAGGCAAACATGATGACATTTGTACTAACAGCATACATTCAAAATAAACTTAACCTAGACTCGGAGAACAAAAATGTAAAAGAACGAGCAACCATAATTATCCCGTTCGAATCTCAGACAATAGACTCACTCAATCTCATGTCTATATTCTGCGATCACAGTGTGTGCAAGCTAATTCCAAGCACAATTCAAGAACGTTATCCACCGAAAATATTCTATAAATTAGATAAACCCACTGCATTGAAGTTTTGCAATTATGGGCGTTTTTTTGAATAACCTAAAGTTTCAGGATGTGATGCACATCATGAACAATCCATGCTCATGTAGCAAGAGGCAATCTTTTGTTTACCCACATTATGGTCACGTAATAACGGGTGATCTGGATATTGTGGATGATGAAGACTTACGTCAACTCTTCAGTTTTGGTACCAAACACAGAATCCCCAAAAGCCTTAGTTGGAGTGCCATAACAACTCAAATTAGTAATTCATTAGATGAGCATATTACAAAAATAAGTAAGAAAGAGAGGCTTGAGGCTACTTTATTCTCAGCGTGGAAATCAAGAATCATGCACTGATTAAAGATCGAATATATCTTGCCAAGAAATCCTCGAATAGATTTCGCGCACACAGTAATCGACACAAGATTAATGCCAAAATGGGTAAAAATCTGAAAGAATTGCAGAATGACGTCATAATTACGCCAGTTGATAAAGCATCTAATAATTATGCCTTCATTTGCAAAACGTTTTATCTCCAAATGCTCTTAGCCGAGTTGGGAATTGATATTTCCACGTCGAACATATCGGTAATGATACCTATGGTCCAATGCAAATTTTAGCGCAGAATGTAATTGAGCAACATACAACAATTATGGAAAGCGAGTTCAAACTAGCTGTCTGTGAAAAAGACAGAAAATTACCAAAATTATGTTGGATTCCAAAATTTCACAAAACTCCATGCAAATTTAGATTCATAGCAGGAGCACGACAATGCACATCGAAAAAGCTTTCCATCAAAGTAAATTCAGCCTTAAGTATTTTGCGTGACAATTTTCAGAGATATTGTATGGCAATTAAGAGAAACAGCGGTTTCGATTGCTTCTGGAGTATAAAGTCCACACAAGAATTTCTACACAGATTAAATTCGACACAAGTTCATTCATTGCAAGTTTTCGATTTTTCAACCTTATATACGAATCTTGATCAAAAATTGATTGAAGATCACATATTCGCTATTATGGATTTGGTGTTTAATTCCTCAAATAGAAAATTTATTTGCATTGGATATGATAAGTCCTTTTGCTCAATGAAAAAATATAGTGGTTATCACTGTTTTGATAAACAGAAGTTAAAAGAAGCCATACATTTCCTATTATCACAGAGCCTACGTCACATTCGGTAATTTAGTTTTCAGGCAGATTAAAGGCATTCCAATGGGAGGAAATTCTAGTCCACTCCTAGCTGACCTATTCCTCTTACACTGCGAATATATTTTTATGCAAAATTTGATAAAGACTAAGAAATATCATTTAGCACGCTTGTTATCACCTACATCAAGATACATAGACGATATATGTGTTGTCAATTATAAACACTTTAATTCGTTGATTCAAAGAATTTATCCACCTACTTGTTGGCGGAGAGAAATGGTGATAACAATAAAGAGGTAGTTTACCTTGATGTGAAAATACAAATCTCACAGAACAGCTTGAGAACTTCAGTATATCACAAGGTAGATGACTTCTCTTTCCTCTGTGGTGCAACTGACTTTTCCAGAGAGCATGATCCCATTACAGATGGCCCTTCATGTATTCGCGTCGCAGGTAGTCAGATATTGTAGAATATGCTCGAAGTTACAAGATGCTGTACACAAAACTAACAAGACACTAAATATCATGAAATCTAGAGGTTATTCTCAGCATGACTTGATGAGTTACACAGAAAAGGCTCTCACAAGGCATAATGAATCGCTTCACAAATATGGTCTTTTCTCGGCTCGACAATTCACTTCACTCTGTGAATTTCAATGTGGCACGCGACCAACAAACGACTCACATTTTCCTTAATTGCCTTGCTGCATAGGTGAATAAACGACTAACAATGACTTGTAGCCATCAAATGGGGGTGGGCGGTGAAGAGTGAATACAGAGCGCTTAGCGTGGCTTACGGGAGATGAGAGAGCTCCCATTCTTAAGTCTTGATGTATGAGGCGAAGTTTGTGTAAAGGCGGATTACATATTTATCACACAGCGATTACATCTTTATGAGATTCGAGGATGAACAGGATCTGTTTACTTGTGGGAATCGAAAAGGCAAAGATTGATGTACAGGATTTGTTTACATGTGAGGATCGCAAAAAAGCATACTGTATTTATTGATGGGATGAATTTAATGACAGGATCTGTTTACATGTGGGAAACGCAACAATTGAATGATGTCTGATTTATCTTTGTCACATATCTTTCAAGACATATCATTACCTATTCAGTATTTTGTCAGCCACTATGTGTGGGACCCCGCTCGTCTGGTTTTGAGTGTTCAGGTTAGGGTCGAAACACAACTAGACGAGTACCTGCTGATACTGACGGACTGCAGTATTATGTTTTATATCCCTTAATCGGTAGCTGAAGTAGTGGTCGATGTATTGTAATTCAAATGAAGAAATGTGGAATTACATGAAGTACTATAGACGGATGAAGAAACTGGCGATAACAAATTCAAGTGAAGAAATATTATTTTCCATGTGTAGTCTTAGGTATAGTGTGTATAGTTTCATTGCTTTCGGTGTAGTAGAGTGTCATTGTAGTTCTATTGTTTACCTCCATTATCCACTTTCCACTTATCCACTTAGTGTAGTGTCAGATATAGTTCACTTGTAATCAGTGTAGTAGCATAGTTGTATTTCAATATTTTACCTCCACTTTTCCAATTTTTATTCATCGGTTTCTTGTTGTTTTATAATATCCATTTTTTCCTTAACCTATGGTGACCATTGTCTTATTCTATTTCCACTATCAGCATCTGTCGTCGGTACAGTATATTAGAAGTCTGTTTTGAACGTGTATACGGCAGTGTTTGGAATCTATGGTATTAGTATATTAACAGCAAGAATGAGTAGTATTACAAGTCTTAAGATTTCCATTTTTACCAGATATTGGGCCAAAGCTGATCAATTTTAATTCGTTTCCACGAGAAAGCTACATTGAGTTCTTTTAAGAACTGATTAATCCAATGGTTACAGTAGCATTGCCTTTGTACACTTGCGGATTGGGAGAACGCCATCAGTCCTCCTTAGGACTACTTTAACTAATAATTTAAATTAGTAAGCATTATATTCTATTATAAATGGCTACTGGGATGACTTTCATCATCGTATGAGAATTACTTGGATAGTAATGTCTTCAGATGCAGGTGGTTTCACGACCCCGCTACTGGACCTCTGCTAGCTGGCGAAATGCCTAATTTGTCCCACATCTTAATAATTATCATACATAGTCACTTAGGCGCAAATGCCAATAGATAGCAGGAATTTGAAAGTCCAACCTCGGCAAATTCCTCGCTCTTTTCGAGGCTCTGGCAAATTTTCTCATGGTTTATATGGTACGAAAAGTGTTCAGCGTTAATGCGAAGGAGTGGATAGCGCCCTCTACTTTGAAGAACATTAGAGCTTGTGGTAGCAATAGATGTCTTTGCTGTAAAATCTTTGAATACCGAAAATTGCTACGAAAGTTTCAGTACAGGCAACCGTTTTATCTTTGATCAGGCAGGTGTTTTTACTTGTAAAAGTAGAAATGTTATTTATCTTATATCATGTTGCAGATGTGGAATGCAAAATGTAGGACAGACAAAGCAACCGCTACATTGTAGATTAAATGGTCATCGACAATCAGTATTAAAAGGTCACATAAACACATATCATAGCAATCACTTTAAGCAAGATCATCATTCTTGGACTGATGTTGAATTGCAAATTATTGATCATGTTGATGACAATATATACATATCACCGGAAGAGATAAACAGAGAGCTCAACCGCAAGGAAGACATGCATATCAAGATGCTCAATACCTTATACCCCTTGGGTTTGAATGATAGAGTTTTGGGAGGTGGATGTGTATCTCAGCAGTCCATATCCAATGATCAATTTTTTAGTTATCCGATTAGCAGACGAAAAAGGAGTCACGGAATAAGAAAATCGGGTAGAAAAAGCTCAGGTATTATGGAACTTGACAATACCTATCAAGAATTACAAGATTCTTTTGAGACGCGTAGGATGTCAAGGTTTTATCATCATCTAAAATCTCTCCCTAAAACTATGCTAAGAGCCATTCTAGGCAAGACAAGGGATGAGGCAAACATGATGACATTTGTACTAACAGCATACATTCAAAATAAACTTAACCTAGACTCGGAGAACAAAAATGTAAAAAGAACGAGCAACCATAATTATCCCGTTCGAATCTCAGACAATAGACTCACTCAATCTCATGTCTATATTCTGCGATCACAGTGTGTGCAAGCTAATTCCAAGCACAATTCAAGAACGTTATCCACCGAAAATATTCTATAAATTAGATAAACCCACTGCATTGAAGTTTTGCAATTATGGGCGTTTTTTGAATAACCTAAAGTTTCAGGATGTGATGCACATCATGAACAATCCATGCTCATGTAGCAAGAGGCAATCTTTTGTTTACCCACATTATGGTCACGTAATAACGGGTGATCTGGATATTGTGGATGATGAGACTTACGTCAACTCTTCAGTTTTGGTACCAAACACAGAATCCCCAAAAGCCTTAGTTGGAGTGGCCATAACAACTCAAATTAGTAATTCATTAGATGAGCATATTACAAAAATAAGTAAGAAAGAGAGGCTTGAGGCTACTTTATTCTCAGCGTGGAAATCAAGAATCATGGCACTGATTAAAGATCGAATATATCTTGCCAAGAAATCCTCGAATAGATTTCGCGCACACAGTAATCGACACAAGATTAATGCCAAAATGGGTAAAAATCTGAAAGAATTGCAGAATGACGTCATAATTACGCCAGTTGATAAAGCATCTAATAATTATGCCTTTATTTGCAAAAAGTTTTATCTCCAAATTCTCTTAGCCGAGTTGGGAATTGATATTTCCACGTCGAACATATCGGGTAATGATACCTATGGTCCAGAGCAAATTTTAGCGCAGAATGTAATTGAGCAACACACAACAATTATGAAAAGCGAGTTTTAAACTATCTGTCTGTGAAAAAGACAGAAAATTACCAAAATTATATTGGATTCCAAAATTTCACAAAACTCCATGCAAATTTAGATTCATAGCAGGAGCACGACAATGCACATCGAAAAAGCTTTCCATCAAAGTAAATTCAGCCTTAAGTATTTTGCGTGACAATTTTCAGAGATATTGTATGGCAATTAAGAGAAACAGCGGTTTCGATTGCTTCTGGAGTATAAAGTCCACACAAGAATTTCTACACAGATTAAATTCGACACAAGTTCATTCATTGCAAGTTTTCGATTTTTCAACCTTATATACGAATCTTGATCAAAAATTGATTGAAGATCACATATTCGCTATTATGGATTTGGTGTTTAATTCCTCAAATAGAAAATTTATTTGCATTGGATATGATAAGTCCTTTTGCTCAATGAAAAAATATAGTGGTTATCACTGTTTTGATAAACAGAAGTTAAAAGAAGCCATACATTTCCTATTATCACAGACCTACGTCACATTCGGTAATTTAGTTTTCAGGCAGATTAAAGGCATTCCAATGGGAGGAAATTCTAGTCCACTCCTAGCTGACCTATTCCTCTTACACTGCGAATATATTTTTATGCAAAATTTGATAAAGACTAAGAAATATCATTTAGCACGCTTGTTATCACCTACATCAAGATACATAGACGATATATGTGTTGTCAATTATAAACACTTTAATTCGTTGATTCAAAGAATTTATCCACCTGACTTGTTGGCGGAGAGAAATGGTGATAACAATAAAGAGGTAGTTTACCTTGATGTGAAAATACAAATCTCACAGAACAGCTTGAGAACTTCAGTATATCACAAGGTAGATGACTTCTCTTTCTCTGTGGTGCAACTGACTTTTCCAGAGAGCATGATCCCATTACAGATGGCCCTTCATGTATTCGCGTCGCAGGTAGTCAGATATTGTAGAATATGCTCGAAGTTACAAGATGCTGTACACAAAACTAACAAGACACTAAATATCATGAAATCTAGAGGTTATTCTCAGCATGACTTGATGAGTTACACAGAAAAGGCTCTCACAAGGCATAATGAATCGCTTCACAAATATGGTCTTTTCTCGGCTCGACAATTCACTTCACTCTGTGAATTTCAATGAGGCACGCGACCAACAAACGACTCACATTTTCCTTAATGCCTTGCTGCATAGGTGAATAAACGACTAACAATGACTTGTAGCCATCATATGGGGGTGGGCGGTGAAGAGTGAATACAGAGCGCTTAGCGTGGCTTACGGGAGATGAGAGAGCTCCCATTCTTAAGTCTTGATGTATGAGGCGAAGTTTGTGTAAAGGCGGATTACATATTTATCACACAGCGATTACATCTTTATGAGATTCGAGGATGAACAGGATCTGTTTACTTGTGGGAATCGAAAAGGCAAAGATTGATGTACAGGATTTGTTTACATGTGAGGATCGCAAAAAGCATACTGTATTTATTGATGGGATGAATTTAATGACAGGATCTGTTTACATGTGGGAAACGCAACAATTGAATGATGTCTGATTTATCTTTGTCACATATCTTTCAAGACATATCATTACCTATTCAGTATTTTGTCAGCCACTATGTGTGGGACCCCGCTCGTCTGGGTTTGAGTGTTCAGGTTAGGGGTCGAAACACAACTAGACGAGTACCTGCTGATGACTGACGGACTGCAGTATTATGTTTTATATCCCTTAATCGGTAGCTGAAGTAGTGGTCGATGTATTGTAATTCAAATGAAGAAATGTGGAATTACATGAAGTACTATAGACGGATGAAGAAACTGGCGATAACAAATTCAAGTGAAGAAATAGTATTTTCCATGTGTAGTCTTAGGTATAGTGTGTATAGTTTCATTGCTTTCGGTGTAGTAGAGTGTCATTGTAGTTCTATTGTTTACCTCCATTATCCACTTTCCACTTATCCACTTAGTGTAGTGTCAGATATAGTTCACTTGTAATCAGTGTAGTAGCATAGTTGTATTTCCATATTTTACCTCCACTTTTCCAATTTTTATTCATCGGTTTCTTGTTGTTTTATAATATCCATTTTTTCCTTAACCTATGGTGACCATTGTCTTATTCTATTTCCACTATCAGCATCTGTCGTCGGTACAGTATATTAGAAGTCTGTTTTGAACGTGTATACGGCAGTGTTTGGAATCTATGGTATTAGTATATTAACAGCAAGAATGAGTAGTATTACAAGTCTTAAGATTTCCATTTTTACCAGATATTGGGCCAAAGCTGATCAATTTTAATTCGTTGCCACGAGAAAGCTACATTGAGTTCTTTTAAGAACTGATTAATCCAATGGTTACAGTAGCATTGCCTTTGTACACTTGCGGATTGGAGAACGCCATCAGTCCTCCTTAGGACTACTTTAACTAATAATTTAAATTAGTAAGCATTATATTCTATTATAAATGGCTACTGGGATGACTTTCATCATCGTATGAGAATTACTTGGATAGTATGTCTTCAGATGCAGGTGGTTTCACGACCCCGCTACTGGACCTCTGCTAGCTGGCGAAATGCCTAATTTGTCCCACATCTTAATAATTATCATACATAGTCACTTAGGCGCAAATGCCAATAGATAGCAGGAATTTGAAAGTCCAACCTCGGCAAATTCCTCGCTCTTTTCGAGGCTCTGGCAAATTTTCTCATGGTTTATATGGTACGAAAAGTGTTCAGCGTTAATGCGAAGGAGTGGATAGCGCCCTCTACTTTGAAGAACATTAGATCTTGTGGTAGCAATAGATGTCTTTGCTGTAAATCTTTGAATACCGAAAATTGCTACGAAAGTTTCAGTACAGGCAAACCGGTTTATCTTTGATCAGGCAGGTGTTTTTACTTGTAAAAGTAGAAATGTTATTTATCTTATATCATGTAGCAGATGTGGAATGCAATATGTAGGACAGACAAAGCAACCGCTACATTGTAGATTAAATGGTCATCGTCATTCAGTATTAAAAGGTCACTTAAACACATATCTTAGCAATCACTTTAAGCAAGATCAGCATTCTTGGACTGATGTTGAATTGCAAATTATTGATCATGTTGATGACAATATATACATATCACCGGAAGAGATAAACAGAGAGCTCAACCGCAAGGAAGACATGCATATCAAGATGCTCAATACCTTATACCCCTTGGGTTTGAATGATAGAGTTTTGGGAGGTGGATGTGTATCTCAGCAGTCCATATCCAATGATCAATTTTTTAGTTATCCGATTAGCAGACGAAAAAGGAGTCACGGAATAAGAAAATCGGGTAGAAAAAGCTCAGGTATTATGGAACTTGACAATACCTATCAAGAATTACAAGATTCTTTTGAGACGCGTAGGATGTCAAGGTTTTATCATCATCTAAAATCTCTCCCTAAAACTATGCTAAGAGCCATTCTAGGCAAGACAAGGGATGAGGCAAACATGATGACATTTGTACTAACAGCATACATTCAAAATAAACTTAACCTAGACTCGGAGAACAAAAATGTAAAAGAACGAGCAACCATAATTATCCCGTTCGAATCTCAGACAATAGACTCACTCAATCTCATGTCTATATTCTGCGATCACAGTGTGTGCAAGCTAATTCCAAGCACAATTCAAGAACGTTATCCACCGAAAATATTCTATAAATTAGATAAACCCACTGCATTGAAGTTTTGCAATTATGGGCGTTTTTTGAATAACCTAAAGTTTCAGGATGTGATGCACATCATGAACAATCCATGCTCATGTAGCAAGAGGCAATCTTTTGTTTACCCACATTATGGTCACGTAATAACGGGTGATCTGGATATTGTGGATGATGAAGACTTACGTCAACTCTTCAGTTTTGGTACCAAACACAGAATCCCCAAAAGCCTTAGTTGGAGTGCCATAACAACTCAAATTAGTAATTCATTAGATGAGCATATTACAAAAATAAGTAAGAAAGAGAGGCTTGAGGCTACTTTATTCTCAGCGTGGAAATCAAGAATCATGGCACTGATTAAAGATCGAATATATCTTGCCAAGAAATCCTCGAATAGATTTCGCGCACACAGTAATCGACACAAGATTAATGCCAAAATGGGTAAAAATCTGAAAGAATTGCAGAATGACGTCATAATTACGCCAGTTGATAAAGCATCTAATAATTATGCCTTTATTTGCAAAAAGTTTTATCTCCAAATTCTCTTAGCCGAGTTGGGAATTGATATTTCCACGTCGAACATATCGGGTAATGATACCTATGGTCCAGAGCAAATTTTAGCGCAGAATGTAATTGAGCAACACACAACAATTATGAAAAGCGAGTTTAAACTATCTGTCTGTGAAAAAGACAGAAAATTACCAAAATTATATTGGATTCCAAAATTTCACAAAACTCCATGCAAATTTAGATTCATAGCAGGAGCACGACAATGCACATCGAAAAAGCTTTCCATCAAAGTAAATTCAGCCTTAAGTATTTTGCGTGACAATTTTCAGAGATATTGTATGGCAATTAAGAGAAACAGCGGTTTCGATTGCTTCTGGAGTATAAAGTCCACACAAGAATTTCTACACAGATTAAATTCGACACAAGTTCATTCATTGCAAGTTTTCGATTTTTCAACCTTATATACGAATCTTGATCAAAAATTGATTGAAGATCACATATTCGCTATTATGGATTTGGTGTTTAATTCCTCAAATAGAAAATTTATTTGCATTGGATATGATAAGTCCTTTTGCTCAATGAAAAAATATAGTGGTTATCACTGTTTTGATAAACAGAAGTTAAAAGAAGCCATACATTTCCTATTATCACAGACCTACGTCACATTCGGTAATTTAGTTTTCAGGCAGATTAAAGGCATTCCAATGGGAGGAAATTCTAGTCCACTCCTAGCTGACCTATTCCTCTTACACTGCGAATATATTTTTATGCAAAATTTGATAAAGACTAAGAAATATCATTTAGCACGCTTGTTATCACCTACATCAAGATACATAGACGATATATGTGTTGTCAATTATAAACACTTTAATTCGTTGATTCAAAGAATTTATCCACCTGACTTGTTGGCGGAGAGAAATGGTGATAACAATAAAGAGGTAGTTTACCTTGATGTGAAAATACAAATCTCACAGAACAGCTTGAGAACTTCAGTATATCACAAGGTAGATGACTTCTCTTCTCTGTGGTGCAACTGACTTTTCCAGAGAGCATGATCCCATTACAGATGGCCCTTCATGTATTCGCGTCGCAGGTAGTCAGATATTGTAGAATATGCTCGAAGTTACAAGATGCTGTACACAAAACTAACAAGACACTAAATATCATGAAATCTAGAGGTTATTCTCAGCATGACTTGATGAGTTACACAGAAAAGGCTCTCACAAGGCATAATGAATCGCTTCACAAATATGGTCTTTTCTCGGCTCGACAATTCACTTCACTCTGTGAATTTCAATGAGGCACGCGACCAACAAACAACAACCGACTCACATTTTCCTTAATGCCTTGCTGCATAGGTGAATAAACGACTAACAATGACTTGTAGCCATCATATGGGGGTGGGCGGTGAAGAGTGAATACAGAGCGCTTAGCGTGGCTTACGGAGATGAGAGAGCTCCCATTCTGAAGTCTTGATGTATGAGGCGAAGTTTGTGTAAAGGCGGATTACATATTTATCACACAGCGATTACATCTTTATGAGATTCGAGGATGAACAGGATCTGTTTACTTGTGGGAATCGAAAAGGCAAAGATTGATGTACAGGATTTGTTTACATGTGAGGATCGCAAAAAGCATACTGTATTTATTGATGGGATGAATTTAATGACAGGATCTGTTTACATGTGGGAAACGCAACAATTGAATGATGTCTGATTTATCTTTGTCACATATCTTTCAAGACATATCATTACCTATTCAGTATTTTGTCAGCCACTATGTGTGGGACCCCGCTCGTCTGGGTTTGAGTGTTCAGGTTAGGGGTCGAAACACAACTAGACGAGTACCTGCTGATGACTGACGGACTGCAGTATTATGTTTTATATCCCTTAATCGGTAGCTGAAGTAGTGGTCGATGTATTGTAATTCAAATGAAGAAATGTGGAATTACATGAAGTACTATAGACGGATGAAGAAACTGGCGATAACAAATTCAAGTGAAGAAATAGTATTTTCCATGTGTAGTCTTAGGTATAGTGTGTATAGTTTCATTGCTTTCGGTGTAGTAGAGTGTCATTGTAGTTCTATTGTTTACCTCCATTATCCACTTTCCACTTATCCACTTAGTGTAGTGTCAGATATAGTTCACTTGTAATCAGTGTAGTAGCATAGTTGTATTTCCATATTTTACCTCCACTTTTCCAATTTTTATTCATCGGTTTCTTGTTGTTTTATAATATCCATTTTTTCCTTAACCTATGGTGACCATTGTCTTATTCTATTTCCACTATCAGCATCTGTCGTCGGTACAGTATATTAGAAGTCTGTTTTGAACGTGTATACGGCAGTGTTTGGAATCTATGGTATTAGTATATTAACAGCAAGAATGAGTAGTATTACAAGTCTTAAGATTTCCATTTTTACCAGATATTGGGCCAAAGCTGATCAATTTTAATTCGTTGCCACGAGAAAGCTACATTGAGTTCTTTTAAGAACTGATTAATCCAATGGTTACAGTAGCATTGCCTTTGTACACTTGCGGATTGGAGAACGCCATCAGTCCTCCTTAGGACTACTTTAACTAATAATTTAAATTAGTAAGCATTATATTCTATTATAAATGGCTACTGGGATGACTTTCATCATCGTATGAGAATTCCACATTTTATTGTACTAGTGTAGAGATAAATTTATTTTGTTTTTTAATTAGCCATTTGAATTGATTTGTGCCTTGACAAGATTACACGGTAATTCTTATTTTTCAATTACTGGGAAGAAGTGATTTATATTTTCCGCCATTCCTTCTGGTTTGACAATTTTTAAAACGTTTTATCAATATGCAGCATCGCCTATGCACTGTTTTGCTGTATATATTACTACTGCATTGCTATGAGGTTGGATATGCTCGGATGTTGGAATACGAAGACAATTCACTGCAGCTTCACTTTTGTGATGCAGTTGACATATAGGCCTACCACATATTTGACCACCATTAGCCTACTATCAGAACATTCCGATCAGTGTTCCTACACCCTGTGATATTCATCGCTCAGCGATATTTCGCCAAAATCCTGCGATATGCGATAATATAGGGATTCCCTGTGATATATTCAATTCCTGTTGTGAGTTTCCCGAGTTATGAAATTTCAGGCCTACGTGTATGTTTGATCGATAATGCCAAGGCATGATGCCGTGTTACAATAGATGTAGTGAGCCATGGAACAGAAAAATAAGCGATTGTAGTTTGAACGACAGGCTGTGAATCGAGCTTATCAAATGCTTGCATTAATTTTTGTATCACAAAATGTCCTAATTGGAATAATTGCCTTTTAGGATATTATTTCGCGAAGACGATTCGATTTATGGAGGATAAAGGGGGTGTATTTAAGAACGTTTCAAAACAAATTGTATTCTGCTAGTCGGGGGAAGTATGTGTCGAAAAGCATGATTCTGTTGATGTTTTCTTCGTCTGTACGATTTCTTTCAGCAAGTGACATGAGACCGTCTAATCAATAAATAAGATGACATTTCTCATTGTAAGTGTTGCTTTTGCATTACTTTGTTGAAATCGATACTTTTTCTGTGTAAGCCATTTGTTTTTGTAATAAAGCGTTTTGAGAAAACAATCTTTTCTTCGTCATTGTTTGTATTTACCAGAATGTGCCCATTATTACTTGTTAACATAGTGTGTTTTGATGTACCGGGTACTGGTCGGGTCGGGACTGTCATGACTGATATGCATATCGTGGCATGTGATGAAGTAAAACCGAGCCCACATGTAGGCCGACTATAGAGGAATGAAATTTTTCGCCATTCCGTTATTTCAAACAAACACTGCTGGGTCCCAGGATTCCAAAAATGGAATTCCCTATCTACTGTGGTAATCCAGGTTACCAGCTATTTGACATCCTGATAAAAAGAAAGCGCATCTATTTCTTGCTAAGAATGGAAATTTCCTTTGTGGATGGTCTGTATCCATAACATATTGTGCAATGGTTGTAAATTATGCATTTTGTTACGCTGGATTCCTGATTATCGAGCTCATACTGCAAAATATTGGAGTAATAATAGGGCTCATGGACCGTGGTGCAGTTATATTGCTTGTATAGTTTCTTTAAGTTCAAGACATAAAATCAACCATCAAATCACACAATTGCAACTTATTGCAATTTGTAGCTTGTAACTTGCAGATTGTAACTTTTTCATTAAATTTGTCTCTTATCATATAAACACTCCTCGTCTATTTTTGCAAAATATTGGAGAATTCAGATGAGCATTGTTATGAGAAGTTGAAAATTTTCTTCTTATTTTTTGGAACCCGATCACAATAAGCATTGATGAATACTTTTTCTACCCTGTATAGACCTACATTTCAAATTTGGAAGAAATTACCGACATTATGTACTCTTACTCCTTTCTTTCGTGTCTTTGATTCAAATTTGTTTAGAGTGAATATTGACTACATGTTCGACCTGTTACTTAGTTACTTAATCTTTTATGATTTTAGTAACACTTTAACGAAATCTTGATAACTTTTCGAGACAATTAGCACCAACTAGATACATGTAAATCAATGTGACCATCATAATCCCTTGAAAATGATTGACCAGCTAATATAATAAATAACAAGCTTTCCACTCATTCTTGTTTCAGTGTGAGAATAATACTTTTGTGGATGTCAAGCAAGCGATCAACGAAATTTACCACCGATTGGGTATCTGCTGTCGATGATGGAAATATTTGGCTACAGACGAGTAACAAGGGTGACAACTTCTTCCACTGCGCAGTCTGTGATGTGGACCTCATTGTCGCGAACGGAGGTGTTACCCTAGTCAAGCAACATGCATTGACGGAATCTCATCAAAATCGACTGTCAGCTAGAAAGAAAATCGTTCCTTTGTCTTCGTTCTTCAGTTCATCGTCAAAACAAGATAACAGCCGCATCGACGAAGACAAGAAAAAGTGCTTGACTGCTGAGATTCGTTGGACCTTGCACACAATTGAATCAAACAAGAGTTTTCATTGCGAAGATAAGGCAGCACAGCTATTTCGTGTGATGTTTCCAGACAGTAATATTGTCACCTCAATAACAGTTGGTGAAGACAAAGTGAATTACCTGTGTAGTTATGCTATTGCACCACATGTGAGAAAGCTGATGTCTCGTGAGCTTTGCGAGCACTACTACAGCATCAGTTTCGACGAATCGGATGCCATGATGGGTGTCGTTCGTAGTTTAGATGAGAAAACCGGGAAAGTGTGTGTGTCGACTTTCTGGATATGGTACCGATGGAAGAGTTCAATTCCGAAGCTTGTGTGCAATATGTGCTCAAAGCGGTAAATGATGCTGGATTGAATTTTCGAAACTGGATTGGTGAGGAAAACTGACTCATGCAACACTATGAGAGGTGCTCATAATGGAGCAGTCACAAAAATCCGGAAAACGCCTGGCTTAGAACACGTCATCAATGCAGGCGGCTGTGTGCTTCTCATTGTCGCGAATGCAAACAAAAAAGCATGTTCTGGTCATTTCGATTTCATTTCTGACTTTGTGGATGACATGCATTCTTGTATTAATAGGAGTCAGAAGCGCAGTATTGAATTGGCCAAATTGCAGGAGTTACTAGACTACAAGCAGCTGAAAATGAAGCGAAATGTTGACACTCGTTGGCTCAGCTTACTTCCATGCCTAGAACGAATTGAGGAGCAGTGGGACGTGTTGCATCGCCTTGTTAGCGAATCGAGCGATGTCAGTGATCGTCAAAGAAAGTTACTTGCTGACTTCCAAAGACCGGCATCTCCTTGAAATTTGTGATCTTTCTCATGTCATTCAGCCATCAATTCGAGCTATGCTTTCAAAAATCAAATGACATACTGATTAATTCTTGCGCAGACAAGATGCAGGACTTGTTGCTTCAATTGTCGGTACAATTCGTGAGGCCAGACATCCTAGACTCCACCGCGGTCCATCGTATTGATTTCAACGATCACAAGAATTTCCTTCCTTTGGAAAATGGATTGAATGTTGGAGTTGAAATGTCTCTGATAAAGAAGACATTGCCAGATGCCACCATACAGTCTTTCCTGTTCCAAGCACGTGACGCATTCGCAACCTTGGCCAACTATCTGAAAGCGAATCTTCCATTCAAAAAGAAAATTCTGAAGAGCCTTCAGTTCCTTGATATTTCCAACGGCCAGAAGCTCGTCGAGAAACTTGTTCTCGACATGGCAAAGAATTTGCCAAATGTCATCCCTGAACGAGACAGAAGTGAACTGCAAACTGAGGTGCGGCTCTTCAATCTTCTTACAGCTGATGAGAGATCAATGGATGGTGGAAAATCAATCGCACAACTATGGCATGAGGTTCGTTGCATGATGCGTTCCAACGGCAGCCAAATACGCTTTCCTCTCCTCCGACTGTCTGCAGCTTGTTCGACTCTGTTTCATGGAAACGCAGACATCGAACGTATGTGCAGCAAAATCAGTGATATCATTAGTAATGTGAAACGCAACCGTCTGTCAGATGACACAAAGATATCATTGACTCTGGTGAAGGCATACATGAACTCTCACGAACTGAGTAACTCATCTTCTCCTGTCAGCGATAAAATGCTCTCTCTGGGCATGAAAGCGAGAGCAGAATACCATGCTCATCTAAAGAAAATTGCCAATGAGAAAAAATAAAAAGAGATAGAAAGAGCAGCATGAAGGCGACCATCGAGGCGGATATTGAACGAAAGAAGCATCTGCAGTGCCTAGAAAAGAAGAAATAAGAACACGAGAAGAAAATGAACGACGCGGCTGCGAAGAGACTGGAGGCGGAGTTGGCGGTGCAGAGCGCGTTGAAGCACTTGGCAAGTGCCACCGCTGCTGAAAAGGATGTGACTTCAGAAGCCACCAGCTTCATCGATGAGAAACATCGCATTGAGCGCGAGGCAGCCGAGAGGGCGATGAAGACCGCCGCTGAGCATGCTACTCGGCTGAAGAGGCAAGCTGAAGCTTTGCGTATTCAGTCACTACCAAAATTTCAGCCGAAATGATTCTAGTGTGTTTGTTCTCCTCATGTTGTTCTTGTGTTTTTTTGTTCTTGTCTGTTTGTTTTACCCATCACGTGAAATGTATCCTTATTTGCATCGAAAGCTAGATAGCATAGTTTCAATTTGATTGCATCTTTTTGATAAGTAATATCCCTCCTTTGATGCACTGATAAGAGCAGCTGGATTGGGATGTGATAACAATATCAATGCTGCCTACTCTGTTTTCTTTTCCAGTGTTATATAATAGACTGATGATAAAACTGATGATTTTCAATTTTCTAATGATGATCATCCCTATCCTTATTAAAATTTAATCTAGTGTAGGCCTATTGTTGTGCGTGTGACGAGGTCTGTGAGACGAATAAACATGTGTAATTGGAGCACTGGATTATAGTATGCACGCACTAATGATAGCAGTAATAAGGGTTGTTTCATTAACTCAACGGGAGTTGAAGATTCAAGAACATTGCTTGCCCATAAGTCCATCCCATCAAATTAGTATGATTTCTCCATTGATAAAGATTACTGCTAGTGGTCGAAAATATCCATAGAATGATCAAGCATTTTGAATAAATTTGAATATATGCATGTACATCAAAGGTACCCGTCCCCTCCCCCTCCAATGATTCACATTGAAGCAATGTTTTCTAGCCCTTTCAATGCAACTTCTTCAAGAGTAAATAGGGCCCAGTCTTCACATGAACTTTTGAAAATTATCATTGTTACCTAGCGTGTTGTTGACACGTTGTAATTCTTGAACTTTTTTGTGCACCCGAACCTTTCTTCCGTTTGCGTTGAATCTAAACCATAGACAATAATAGTTCCCCTATGATCAAAACTTCTGACTTCATTAATGCAACTGAGAGTATCGTGGAGTCTATGCTTTTGCACCGCTAGACTGCATTATTAACGTTCATGCAAATGGAGGAAAGGCTCGCAAACATTGTATACTCGTGTGTACATACGATGCGTATCAAGCTTGTTTATTTGTTTTATAGTTTTTGCCTTTATTTCGAAGATTCTATGAAATCATTTGTTGTTTTCATTCCCCATTGGGTTGCATGCAGTGGTCGGGTCAGCTGCGAAAATCTAGCTATGAAAGTTGGCAATGTGAAAGTTTGATAGGCTTTGATAGGCCTGCGAAAAAAATCGGAAAATCGCTTACCCGACCACTGGTTGCATGTACACTAAATTAGCGAATACATACATGTAGTCTGCGATATTTTTCGTGTCCTGCGATAATATTGCTGAAGTCATGCGTAGAAACACTGATTCCGATGAACTGCACTAAAATGTTAATAATGAGACTAAAGTTTGTTGATATAGAAATACATCAAACTAATATATCATATAGTGTCAAACTAAAAAATGTATATTTATTGAACAGTTGACCCTTTATCGGATATGCAGTATTATTAAAAACGATCATAGTATGAACATAAGATATCAGTACAACCATTAATTATATCATGTGTCTTCAGAATTAAGTTTGTATTAGGCCTATTAATATCAAGTTCATTATCATAATTTACTGATTTAGTTGACTGAAATTGAAGGCGTTTTGCCTTCAAATGAAATAGTAATGGAGTCATTATTTTTGTGGGCCTAGTTATTGCAGATTATAATGCCTTTCACTAGCAACGCAATTCGTTCAGGGGAAGTGCTGTTAATTTGAACCCGTCCCGCAAAAGCCACTTCAGATCAGTTCAAATCTAATTCTCTGACAATGACCAATCGAAAATATATAGGCCTGCATTTATTCAAGTTGTATTAACCAGAATAGGACTTAAATTATCATACAAGAAGACTTACATTTTTGAACACACATGTAATTTTCGCAATCAAAATTACCACTATTTTACTAACGGAAGTGTTTCAATGATTTCCTTCAACTTTAGGCTGGTCTAAGTGACCAATGATGTGATTTTGTGGATGGCGAAGTTGACCTTTCAGCATAACACTTAAAAGCATTTGCTGAATAATTTGTCAACATGTTAATCAGATTCAGTCAATCTTTTATTTACAGCATCTGAATTAAATAAGATTGCTCGAGTCGGGAAGAGGTTACTAACATTTAGTGATAAGTTATACATAAAATTCAAGTATGTAAAATCAAGTGCTTTCGAATTGCCCCTCTCGTTCATTTTTCGCCACTATACCGTTAACGCGTTGCCGGGTATCGATTTTAAATACTGATAGTGCGAATCGTTGACCTTGATCAAATGCGCACAAAATTGCAGTGATGTGGTAAAAAAAGTTCTATTTGTAATACTGCTGCTTCAAATTAGGCATACCAAAAGTTGGAAAATCATTAACTTTCAGTTTACCTGTGCCTACCAGTGATAATCCTGTAGGTAGGCCTACCGGAAAGTGGGGGTGACTTTGGAACATTTTGAGGCTTACTTTTAAAGTAGAAAAAGTATAAGCAATTAATATCACAAGTTGCATCTGTCTTGGTACAATATGTTTACGAAGAATTACTAATATCATACATTTCTTACAGTATATTTTTCCTAAAAACCTCAATGTCCGAAGTCACCCCGGAATTGAGTGACTTTGGACACTTGATGGGATAGATCAAAAACAATTATGAAAATATCAACATGAAACACTTGCATTTTTCGTGTAGTACAGAGCGGGAGTGTTAGGAATGTTCACTCAACATCGTATTTTCTTGTGATCTCGTCCTACTTATCGGTAAAAATCCGAAAGGAACATTTTGTTGGTATAATTGGCTACGTAACAAGCAGGTGTAGAAAGCCTAGCATGTCAAAGATCTGTTTATTATTTTTACTCGGACAAGGAATGTCATAAACAGCACTTGTGATTTATGGTTTTAGTCACGATAGTAAAGTACAGCTATGTCGGCTTAACTGCTGTCCAATGTTACCCCGTTTTGGCCAATGTCAGTGGGGTGACTATGGACAGGCATTTTACAATGCTTTGAATAATTATTTTGACGAGTGCAGTAGATTCAAGAAATCATCTGGGTAATTCTGAAGTGTACCGGTACTACGCGGAGATTTCATATATGTTATTCAAATAGCGCCACCATTTTTTAAAGTTCTATTTTAGGTGGGTTGGGAATGTGAACTAAAATTCAATTTTTCAATAATAAATGAAGTATTACGGGAATCTCAAATTCCATGAAATTTTTGCTTGTGTATCATGATATCATATTCCACAATGATCGATCGCTCGAAAACCGCCTGAAAGTGGTAGCTTTAGTGCAATGCTCAGATTTCTATTCTGTCCAAAGTCACCCCCATCTTACGGTACTCTTTTTACAGGAAGCGACTTGTAGGCTACGCAGTAGAGCCCTACTTGTCATCGATGGTAGGCCCTTATATATACTGTCATGTTCTAGCCTTATACTCTGGCAACGATTTCAGCAAGCGATTTCCGCATATATGCTTTCCGAATGCAAGAATGATTTTAAAGGTGTTTAATAAACTTACAGCTTTATCGCTGAAATCCATTCCCGGAGAGATTATTTCAAAGGAGAACCCGTAGCCTGTCCTTGTATTTTATTGACGAACAAGGTCTCGAAGACTGCTGCATTCATCATTCCTGATAGGTCGAATCTTCGTCTTATTTTACTATTCACCACATTATACGAGAGCTTTGAGGGTCGTTTCGATGCACAAGTCGAATTCTCCGGCTGTCCTGTCTGGCGAAATTTTAGGATCTTTATGTCAAGTTGTCATACTGGCAGAAATCAATCGCATTCTGATGTAGGCAGAGAGTCTGACAAGTGGATGGGATTTCTTAAATTTTGATGGAATCGTGATAATTTGAACATTCTGAAGATATTCATGACATATAAATAAGCCCAAGCGATGAAAGACTGTTCTTGATTTCAACAGATACACGTGCATGCAGATTCCCCACCCATTCAATTAAGTTCAAATTAATTTGTTGAGGTTTTTTTAGCAGACTTGTTGTAATGTATTTTAGCTCACGGAGTTTATTAGAATAACTTTAGTTAGACATTTATCAAACATGATTTATATTTTTGAAGAAATGCAATAATTTCCTTCAGTGCGACTAACTTTAAGGTGTAGTTCGGTCAATTTCAGAAACGAATTTTATCACTGAAAATTAAAGCAATTAACCACTATGACGATTCCCTGTCACTTTCTCACTTATCTGCTGGTTAGTTAGTCTGCAAATTCATGTCAAAGATCCATGATGACGTAACAGCTGCCAATGCACGCTTACTGTGTGACTGAGAAGCGACGCCGTTCACGAGACAGGAGGTTCGCTGTGGTTGGAATCCTGCAGCTAATATGCAGGCAAACAGATCTCTGAAAAAATCTCTAAATGGACCAAAGGTAATTAGACTATTCTTGAATAAAATATGTCGAATGATAATGAAGTGAAATACATGTGGTTGATGACGATGCAACACATGCACTCCAACGGAATGCAAAACACAACAACTGAATGTGCTATGACTATGAGTTCGCTGTTTATTAGCTGTCAGATGTTAAAATGTACAGCTACTAGTATCAGAAACATGCGACAGCTCGAAGATGCCGGCATTGAAATTGAACACTGCCAAGTTGTTTGATTATTTGGAAAATCGAAAGTTAAATTTACTAGAGCAGCTGAGTTGGCTGACTTAGCTCTCTTCACTTTCTAGCCATGTATCACATAGAAACTGTCAAAATGCGCACCCAATTCATCGGTAAAAATCGTAAGATCGACTCACGAATTAATTGGTTGCTCGGGTGCTAGTTCCATTTCTAATTTGGTCCGAAAGTTCTTCCTAGAATGAAGCAAAATTTCACGTTCACTCGTTGCATATACGATTCTGCTATTTTCCAAGAAATTCGTGCACATTGTGTTTTGCAACAATGCAACAATGATCTCTTAAACGACAGGGTGAAGATCGATATCTATTCATCACAGAATCATCCACGACTACGTTTTCTACATTGGAAGGTCACTATTTGACAATGATAAAGAAAAATAGGCAATTAAATGCATCATCTGTTTGCAAATTCACAGTTCGGCTACATCTTGAACAGACCTCGTATATGTGAGATTCTTTTAGTTCATAATTTGTACTCCCAGATATCCGCTCAACACAATCTAAGGTTCTGAGATATATGAATATCTGAATTTTTTCAGAGATAAAAATGTTAGATATAAGATGTCGTAGACTCTTGGCTCGGTAACAATGCATACCGGCATATTATCTTTCAAACTCTTTGCAGAAATCCTTGCACGGTTGGGAGTGCGTGGGTCACTTCTCCCGAGTAGATGCGTCCTACAGTTGTTCAGGTCTGGTGCTCGAAGACGAATTTCCTCTTTGGACACTCCAGTCATTGTCAAGATGTTTTTCATGCACGAAGACACACGATCGTGTTTCGTGTAGTGTGGAGCCTTGTTATTAATTCGTGTTCGTGTTTTGACAATTAGAATCGTAATCTTTCGTGTTAACAAGGATTCATTCAAAATTTTAGATCGAGATCATTTGATAACTTCACCTCTTCTAGCTTAATAAAAGCTATCTAGTCAAGATGAAGGATAAATAAACAGCATTCTTTTAATGCAGTTGTACTGCTATATCGGCTGAAGACTAGTGTATATGAATGCAGTCTATCAATGCATGCACAGTATTAAGTATGTGATTGGCCAATACCTGACAATGTCTGAGTCTAGAGCAGCTTGATAAACAGCTTTTTATTGGATCGCCAACAAGTCTGCATCCTTTTCACAGATATCACTGAACTTTTAATCGAGTTCTATTTGTAAACATTGTAGCTTCTATAAGCTGGTGTAGTCTCCTCCATTGAGCTATTGTTTTGTATTAAATGATACATCATAAATGAATTGCTCGCAAGATGAATTTCTTGTTTCTTTCGTGTTAGATGTAGGCGACTTAGATTTCGTGTCGTGTCGTATCGTGTTAAGTTAGTGCTGTCGTGAATCGTGTTTCGGCTGAGAAACTTTGTGTAGTTTTGAAGGCAATTTTCCGATGTTTGCAAACCTCTGGTGTATAGGGCGTTGCGATTGATGGTGGAGTCAGGTGGTCCTCTCAGCCATTGTCCAACTTCTTTAGCTGTTTGTTGGGTAGAAATGGGTAATTTTCGTCACTTTGTGACCTGATAAACTCGTGCGTTTGTGATCCGATCGATCCTAAATCTCAGTATCATTATTATCCCTGCATAACTTTTTCCTTACCTTGTTACAGCGTATTTTTGGACAATGACCTCTACTGGCCTCTCTAGTTCCGTCACACTCACTACTTATTCAATTCTGATGCAGCTGATGTTCAGAGCTTCAACATTCTTCATGAATGCTTTTTTGTTGCGCTTTATGACTAGAGAAAAATTGGGGATCGTTAATGTCAGGTAAGAAAAGAATTTCTTCGTTCATTGCTTTTGAACATCATGATCGTACATAATACAAACATAATTATTAGTTTCCTTTTCTATGTGCTATTCTGCAACAGCTTAAAAGTCAGCTCAAATGCTCGATAAAAATGAAAGCAGAAATGTAACCAAAAGGCTTAATTTACAATGACGTCCGAGTATACGATACATTGGTCATGTTGAAACAAGAAACAATTTTTGCTATAAGTGAATGTTGACCTACATCCAGGTGCAAATGTAGTGTTTGTACGGTAGCAACTGACGTATTCAAATTTCGGTGGATCGGATCGACAAGACAGCGTCGATATGCGGAATGCAGGTTAGTGCCGAGAAAATCAAGCTGATGACAAACGCAGCTCCTATAACGAAGAGACTCACAGCCAGAGGACAAGAAGTGGAAACTGTTGCTCAGTTAAAGTACCCTGAAGCCATCATCAGTGAGCAGGGTTCCAAGACAGAAGTCTTAGCAAGAGCAGCTCAGATGGCAACAGCACTAGAGAGACTCAAACCTATATTGAAACTCCTACATGCGCTGGTCTTTTCTGTCTTCCTATATACATGCGAGACATGGACGTTGACGGCAGAACTGCGGAAAAAGATCCACACAGTAGAGATGAGATGCTTCAGAAGAGTGCTTAGCATATTTTACACAGACAATGTAAAAAACGCCGAAGTGCGGAGAACCATCAAACAAGACCACAAACACTATGATGACCAACTGATCACAGTGAAAATGACAAAATTGAAGTGTTATACTCCAAGGAACAGTTCCAGGACAGAGGAGACCAGGCAGACAGAAGAAGAAGTGGATGTACAATATCACCGAATAGACAGGGGAAAGCTTCGCGACCACTTAGGCTCTCGCCCACGATCGACGGAGATGCAAACGGCTGGTGTACGATTAATCACTGCAGCGCCCCCGCGACCTCGGCGGGGGTTTAAAGGATTCGTTAGTCACAAGTAAATACATATTCCTAGAAGCTGGGAATGGAGGCGACAGATGGCACGCTTCCTGCACCAAGATTGGATACCTATCCATGGCTTCTTCCATGGACTTTCTTCTGACTGCAGCATCAGTGGGCCTTTTGGCTTATAAATCCTTTTCATCGAAGCGTCTCGATCAACACGGTCAGTTTCATTTGGCAGCATCTCTCAACGTTGTGCTATCTGCAGACAGACCTACAGCTGACAAGTAGCAGACTTGCAGATTGCTAGCAGATGGCTGAGTTAACTAGCTTGGAATTTTTTCCATTTCTTGCAAGTCCTGGAAGTCATTCGTGGTCTGCAGTGATTTTCTATGCGTGGTCGGAAACATGGCAAGATGCTAATGACTGAAGCGAGTGAAGTCGTGTCTCATCAATGACTTTAAAATTTTGTCTGGATTAAAGTCATTGTCTCAACAGACCCTTATGCCAGAAATCCAACTTCTTGACAATGCCGAATATCTTTGTTTTTGAATTCTTCGAAGTGTTGTTATTCTTCTTTTGTGCCTTCTTCGAGCCCTGCAACTCATGGTTCAGCACGCTTAATTTTCCTAGTATCACAAGTAGTTGACCATTATCTGTGCATAAAAAAAGGACGTCAGTGTCTTCACATCCAGAAATGGCAAGCGAATTGGGGATAACAAGTTAAGGACAAAGATGCTGATTGGACATCCAATCACAGCATACTAGTGATCGGCGAAAGTATGGCAAGGATTCACAAAGGGCACTCTTGTACTCTTGTGAATCTTTGCCTTACTTATCTTTACCAATTTTTTCAAATCACTTCCTGACCTGTGGGGAGGTGACCTATTGTATACGTATATATTGTGACTTTTCTGAAATTTATGGATTTCTTTAGTTGCCCCATCATTACTGTATTTTGATTTTATCTCACGGAATGATACTTTAAGAAAATACGGAAGTAAGGGTTGCCATCGATCGTGCCCCCACGTCGATGCTTGATGTTTCACATTGTGTTTAATCATATTTGATATGCAGTTTAGTCTAAAACTAAAAATCAACTGCTTGATTGATAGAAAAAAGGAAGGGTGCAAATACTTGCATAAGTAATTCAACACCATTGATCGATTTCTAGCAATGTGAGAGAGCTATCGATCACAGCATCTTTACTTTACATCTGAGAAGTTCTCATTTCATACAGAATGCGCCTTTCTACTTTCTCTTTTTCGGCTTTTTGATTGTGGATTTAAATCTTTTGATATGACCAGATTTCATTGTCTGTAACCAACGAAAAGAACAACTTACAATTTGGAGGTAGATCAAAGTTTCATTGTAACGGAAATTCTTTTTTTCAGACTGACATTACTGTACATCAATATTATCTTCCTGTCCAGAGAGGCTTTCAGACGGGCTTGTCTTGGTGATGGAAAGCGGCATATCACGAAAGATTTTATCAACTTGCTGTGGCTTATGTAAGTTCCTTATCTTTATTAAAAACGAACCGATCATGTTCATGACATAAAGAAAATGATCCACTTGATTTTACAGCCAATCGACCATACAATGTTGTTTGCGGACACGAAATATCAGCAGGCTTACTGTGGAAATTATTTCGTTCGTTTGTAATTCTTTTTTTTAAAAAAAACATCTTCAGTAGTCCCATGGTATATAATATCTAAATGGATTCTGTTAGTAGAAAAAGAAGCCTGGCATGATACGTCAATAACAGTTTCAGACCAGCATTCAGTTCAGACTATCAATTCAGTTTTCTCCACAATGTTGCTATCACGTCCGAAGGATGAATCAATTTTGATGTTCAGTGAATTTTCTGTTGAATGACTTCTTGTAAGTGGTGCTGAAAAAGTTTCTTTCGAAAGTGCCAAGCATTTATTGTACGCTTACTCAAATTCATCAGAATATGCGTTCAGACAAAAAGTTGTTTAGTTGTATAAATTATATTTCGACATAGAACACATTTCTAGATTATTAAATTTCACAGATGTATCAGTTTTATGACAGTTTTACTATTTTTCCATGCTCAATTAAATAGTTTTATATGTGTACTTTATATTATTAATGTCGTGATTAAACCATGACATATAAAGCAGCGTAACTCAATCTTTCTAGTGGCAGAATTCTCAAATCTCTGATAATCTATAATCAGAAGATGTATTATAATGTCTACTTGAATCCTTGTCTCTGCTATTTTGCTTGATTTATCGCATGGATGTAGTGGATCACTGAGAATCATTTTCTGAAGCCTACTTAGCCGCATGACTGATAACTTTTCCTTCGTTTTTAAAATGTCAATATATTTGACTGAATATTGACATCTATGATCATTCAGACTAATTTCGATTTTTCGTATCACTTTTCATCGTTTTGTTGAGTTGCAGAGCAATAATAAGTTGTTCCATGACTTAAGTATTTCACAACATACAATTAATAGTCTTTTGTGAAGAGTTTTTTCATCCATATTTTGCAATCTGTGTTGAAATATTGGCATGTGCATAAGCCGCTTATAATTTGGTCTTTTTGAGCGCATAGCGTTTTAGCATATTAATTTGAGCGCATTCATGTTTAGCATATTAATGATGTGATAGATGTAAAGGGTGGCGGTCGAGCCCGGGAATCTAGGGGCAACCCGGGGATTTTGTTGGGGCCCGGAGATCGCACCTAAATTCTAGCGAAATTGACATTTCCTCCTAAGTAGCCCGGGAAGACGATTTAGAGATTTTTGTTATTACGTTTAATTAACATCATTATGGATTTCTACTTCTTTCAACAGAACGATTATTAAGCTCTCTAATTTTAGTCACAGTGAATTACTGTATTCTCAATTAAATTAAACAAGCAAATGCATGTATGTTCGAAAAAGATGTGCATGTACTTTGAATATCTAAGGAAAATCACAATTATTAAGTCAATAAAAGACACCGATCTAGTTCTGATTTTGTTATGCACGGTTAGTTACTTCTTATTTCTGTAGCTAGACACCTCTTGATGTCTCCTAGTAAAGTCTTGATAAAATCAAGTCAGGATCAAAGCTATCTAGGCACAATTTAATTGGTTCTCACTCTGTAAAGTTGTTAAGCGTTTAAGTAACTTCTCCTTGACGATGCGATTTTCATTATTAGAAAAACATTATAGCCATGCTGCACGTGAACATCAGACGGTATTACCAACGACGACAAAGCATCAACAGAAGAGAACGTCTTATCAGTGATCGATTAAATCCGATTGAATTTTATGATGACTTAGAATTCCGGAAGTTATTTCGATTTACGAAGAATTCAGTTCTTGAACTAACGAGAATATTGGAATACGAAAATGAATATCCCACACCAACTAACTGTGGATTACCACCACTTCCTCAAGTATGTATTACACTACGATTTTTTGCAACAGGATGTCATCAATTATCACTGGGTGCATGGCTAAATGTCGATCAGACAACTGTTCGCCGGACAGTTTGGCGTGTTGCAGTGGCTATAGTAACTTCATTTCCTAATTCATTTATACTCGATTCCAATTCGATTAAGGAAGGTTTCTTCACAAAATACAATCCCCTAACATAGGATGCATGTATATTGAAATACCAATCATAAATATTTCTTCATTCCAATCGCTAAGAAAAAGGTTCAGACTATTGCATTCCATTTCATTCCGTCATTAAAAAGGCAAGATATTGAAATACAAAATATTTTTTTGTCAGAAACATAACAAAAATCCAAAAGACGGTCTATGATAAATGATAGCTACACTCTAGTTGTTCAAGAAAAGTCTCACAGTACCCAACATCAACTTGTGTAGACTTATCACTTCGATTCCTTTCCTTCAACTCCTTCAATCTCTCGATTTGAAGGATGAGCTTCTCCTTCTCCAAAAGAAGAACCTCGCGATGCAGCTCGTCGATTTGTTGACCATCCGATGGTAATTCTCGTTTCTTGGCTGATTTTAGTTTCAACTTCTACGTTGATACAGGTATTTCGCTCTCCTCTTCCTCGTCATCGTTTTGTAATTTTCTTCCATTTTCTAATGCCGCTGGTATCATAACCAATTTCGGGTTGCATTCTCCGATTATTTTTACGGCAAGTTCATCATTCGTTGATAAACTAACCGGAGGTCCACCTCCAGTTTGTTTCCCGGTCTTCTGTTTATCTTTGATACGCTGTTGAATATTTTGCCACTTCTTCTGTAATTGATGGATTTCAAAGTCATGTCCGGTCTTGGTAAGCAATTCTCCAGCTATCCATTTCCACGCCTCGATCTTTTTCAGACGATATTCTTTTGTATTACATTTTGATGTTATTTCCTCCTTTCTTTGCTCCAAAATGTTCAAGAACGCAGTCTCTGTAAAGGTATCCATCTCCTGCAAGTTGTCGTTACAATGCGAGAATTATTAGCTTCCGCTTTCCATTGACTAAGGATTCTAGGAAATTCATTTTCTCTAAAGTGTTTTGTTCTCCGAGGTCACTCAGATTGACGGTTGTGACTAGCAGCCGCCAATCACATTTCGATCAAGCCTGACGGTGCACTTTAACGGCAAGGTTATGAGGTTCAGTCTATTGAGACGATGAGCTAGACTTGACTTAAAGGAGTGACTAACCGTGCATACCAGGAGATAAAACTATCTACATCAAGACTCTTCTAGCAAGACTTGTCTAGAGTAGATTCCACTTGATTTAGTTACTTACTGTGCATACGGCCCAGTGTTATATTGTGCGAAATTTGCTCAGAAAGACGAGCAATTTGTGAAGAAGTTACTCACAAAGTTGCAGCTGAAGAGACTGATCATTTGAAGACAAGCGATCATTTAAAAAAGATATTTAAGGAAATCAATACATTTAAGAGAATCCATTGGTTGGAAAGCAAGTGATCGCATGGGATTGAGAAAATGTCGCATGTGCCGCATTTTTTATCGTAAAGAGGCGCGCGCAGATTTGCCGCATGTTTTTCCGAATGTGTGCCCATCAATAATTTTAGTATGGTTACTTCTCGTCTTTTAGTGAATTCCCTTCCATCCAACAGTATGGCTCTGATGAATTCTGTCCGTGCGTTACTAAATCAGAGTATTAAGTTCGATAGCACTGCTTTTCAAAGCTTTCAGTAGAGTAGAAAATAGCGAATTTTGTATAAATGTTGAGAATTTGATTACCGTAAAACTTCATGAACCTCTAGAGTCCGGTCCCTTGAGAGCCATTTGTTTTCTCAACTTTCTCCTCCCCTTCATGCGCTTCAGTGATCACCTCTTGAAATCCCTCAGATTGGCTCCTCGCATTCCTCAAATTGGCCACAGATGTGGTGCCACATTAGACCAAACCGACCTTTTCAAACAAGGTGAGAGGAATACCACTTCAAACCTGAGAATCCATGGTTATGCGAAAATCCAAAGTTAAATGCATGCCAAGGTATGTCAAAAAGTAAATCTTGCATACCAATGATACTAATACATCAAAATACGCACTTCAACAATCACCTTCTTTCGTCATCAACTTTTCGGATGACAGGTCGCCATCCATCTTCAGGGTGAACTCGGAAATGAAATGAAATAATGTGCAAGATCAAGTTTAAAACAAATAAAGGCAATTTGTTCGTTTTAACTTGATCCTGCACATCATTTCATTTCATTTCCGAGTTCACCCTGAAGATGGATGGCGACCTGTCATCCGAAAACTTCGTGACGAACAAAAGTGATCGTCGAAGCGCATATTTTGATGTAGACTCGCCGACTAGCAAGCCCTCAATCTTCAGTCAACGATAATAGGGCTCTGACTAAGCAACAAGCAACCAAGGTTACAGACAACACATATATTCTTGCTAAAACTAAAAGATTTCATCCTCATCGGTGCATGATTCACTTCATAGCCTCAAATCATGTAGATGATAAAACCGCTATTTGCCGTGGACACAATAGTTGATACACAGGAAGATATTCTATCAAGTCCTATAGGTTGGACAGATTAAGCCAAGATCTAGCCAATTAAAGGGATGTACATGTATTACTTTCAGGGGATGTGTAAAGAACTGAAAAATTCTTTCATGAACGCTCATGAACCATCAATAATCCTCATTAATATCAAAATCATGCTCCTGGACCTTGATCTTGACAATGTACATTTGTAATCGTCTACACTTTTGCTTTCTAAAAGGTCATGACTTCTCTATTTGGAAAAACAGGGTCATGATGTTAGTAAAGCACCGCATCTTTCGTTGTAAGAAGTTGGGTGGGAAAGATAATGGCAGCAACGTTTTGTGTTGATAGTTGCAAGATCTCCATCGATAAAGCATCCAACTGATACGAGTTGGTTTTTGACAGCAACTTATAAAATTCTGACAAAGTCCTTTAAACTATCTGGATTCCAAAATTGCTTAAACCTTAAACTAAAAAGTTATCGGTGAATATCAAGAAAGTGATAAGAGAAAATTTCCATAGATACTGTGAGTCAATCAGGAGTAATTATTTTTGGAGTGTAGCCTCGACTCAAGATTTTTTGAGGAATATTTCTAACGTGAACGTCACTCTATGCAAGTTTTTGACACTCTTTATACAAGGTGCTATCAAGAATAATATTTTTTCCATCCTTGATCTCACATTCAATTCCACTAATCGTAGATACTTGTGTGTAGGATATGAGAAGTCGTTTTTCTCCAAAATCAAATATAAGGGGTATTCTTGTTATGACGTGGACTCTTTTAAGAAGGCTATTGATTTTATAGTGTCTGAAGTCTACATTTCTTTTTCCGTGTTCAGACAAATTCGAGGAGTACCAATGGGAGGGAATTGCAGTCTTTACTTGCCGACTTGTTTCTGTTAAATGCGAATTTGCTTTTATGAAACAATTGGTTAAAAATAAAAAGTTGCTAAATTATTGTCAAACACTTCGAGATATATAAATTAACAAGCATTTCAATACCTTAATTCCGAAAATTTACCAATGGAGCTTATTGCAGATAGAAACGGAGTCAATGACAAAGCAGTTCTAGTCTGTTGTTCTGCATTACCTTATAACAGTGCAATACCTTATACCATGGAATTAATGTATTTGCCGGCCAGGTTTATTGTCGCATCTGCTCACATCTTGAAGATCTAATTAAACGAATTGTAATGACACTTTTTTTTGCAGAGGAAGGATTTGTAATGAAGGCATGTACTGAGAAAATCCTAACCGGTCATAACAATTTTCTAGTCAAGTTTGGATATTTCTCAGCCAGGTCGCAGGCAATAATTAACACTGTTTTAAACAACATTTTTTTTATTGTTTATATATTTTAGTTTGTTTTGGATTGTATCCGTCTTTTGTTTTTGTTTTTTTTTTTTTTTACTATTACTATCAGTATTACTTATTATTACACATATCATTATATTGATTTTAGAATGCCAGCCGCATATAAGTTTATGCGGGCCCCGCCCGCCTGGGAGCCGTTCAGGTAGAGGGGCCGAAACGCAACAGGGCGGGTATGCTGACGACTGGCTATTCTTTTTTTTTTCTAACTACCCTAGTGTGGATTGATGGACAGATGTCGGTTACTGGTCTCCATGGGGTTGACATGGTGATTACTAAGTGTCTATTTATATATATGAAACAAGGAGATCACTTGTTAAGCGGCCTTGTACGATCTCTTAAGGGTGAAGTCCAGCCCGTATAAGCGCTATGTTATGGACCCCGGGTAGGTCCGCCCGGCACGCAATCAGATCCGTCAAGTTGTGCTTAAAGACCATTCATGCATTTGTCGGTCAGAGGACCATTAGGGGTAAGGTCCAGCCCCGCTTTAGAAGCGCTGAGTGAAAAATGGACTAGTGGGAAGGTCCTCCACACCGATCTCGTCAAGTTTGGCTCTAAAATGTAGTCCTAGGATAGTCAAAAGTTTGACGCGCCTTGAACGTTTAATGTCTGCCGGTGGGAACGCACCACCTGTCCTCTTAAGGACAAACCTTAAGTCTTATTAACTATAAGTTTATTAAAATTATGAAACATGTAGACATCGTTATGGGAATGTCCCAGCTTCAATGTGTCTGAATTTCACAAGGAGCTTCTCAAAGTGCTTGTGAGCAAAATTGTAAAGTTAGTCCTGCCTATTGGTTTTGGAAAGAAGTCCAGCTGGACCAAAGTTTCGGCGGCAAGAAGACTAGTCATGAAGTCGAATTCGTGTTTTACATCTCTAAATGATGCGCTTGTTATCAACATGTGGCTCGCACTGCCTGATGTAGGTCGTTAAACTCTATTTGAGTAATCATGCCGCAGTATCAATAGCCTCTATTATTAATGTACCGAAATGGGCCTAATTTTACACCATATTAGTGATGCATATTTAGGTAATAAATAGAGTGAAAATTTAGGCAATTTTAATCTGTGATTCAAACTCGTGCTGCACACTAATGTGTACAACTATATATAAATTACTGTTATAGTTGTTTCAAACAACTTGTTTGCAATGAAACTTGAAAATCAATCAAAGACAGGATGTCAATAAAGCTTCTACCTGGTTTTAAGTCTCTGTCATTTTAATAGAAAATATTCAGTCAAATTTTAATTCATCACACGTAATGATGAGACCCCTAAGTTCTGTTTGCAGCAACATTTGATGTCATGATGTGTTTAAACACAAACTGCTAGATGCTATATTTGAATTCCATATTTTGCATAATTCTAGTCATGTATGAATTTCTCGTAAACAATACACTTTTATTTTTTATCATGGAAAGCATATCCTAGATTTCATATTTATATTTTTCTTTATCAAAAATTTCTAGCGTAAGAATGCTGCAGAAAAATTTGAAAATTTGAATAAAATCTGAAAAATTGTAAATAGCTATTGGCTTGCGAGTTTTTGATAATTTGAATTAGAGAAACGTTACAATTCCTGCCAGTAAGCTGCATGCAGGTCCTGATGACCGCATCAACTTTGTGATACTTATGGCGAAGCTGGAATCTGCTACGATGGTTGAACACCAATTGATGAAAGAGGAGGAGAGAAACATTTCCACACACAAACATAGTCCTATGACATTATTTTACACGAAGTCCAAAGAACCGGATTCAGTTCATGATTGACCTTGCTCTGGGAGACCTAGCGTAGAGGAGGAAGAAGCTCATATTCGCGATGTCTGACTGAGATTCTATAGAGCTCTACTCCATAAAACAAAAAGGAGAAAAACCTTTCGCTGTAGGATATTTTCTTTTCTCAGCAACTATAGTTGCTTGTATACAGGCTTGCCAAGATGATAAAATGGTGTGAATTGCTGTGTGATGTTTTTCATGAACTGTTACACTCAATCGATGGATTTTTATCTTGAGCAACATTCACTCTGTGTGGGAATGTCAACCGCCACAAATGAGTAACTTGAGGAAAAGTTCTTAGCAGTGTCACTGAGAACTATGCCTAGTGTATTTGGGTCAGTGTTGTGAGCAATGTTTTATTATAAGATCATTGACCGGAAACATTGATAAGGAAGTGCTGCTGTCAATAGCTACAAGGACATGCCTGAGTTTGCTTTCATCCTGGAGCTGAAGAGACGAAAGAAGCCAAACCCTCGCAACCCCAGACAGCTGACAGGACGTATTGCACGGGATGCTTATTTTCCAGGCCGCCTGAAACCCTGATTGAAAGAGGTATTGAACTTTGCCTTTTTAAGAGTAAAGTCACTTTGAACATTGTTGGTAGCGTTTTGAGCATTCCTTTTTCATAAGAAAATGTTATAACATTTCTGTAGTTTTGATATGTAAATAACTGGGATATTCATTTCTACTTAAATAATTGTCGATTGAACAGATTTTTAACTTCAGATGTTCATCAAAATGCTTTTCAGAGATATTCGAATATAGTCAAAGATTTTTGACTTTAGATATTGTTGTAAACAAAACGTAGGGGTCTCATCATCCCGTGTGATAAATCAAATTTGAATTAGAAAAATTTCCTTCAAAATGACAGTGGATTAAATAAAGCCAGGCACAAGCTTTGTGGACATTAGAGTGGCACTTCTTTAAAAAATCGATTTTCCTTGATTACGGCAGGTTTTCCTTATGTTCCATTGAAAAAGCAATGTGTGTATAATTATTTTGAAATCGGTTGAGTCTTAGAGGTCACTAATGGAGCTCATAGTTAAAATCTTTTTCGAAAATATGTAATTTTCAGAATCTAGCAAAAAGTTGAAGTTTTTCCCACGCTGATCTTGAATCTGCAATAAGTTTGGACGTCTGATTTAGAGATTTTGTGAAAAATTCAAGATAAAATTTGATGATTTTTTGGAAAATTGTATTTTTTGATCAGATAAGCAAAAGCACATACAGACTTACATACTGAAGATGCATTATCAGGTAGAACTAAATCATTTGCCGTATGAAGACGTTTGAACTTAAGGGAGTTGCAGCAAATTTCATAACATTGTTATATATTTCAATAATTATTGCAGCAAATTTTTGAAATTCTCGCGATCGTTCAAATAATTCTAAGATCTGTTGGTGTCGTTGGAGGAATATCATTTCGCTTGTTTTTGAAATCTTTGTTGTGACTTACGAGATTCCTTTAACTTCAAGTAATGTGCAGAATAAGTGCTATCGGCCGCGGCTCATAGTCCGGTCTAAGGCATGGAGCATGTCATGTGTATGGAGGCTCATCATTGAGAAAGCGCTGACGAAATGCCTCGGTCCGTCTAGTATCGTAGAGACACAGACTTACGAGAGGTGTCTTTGCGTGTGTCTTTGGGGTTTGTTGGAGACAATGCACTCGTTAGACGACAACCGATAATTACTTAAGCTGGGAGTCCTCTGTGGTTCAGGAGGTGCATCATTCCAGATGGATAGCGAGGGACATCTATGCCGTGAAAATCCACGTGTTTCGCTCTGAGCTCCTGATGTCTTCGGTGGCGAGCATCCGGCGCCTGACGACCTTTTGTGGCGGAAATGATATCGAGGTTGATTCAGGGTGCAACGGTTTACGAGATAGCAGTATGTAAAGCATCGGTCGCATGCACGACAAGGCTTGTGGAAAGCGACTGCGTCTGCTCTTGGCCGACTTAGATACTGCGCTTTCCATCATGTGGAAAATTGTCACTGCAACTCGTGAGGATCGGGGTTCAACGATTCAACTCGTCGCGCCCGCTTGACAACGTCATCGCAGGTGAAAGGACACTCGTTACGCTTTTGCCTCAGAACCCGCACGAGTGGAGCATCGATTCGTAATGCAATACCGGCAAGAGCTGCGTAAACGCGCTCGCTAGACGTGACCAATGACTTCGTGGAACGTGGTGCAGCTCGTATGCAAGATTTCAACATGTCGTTGAGAAAATATGAAAATCAGAAGCAACTTTTGCTGCAGGTGGTACAGGCTCATCGAATGAACTCAACCGATACACAGAACTCATAAACATGTGTTTGAGGCTTTATCCAGTCTTGATTTATTTTTCGAGGTCATTATAATTACCTAAAAATATTTTAATCAGGAGAAAGAAGCTAAGTTATTCGGAAAAGTATGATGGAATTGAACTATGATATCAAATAGCGGCCTCATTATAATTCTTTCAAGCTAATTTTATTTGCGCTTTAATGGACGGAATATGACATGCTTTCAACGGAGAAAGTAGTAATAGTCTTGAATTTATTCACAGTGCGTAGGCTTCATTTACATTATATACGGCTATTATCATGTCACAGTGTCACATTTTTGTCTCTGATTTTGCTCACGAAACCATGTCATTTCTCTATAAATGAGAGACACACGTCACACTTTGAACAGGGTCCTTTAAGCAGCAGATAGCAGAGTTTCTAGCCACCCAATGAGTAATATTGATGACGACGAGCAGGAAGATTGATGGGAAGCCACTGCAAGACGCTAATATTTTGTAGTATATGAGTCTTAGGTTCAGCTCAGCTATTTAAGATGTCAGCTCATGTCACAGTCTACCGAGCTTCAACCAAATGTATGATAGATGTGTCCGACACTGTTATCGGATGACAGTGAATCTTGAGTAAGTCTTTCTTGAAGATCTCTGTTCTCTATAGATTATCACAAAATTCAATTTTTTCCCAAAAATCATCAAATTTGGTTTTGAATTTTTGCCATGATCTGTAAGTCAGACGTCCAGCATTATTTTCAAAGATTCAAAAGTGGACCAGATACCGCTGAGCCTTTTCTGCTGGGAAAACTTCGATCTTTTTAGATTCCGAAAAATGTCATTTTCGGAAAATATTTGAACTTAGATCGCCATTAGCAGCCTTTAAGACCTGATTTATTTCAAAATAAGTTCACGCACGTTTTTTTCATGAACCAAAACAGTAAAACCATCCGCAATCAGGGAAATCGAAAACTCGAATAATAAGTGCCACCCTAGTAGACAACCTGTATATTTTGTCTTACACTGGCAACAGGCACACCTAAAACAGCAACCATATATATCTGCATCAGTTTGTTGGTAAGTTAAACTTCGCAGTTTAGCGAGTAGGCCATCCCTGATTTGTGGTTGAGAGTGTTCGCAATAAAGCATTTGAAGTCATAGTACAATATGTCTGTTGTACGTGTATAATGTAGAACGTAAAATGCACATAAAAATATCGAATTTCTACTTCATTTCAGATTTCCAGGAGGCTGTGTCGTTGCTGTGTTCTTCGTGTATCTTTGGCTGCAATATGTCGAGGTTGACAGATCACAATTTCCCGATTACACCCTCTCTGTTTTTTGCTTTGCCGCTGCAAGTCTTATTGAATTAATTTGCGAACCATTTTCCATCGTGAGCCAAGCATGTCAATTTGTTCGTCTTCGAGCAGTTGCTGAAAGTCTTGCTGCTTTTTTCAAATGTATTATAACAGTTACTCTTGTTTTATATTTCCCAGGAGCCGGTCTTGTGCCTTTCTGTATTGCTCAGGTAAGACGAAATGAATTGCATTTCATAAAAATACCTCTACATAAGAAAAACTGATTTTTGGCATAGTAAAATTGGACCATACAGGGGTCTATTCAAGTGTCAGATGATGTAGATATTTTCAAAAATTTGCTTGCTGTCATATCAAAAATGATATTTTGAATTGATGAGACATGATGTATGAAATTCACGTATTTGCTGTTTGAATCATGCTCATTTATGTGCCTGTTGTTGCTTGTCTGCAAATGCGAGCACTGGGTGGTCTATAATGACAACTTAGCACCAATCAAGTTGAAAACTGCTACGTTTTTCACTGCAGTAATTGATGAGCTTGAGATCTCCTCAGCTGCTTTCAGAGTCCAAAAACAGTTGTGGCTAGCCTAGTTCTGATAGAGATGAATAAAATTCAGATAGTGAACAAATGCAAGGATTCTGCTATTCGGAAAAGGTTAATTTTGATAACTATTTTATAGCTTTATTGTAGCAGTGAACATCGTGAAACTGCCTCATTGACCTATAAAACTCAGCATTTTCGTGCATGTTAACTACGAAGACTGAGCGACAGGTGAACGTCACTGTTTTACTTAAAATCAACTTCACAAATTTTCTAATATCGATTTAAGCAAGTAAGCTAGTAGTTTTTAAAATGTGTTCCCTGGACCCTTCTCTGGTGGCTTAAGTGGATTTGCAACGAAGAATTGTTTATTGAAAATTGAATGAAATGTCAAAGTCTCTTAAATCACAACCATGACTTGCTTCCTGCGCTGCGGGTGGTTTGACTCAAATCACACGGAGATTGTCTGGTTTCATTGCAAATATAACTGAGCTGCCCGACAGGAATAGATACTGTCCGGCAACGTCGAGCAATCCTTCGAAGACATACAATGCCCATTCTTCAAACAGCATCATTCAAGGCGCCACTCATCCTTGAAGGGGCAAGATCAGTGAATTTGGCAACAATAACTTTGATCTGAAAACTTTGACTACGTGCAAAGCAAAGGCGTCGGCAAAGAGTTCGAATTCCTTTGTGATCCACATGAGACTGCGATGATATGCCCACAAGCAGTATGCCTACTGGTGCTACTGAGCACAATGTGCAGCGTTTCCTGACTGTGCGCGAATCCAAACAGTTTATTTTACTAAACAAAATTCTATTTTGTCACTTTCAAACATGATTTTCTGACTCGAATGATTATAGAAGACATACCAGCGAACACAAAAGTAACAAAACAAAAAGTGTTAAAGAACTATAACTTCATTTTGAATCGCTTAGTAATTTTGCTTGATATCCTGCTTATTGGATTTAATGTTTGTAATTCTTCTCAAATAAATCAAGCAAAGTATTCTATTCTATGGTAGATGTAATGAAAAAATAGATGTCTTAGGTCAATAAATCATATAATACTCCCAAATTTTCGAATGTCTCTTTCTCAAGGGTATGAAATCACACTGACAGTGGGCAAATTATCTTACAAACAACTGATTTAACATAGTACAAAATTCAAACACAAATAACTCAGAGGTCCTACTTCTCATACTAAATAAACATTGATATCTGAGCAATACTTAGAAATGAAATCCTTCTCAGATATCTTCCGCTCAATCGTATTAGCAAATCCTCGCTTTAAAATAAAAGGGGTCACAAATGTTCAGATGATGTTCAAGATTGCGTACTTCATTTATCAATTTCATGTAAGCAGTTTTAAAAAACATGTTCTTAAATTCACAATTACATTCGGATTCGCATATAACTCGCTTAGAACGTTTGAAAACACGCTTTACAATTGACGTGATCTGTGCATTGAGACTACCGGAAAGGGTTATACAATATAGCAAAATGCTTTCAATAATAGCACTATATACCATCCACAGATCGTCGTGGCTTAAAGAACTTCTCAGAACTTTTTTTACGTTGAGAACATTTTCTTTCGATAGCTTCAAAATGAGGAGTCCACGACAGTTTATTGCTCCAAACAACATCTAAGATGTTAATGACATCTACGACTTGAAATGGAAGTCTATTTAGCATACAATAGACAGTTTTGTTCTTCTTGGTAAAAATCACTATTTTAGTTTTCTTCTCTTTATGCGCAATAAGTTTGAAGAAGACCATCGCTGTATGTTTTCGACCTCTTTCTTCACAGTCAGCAAAGATTCTTTTAATTGATGCTCAGAAAAAGGAATAATTTCATAAATATCATCAGCGTACTGAGCAAATTTTGTGGACAAAAATTTCGGCTTCAAATCATAACAATGAAGAAGAAACAAAAATGGGCCTAAAAGAGAATGTTGTGGAGCCCCTCTTGTTACACAGGCTTCCTCACTAAGTGTATACTTAACACGAACTCTTTGAAAACGATCAGTTAAATATGATATCAACCATACAATAAAAGCGGTAGGAAAGTTGAGCATTTTAAGTTGGTCAATCAATATGCTGTGAGATTTTCTATCGAACGCCTTCGAAAGATCAAAATTGACTAAAATCCATTGAAATCCATTGATAAAATTTTAGCTAGAAGATTTTGCGTGCGTCAAGGAGGATAATAGCCTAGTCATCAGTGTCAAATGATTTTAGCGTTCGTCATGATGAACATAATTGTAAACCGTACAGATTATACTCGATTGCGCATCAACGCAACACACGTTTTGTATATAGACTTATCAAGTTTTAGAGGACGTCAAGGAAAACAATCTTAAGGATCAGCGGCCTGTTGTGTTTCCGAAAATCCAGGACAGGGCTCGGCTTTCACTCTGTAAGAAGCGTCGATCTCTGCTTTTCATGCTTTTCAAATTCTTGGTAAACCTTGGCCATGTCACGATCTCGTCTCTGGTTGACTGATATATGCAACCATACACTTTACAGCTAACCAGCTGCTACTGTAGCCTTGCTATGGAGTTTTCTCACTAGTACAACTAGGGCACCTGGGTTCGATCGAGTCTCAGCGCGGAATATCGGCCTATACTTTAATTTCCGTAAATAACGGATGAAATTATCATTTACCAAATTGGAGTCCTATAGGAAATAATTACGGGTCACTTTAGACACATTCTACATAATAATAAGGGTGGCTTCTGTCCTTTCATGCCATCATTAGTTAGAAAACGGATGGGCTCTTCCACGTCACTATTATTTCAATGATGCTGATTATTGATGTGATTTTGGTTGGAATGTAAGGCCTATGTAATCATACAAAATAAACTCCTTGTTCTATGCTTCTGTATCTTCTACTAGTACATGAACTTTAAGTAGCTATACTGCAATCTAATCAAAAGCGGTTGGTGGGGATTCGGGATTATTCAACTTGACGTAGGACTTGACTAGCATCGCAATATCTTTTGCATGGAACATCACCTCCATTCTTACTTATTATTTGGTGTATTTTACTATTATTAAGCTTCCTTTAACTAAATAGGTACTTCCAGTATATGGAAAACGTCGATTTCAGATGAATTCAAAAGAAATAATCGGCCGATTAATCGACTCCCTCCACCGATTAATCTGTAATCGGTGCATCCCTAGTCACTTATTACGGATACAGCCATAAATTTCTTGATACGTGCATCTTCACAAAATTAATATTTATTAATCAACGAAATGTCACTCCATGCTAAAAAAAAGTCATTGCAAAATATGAAAAAGTGGGTGGGGTTCGGGAGTGTGCTTCCATCTCTGGCTATTATTTACGTTCAGATTTTAATGAGTATGCAAGCAACAGAGAGTTTTTAAGAACTTACAGTTTCAGTGAACTTAAAGTAGAAGGCCTAATACATTTTTTCAATGTCATATTGGATGATGTTCCGCTTGACAGTGACTGATCTTTTTTTCAGATAATGTATTGTCTTATAATCTCTCTCACGTTCATATCATATTATATTTACTTCTTCTGGAGCGGAGTAAACAGGAAGCATGATGAATTTCCCATTAAGTCGTTCCGCGACTTTTTCCCGTCCATACGACCGGTAATTTCATTCGAAATATTCATTAATTGTTCATTACTGCTACTGATTTATCTATTATTTTCAGTATAAAATTGATCGATCAGTTGGGCGCCTGGTTTCAAGTTTTTGGTTACAATCAGCATTAAAACAATTGCTAACTGAAGGTATGCTTACTCGAACCACGTGCACCTAATGATCCTTCCTCATAAATGCAGCACAATCTAAGTAGGCTATGTCAGCTGTTTATGAAAGCATCATGCACCTATGCATAAATTGCGCTGAACCGCTCACGTGTCCAACTTTGCCAAAGGCTTTCGATTTTGAAATGATGCACTATTAGTTTTTTTCATATCTAAATTTTGCTAATTTTTAAAATTGTGAAATATGTAAACAACTCAGAACCAACATTTCTGCACTGATTGCTATGCGGAATATATACACATGCATATGGGAATCGTCGTTTTGTTCGACACGCTCATTTAATCGAAAGGTTCATTTGTTCTACACGTTCATTCGTACGACACGCTTCGAGTTATACTCGTATACTTTGCATTTTTTATATTAACTTCTGTACATTTCCACTGGGTTTAAGTAAACCATGACATCTAGGAATCCATGATAGACTCCAGGATACGGATTTCCATGATTTATGCCATAAATGATTCTTGCCATAGACAGTAATGCACTAATATCCGATGATCAATTTTTTTACATTAATGAACGCATTTACGAAGTGGATCATGAGCTCTGCGTATGAGTTATCGATGAAATGAACGCTTTTTTACAGATATCTTGTCGAACAAAAAGACAATAGATCCATATATTTAACTGCTTCTACTTTTTGTGTATAGGATTTCAAACGATATTTGAAAGCATTATCAACATAACAAACGACGGCTGCAGGCCGGAATTTGTTGTAGGATAATGCTTAAAAATATCGTATGCTATCTCTCACAACGCAAAGCTCCACCTGCAATTCGGAGTGTGATATCTGATTGTTTCCCTTTGTTATGTACGATAGGCTACTGTAATACACGGAATGTTATTAGGCAATAACCAAGGATTTCTAAATGTCATAGAAATCGATGCAGAAGTCCATGGAAATATCCAAATCCATTCGAGTTACTTAGCGCGCTAAGTGACTCGAATGGATTTGGATATTTTCATGCGCTAGCGCATGAAGAAGGCGTGAATTTCCATCAATTCTGTTTATACCACTACATCAATGGTGTCAAATTGTTGTTTTCTAACTTCTCAGATCCCAATGACAGGCATGGAAAGCAAGAAAATTTTGAATCTCGACATTCTTGAAATATAGCATGACATATTATCATATTCAAGATAGCATGACTCAAGCTTGATAAAATGCATAAATGGTTCAATGGTCCGTCTAATTCTGATGGCATTCAAAGTTTGTCAACTAATTATTATGCATTAATTTTATTTCTGACTTTCTCTCTGAAGAAAAATGAGTGAACTTATAGCAGCATCAAGAATCAAGCATGAACTTCGGGATTGCTCAATGATTGAAGAGAATTCTGCACTATTTAATCAATACACAAGACAGAAATCTTGAAATATCGTTGAAGGTTATGCAGCATTACATACCACCGAGGTTCTGGTCATTTTTTTGTCAATTGAGTTGAATAGTGATTCTTAGACTTTGTACATAGGCTTATTTGTGCAAGAACTATGTATATATTTGTTGTCCAAACTTATGTACCACCGAGCAAATTCTGCACAGGGTATCAACGCCAATAGACAGTGGCAGATTACAGTATGCGTTCAATTAAGATGGAATCCGTCGATGGTCCCAATTATAAGCAACAAACAAGCCTCCAATCCAAGCTTCCATTTCGCAAAATTTTGAGGCAATTCTTTCATGTAGCGGCACACTAACAGACCTTTTTCGTTGAACCCCAGCTCTTCAAACAATGCATATATGATATTTAGTCATCTAGGAATTCATGAAAATTTCCGTGTGGTATTTTTTCATACAAGACAATGAGATCATAGGAAGACCAGAGATGTCTACAATAAACTATGCGTCTTAATTACATAATATACGCATATAATACATAAGCAAAGCTTTTCATGGTCCCAAATGACAATAAGAGCATAAAGGTGCCGCAATTAAATCTAATGTTAATAGTCGTTTGGCTCATCATACGTGCGCACGCTGTCTCATGGAGGTGTAAAATGATATCGATGCTTTTGAGATTGAATTTCTATCGAAGAAAATAACTCAAGAAATGATATTTTAGAAGAGTTCAAGTATATTGGTAACCTCAAGCCAGCTATCAATAGAGAGCACGACCTTTTCGTGAATTAGCCGTGTGCACGTGTGATTGAGAATTGAAGCTACAACATTGCGAATTTGCCATTGTGTTGAGACTGCATATTTGTGACTGCAGCGCAGCCACAATTTGTATGACATCGCATGTGAGCAAGGCCCCATTTACCGAAAATGTGCGCGCTTGTCATTTTATTCATTATCAACGCTTTAACCAATATGCAAAGACGGAGACACACCGAAGAGTGGGATTGTGTTTCTCTGAGTGGAGATTTTTATCCTTCCAAAAATTGACCATGGATCTCGAGCCGGTTGGTCGACAGTCTGAGTGCAACTCTTTGCTCATCTTATCTCAATGATGCATGCACATATATAGCAATGACTATTATCAAGATTTATTATTAGTAACTTAAAATTAAAACAAACTGTCGATAATTGCCGTCATCGAGAATTGCAGAAAATATTTCACACAGAACAGAACACCGCAATTGGAGGAAGAAAAGAAGCTCATTATGCAACTATTAAAGTTGTCCAATACTATTTCGATGGATGTACTGGTATATGATCTCCAATCATATATAGCGCGTACTTAGATGGTAAAATAGCTCATCTTTTGATTATACCTTCTTCATTCAATCTTTAGATAGTAGGCCCTAGCATCGAGATTGTAATACCTTCACAAAGGCAATAAGAAGTGGTTACATTACACGCAACAAAAGCCCTTAAACAATCTCCAGTGTACTCTCAAGAATTCCTCATTGTGCGGCAGTCCGTAGGGAAATTGGACACAAAATGCGACTGATCTATCCAGCGAAGTTAATATTGCTGTAGTCAGCATGCCCCAGATGTGTACAGACAGTATCTTGCATGAAATGTGGCATTAATGCATCTTTGGACATCTGATTCTTTGTTGCGTATTTAGGTCTCCGTAGGTTTTTTCAGATGAGAGAGTCCTTTATCCAGGAGAAGAGAATAGATTATTGAAGACCGTACAAATCTGTAGCTTGTGCAGAGGAGACTTAAGCCTAGTTGTGATTTTTCAATGTTAAATATATTTACAAGCTATATCAGCATAAAGCCACTATACCTGAATAATCTGAAATAACGAAGTGCTTAGAAAATCATGCAAGCATTCAGCGGCCATGTTGGATGCCGCGTTCCCACAAATAACATCAATGTATCACACTATGTATGTAATCACAGCCACCACCTTAGATTTACTTATCTAGCGTTGCCATTCTGGCCATCTATTGTTGACAGAGCATTTTTTAGTTTTCTGGCTGACTTGTTCGAATCCTGGTCACACCAGTTGTGGTGGAGTAAATAAGGTTCTGGCGCCCACTCGAGCTTATTTGTATTATCGCATGTAACCGGTTGTAGCTCAGTTGGTAGAGCAGCAGAGGTGTAGTTAACCTGGAGTCGTAGGTTCGAATCCTGCATTTGTATGGCAATTTGATCCATCGTTTATTCCATTTCACTTTATTGTTAATTGAATCTATATTTGCATTTATCATTGCAAACCCTATTGATTGGTAAACATTCAACTGGTAGGTGAAAGTTCATCGTCATTGTCTGCAATACGAAGAAGAACTTCTGATGTTGCTGTGAATCTCTAATCGAAGTGCTTTTGTTGCTTGAGCAACCACAGAGTCCGGAGATTCTCAACCGACTGAGTCAATAAGGACTACTTTATCGGCTACCTTTCAATCATGACTCACTCAGTTCAGGCACTGATTCAGCACCACGAGAGTGAATTAACAAGATCTAAAATTGTGAGCTGTAATTCAAAGTAACATAGCAGATTCGTTCTGAGAGGGAGATCTGGAAAGCTAAAAATGCATTGATCTGTCTATAATGCAGAGTTGCCGTGGCGATTGATATCCCAGTCCCCACCCCACCTCATACCCACAGAAAGCCCTGTGTGCATCCCATAGAAGTGCCATAGGAGCTGAGGTGATGACCTCAGCACCCATCCCCATCGCCATGGGTATACACACAGAATCCCCATGTCCACGGCAACCTTGACATAATGGAATGCATCAGTGAGAACTCCTAAATTCAGATACATAAACCTTCAACATCACCATTCATCTCTAGTGCTGAGTGCGATTATGATTTTCCAATAATATATTAATCACATCATGGTCACGATTCTAAATTGCTTGTTTTAGGTTTGATTATTAATCAAATTAATAAGCTTGTCTCTATTTCTTATCGCATGATTCTTTCATTGGAATGGCAGACTGGCGATGATAATTAAGAAAGATTTAATTTTGCTGTATGAGTAGATTAATGTTCATTTGGATAACCTCAGGATTTATTTTACTATTTCTGGTGTTCCAAATGTAATTCTATGTATGCATTTCAAGAAGTTGACAAGTTTACACAATCTAGCCTTTTAATTTGCATAATTTTTAATGAAAGCTTGAGGAAGATGACGAGCCTCTACACTAGATGTTCCTCAGAAGAAATTGAAGGGGAATGAAATCTTAAAGTAAAGATTTCTGAGGAAACTAAGAAACTAAGGAAGCTAGCATTGTTAAAAATATATGTGTCATATGTGTGTTAGCGTATGAGTCGCAGCATAATATCCACTATGAATATGACTTAGATGTACGCAGTACGCTTTCCTACAATTTTGTCTACTTTTTCCAGCAAGGTGTAGGTGGAAACATTGTAACTGTGATTATAGACAGTCTTTTTGATTTATCAAATTAAGTCGTCAGTGAAATCGTGTCTTAGTGTGTTATCAACTGAATTTTACTTCGTATGAGGTATAAAACATCTTATAATTTGTAAGACTCCTTTTAAAGATCTTTCGGCATTTTGAATTTTTTCTGTTTTTCTAAGTGTATTACCAATTTCTCTAGCATAGTGATTCATTCGCGGACAATGTTGAACTTGAATTATAATATATCTCTCAAACAGGCATTGTAAACATCTGTTTTTTGCTTTTAAAACATCTTTGTTGAAAAATACGCTTCCAGCTGTTTGTCGATTTACCGGCAAAATGATTTGTTTAGCGTCCTAACGACACATGCTCCAACTGGTTGTTTTTAATTTTGACATGGTTTATATTCAAGTCATCGGTTCAAAATATAAATTGTTACATTAGGCAATGTTGAATGTTGAGTGTGGAAATGAAATAAATATTGAACTGAGTTATTTTTTAATTCAATATCTATCAGCTTCAAAATAGAACTGACAAATTATGATGAAATTTAAAAGCAAGCTCTGATGTAAAGGATGCGAGTATATTCAATTTTTTAAAAACATAATTTTAAAAAATCGCGTAAAACTTTTAGGCATCCTTTCGTGTCGCATTCAAATGCAGTATTGGGATTTCATCATTTGTGCACTGCATTTTGCTCTGATGAATTATGCGTGCAATGATGCCTTCGAAAAAGTGACTTTGCCTGACAAAATTTATGTTGCTATTTTAGGTGAAAAGTTTGTTATGACATTTTTTGAGATCGTTTCTCTGGCAAATCAAGGAGTCTATGACGTCATTAACAATTTAGGATCCCTTGTCGCCCGGAGTTTCTTTTTGCCCATTGAAGACGGCAGTTACCATTTATTCACTCAAAATTTGGCGAGAGGACAATCAGTCGAAAAACAAGATAAAGTAAGCTCTGTTATTTGCATAACTTGTATGTTTCTTTCATGATTCGTGAGTCGTGTGTCTTTGAGAGAGAACGAGAATAGTGTAGCCATCTAGTCCACGCTATTTGTAGTGCTACAGTAGCTTCAACTGGAAAAGCATATAGGATATTCTTATATAGACATAAATTATTCATATTTGCATGTAAAGCATGGTATTTGCTTTCCTATCATTTTTGAAGTGTAAAAGAGTAAGATTTGAGTGATTTGTTTTCATAACTTTCATAACTTGATGATATCTTTCTCAAAAGAGGATCTCTACTTAGGGTCCTTAATTTGTATACTTATATTTTTGATTCACCAAGTTATCGACGCATAATGAGGAATCGCTATTTTTTCAGTCAGTAAACGCTTTTCAAATTTACCCATATCCGAGTCAATTTAGGATTACATATTTTCTCGAGTAGAACCGTTAAATCAAATTTCATTTCATTCATGAGAAAATTATTAGCATTATCTGTTTTATCAGTTTTTGTAGGTAAATACTTACAAAAGTACATATTCTGTTTCCAGATATTTTTATCAGCCTCGGTCACCATTCAAATTAATTCGTTATCGCTTTGTGAATGCATGATTGAAACTCTCATGAAACAGTGATTTGTTCTATGGTAATCTTATCTTCAAAACTGACAGACTGCTTACTTCACTCAATTGCTTCACTCAATGTAAATAGACATTAAAGTAATGACAATATCGCGTCGTACGACAAACTCTGATTATTATCATGAATAATGCCATCTTATTGTCGTGATTATGATGGCAACAACTAACCATACGCTGTAAAGTCGAATCACTGATTTGTGCATTAACGAAACACAAAGGAAGAACATGCTGAGATTTTGTTCTAGCAACCTGCCCTCGAAAAGAAGCCGCACTAAACTTCAAAACGGCAATAATGCCGCGGGCTCTATTCGAGACATAGCAGCATGAAGGTCTATGCTGACATGCTCAATAGCTTGATTAAGACTTAAATTTTAATAATTCAAATTTTAAACTTTAATTTTAATTTAAGACTTAATATGATCAACGAGTTCTTCATTTAACAGAGTCAATGGAAAATTGTGAATAATAACCGCAATCATTCATGCGATTATCTCCTTGAGAAGCAAGTGTCTAAGAGGTACCCATTAACCTGATGGTGGGCCTGCAAGCAAAAGCACCAATTTAGGCGAGCGCTTTCGGATGGTCACCGATCACCATAGTCGGTCTGGACTCAGCGCGTCTGGGAAGTTCTTTGCTTCAAAATAATTTTTCGTCAAATAAAGTGTGTGATTGAAGCTCTTCCTTTACATGCATACTTTGAATTTCCATTTGTAGGTACGACTTGTGGAGACTGCAAATGCCTTATCCTTATTGCTCTCATCTCTATCCATTATTGGCTGCTGTTTTGTCTTCTTCGGTCCATCATACGCGTTCCTATTACTGGATCTATTTGGTGGAGAAATTTTAAGTGATGGTGAAGGTAAGGCGTTTGATGTCTTTCAAAAGAAGAACAATCATTTATACATAGTCGCTCTTATCACTGAAAATTGACGTCAAAGTCATACCGCTGTCATGTCAAAAGAAAAGAGCAACTATTCTCCTGGTATTAGTCCATGTTTCCTGATACTCCGTCCGTCTTGAATTATCCAGATAGCATCAGATGAAATTACTGTTCACATGTTGATTGCTTGATTCATTTCATAAATTATGATATTAAGCAATGAAGTGTGTATGTGCTTCGTGTGCATGAGATACAAACAAGGAGACCAATTAAATACTTTTGCAGATTTTTCATCTCTGCCATAGTGCAGCACCACTTCAGATGCAACAATCACCTATTTCGTTATCCAATTCTTTAGATAGCCTTGCACGATTTGCAAGCTTTTGCAGAGTCTCGTTCATGCATTGCGTACTCTCTTTGAGAACCATTTCCCTCTCCCTCCATTCCTTCAATCGTTGACTGCATTGCTCGTAATTGACTTCAACGACTTACTTGCATGAATGCTTATACATGCACATGTATATTGAATTTCTGTAATGCTTGCATATCACACTACATAAATTTCTTACCTTGTTACGATGTACATGAAAATGTGGAGCAAGTTTGATCTTGGAGTTTTGAACAGAATGAGTCAAGCAAGCGTAGAAGTTAGGTCCATCTGATGAAATATAACGTGCAGAACTAGTTGCTCGAAGAACTCTAGAAGCAAATGTTAAGGCGCAGAAGTAGAAAGGCATTTAAATACTTCGCGGACTCTCTTCACTGGATGCACTCTGAAATGAAAAATTCACATTTGACGCGAAATATAAAATGTTAACGGTTCTTAGACGAAGTGGCGCCTAGTCAATAGATGTAATGAAATCATCAAGATAAAACAAGATTTAAGACTGTCCCCTTCTGTATGCATACGGGCGTAAATTTAGGTCTGCCTTCATCCTGAGGATACACAAGGCCTTGACAACACATTAATGAAACTTCTCTCCACCTCACTTGAGGACTAAAAAGTTTTTGCTGGCACTTGTAATCTCACCACATTGAAAGTGATATGTTAGGCAATGCTGGTGGAGGATCTTCGCCGCCGTTGATTCCTTCCTTAAACCAGTGAGGGGATGTGCTCTGCCATTCCACTATCCGTACGACCTAGATATCTACTGCCGCAGACACAAGAAAATTGGTGCGTGATGTTGGATTCAGCCGTCGGAAGAGCACAAGCATCGACGGAACAGTGCACAGAAGAGATCTTCTCATCGTCATCATTAGCCAGCTATGCTCTGTGTAATGACATGTGTAATTTCCATTCCGGAATGCATCCAGTGTAGAGTAGAGGTCTGCGCTCGTGACACGAACACTATCGTGTTGAGCCTTGTCATTCGTGTTCGTGTTGACAGAGATTCATCGTAAATTTTTTGGTCAAGATAATTTGAGAACTTAACCTGTCATATATGTAGCTAAAGACATAATCAATCTACAATCCACTTCATTCCCCGACGATGATGAATAGATGAAACGCATTCTTTTACTTCACTTGCACGGACAGATCGGCTAAAGGATGCAATGTTGTTGACCAGTACATAGCCAGGCCGCGAACAGTAATTGCCTCCTGTGCAGGTCCTCTGTGGTGTTGGGGAATGGTTTGCCCAGTGCCCGAACGGGAGCAGAATAGCTCGTGTGAACCAACGCCATTCATGCCACCCAGCCCCCTCCACTACAAGCAAACGTGCATTTTCAGCAGCGGGGTTTCCCATAAACATGAGAAGGCTTTTCCCAGTCCTGAGCAACATGATAAGCAGCTATAAGCAAGATCGTTTGCATGTGTACAGCTTTTTGACAATAATTACCGAGCTTTTATTCAAATTCAAATTATTTCTATTTCTTTAATGTGGTAAGCCTCATCCAGTGAACTATTGCTCCGTATTGTTTTGTATGCTTAAAGTAAATGTTTCGGAAAATTTTCTTCGTGTTAGACATGGGTGATTGGACTTCATGTTCGTGTCGTGTTGAAAGTAAATCTCCGACTTCAGCAAGTTGAAATGAACCCCTAGCAGCATTTTGTCATAAATCCAAAGAAAAACACACCAGTGTAATATAGCCAAAGCTGCTGTATTATTGAAATTCTCAAATTTTCGCGGACAACCGCCTTGTTCAAGAATGCACGAGGAATGAACTATGTAAGCGAGCGCGCTGACGACCGCTTATCAGCAGAGGGTCACGTGATCGACATCGGCGCAGACAACGAGGCGGCAGTACATGGGTACAAGCGCACTCATGAACAGCAAAGGGTAAATGACAGGATAAGAAAAAGGAAGTTTAAAATACAATGTCCTTCAGCTCCTCACGTTCCTGACGGGAATTGATGCTGGGCTGCCTCCTTTTTATTTCTATAGCCTCAAGTATTCTCAGCGATGTCATTTGATGCTCACGGCTAAGTATTTCTGTTTGAAAACTGCTTTTACAAGTAAGTTTATGTTTGAAAACTGAGCTGCTGCTCGAATTTATGTGTTCACGCACCCTGATGTGGAGAGGCCGAATAGTGCTGCCAATATACAACTTGCCACAGCTGCTACACTTCATCTGGTACACACAATTGGTGACATGACACAACTTGTTGTCCTTTACAGGACAGTTCTTCAGCTTGCATTCATCAGCTTCCTCCTTCCTCCTGAGGACGTCTCTTAGTGTTCTTGTCTTATGATGTATCTTGACTGGGAGGTCATTTTGCTGCAGCACCCTGTTGATGTTCCTGTTCAGCTGGTCGGAAACGTACGGCATCTTCAGGAAAATAGGGTCTTCAATGCGCTTTATGGTTTTTCTCTTTCTCTTGAAGTTTGGTTTCACAGGAACGATTTGCTGAGCCACATTACAAGGATAGCCGTTGCTCTTCAAAATATTTTTGAAGTCATTAAGATTGGAGGCGAGGTCTCTACTATCTGTACATCTTTCTCTAATGCGATCCACCTCGTTTCGGATGATATTCCTTTTCGTTTGTGAAGGTAGGGCCGAGTCACAATGCACTAACAAAGGTTTCTTTGCTCTTTTCTTGTAGAAGTTGAAAGTAGCCTTGCCCTGGTCTGTTATTGAGAATTCAAAGTCCAGAAGCTTCAGGGTTCTGCCGTTGTTGATAGGATGCTCGATTTCAAATTTAATGCTCGGATGTTGTTGATTCATAAACTCCAATATTTTCATAGCTGCAGCTTCGTCTGTGGTGATAATACAAATATCATCAATATAGCGCTTATATAATACTATAGGCATACTTCTCACGGGAAGACATTCCAATCTATGCATGAATAATATTGCCACGATTCCTGCCACACTGTTACCCATCGGCAATCCACTGATCTGACGAAAGATTTTACCTTCAAATTTGAAATAAGTGCTGGTGAGCACTATATGTAGGAGATGGCTGACATGGTCCGACCTCAATTGTGCTCGTATATCCTTGTTTTCCTCAATGTGTTGTTTGACTGACTCTATGGCATTTTCCACAGGTATTGATGTATAGAGTGCCGACACGTCTAGGCTGAAAGGAGGATGAGTTCTCTTGTAGCATAGAGTTGTGCAACTTGGATATTTCGTCCATTAGTTGAGTGCTATTCCTGAGGTGGGAGGGTACAGAATCCAACAGGGGGCTCAGAACAGTTTTGAGGAGGAAAGCTAATTTCTTTGTAGGTCCTTGGCAGTTGGATACTATCGGCCTGATTTTCATGGTGGTACCTTCTTTGTGAGTCTTTATCAGGTGATAAAAACGTGGGAACTTGGAGTTGTGACTCATGTAGGTGGAAGTTATTCTTCTAGGGAGATTACAAGCAGAAGATACTTCCTTCCAGGCACCATTTAACTTCGATTCGATAGTGGACATGCTTATCTTATCCACAGGTTCATAAATGGTAGAGTCTGCTAGATGCTCAAACCCCGCTCGTACATAGACATCTTCTTCCACAGCACAGAATTCTCTTCCTTTGTCACTGGGTTGAGGGACTATGGGCTTGTTCTGCAACTTCTTGATTACTGTGAATTCTTGCTTTGTGAGGTTTTAGAATCTTCTTTGTGAATTCTTTGCAGAGTCAATCAGCTTGGCAATCTCCACTTGACATCTACGAATCTTTGTTTCAGTGTCAATGTCAGCTGGAGGAGGCATACAAACATATTGTGTTTCAGGAAATTTAGGGATTGATTGTTCAGATTGTTGCAGATTTGCTTGGGAGTCGTCTGTGGCCCGTGTGGCTTTATTCTTCCTGTATTCTCGCCATCTCATTTGGTAACCCATTCGGCAGAGTTGAACGTGCACGTCTTGTAGTGCTTTGTCCGATAAATCTTCCTTGATAGCAAATTCGGGACCCTTGGCTAGCAGGTTGACTTCTTCTGGTTCCAGAGTGCCAGTCAGATCGGTTACTCTGGATTCGATGTGGTCATCCCCAGCAGCCTCATCATCAATAATGTGCTCGCGTCGCTCGCGAGTCATAGCTGCCTCTTTCTTCCAGGAAGAAGGAGGAAGCTGATGAATGCAAGCTGAAGAACTGTCCTGCAAAGGACAACAAGTTGTGTCATGTCACCAATTGTGTGTACCAGATGAAGTGTAGCAGCTGTGGCAAGTTGTATATTGGCAGAACTATTCGGCCTCTCCACATCAGGATGCGTGAACACATAAATTCGAGCAGCAGCTCAGTTTTCAACCATAAACTTACTTGTAAAAGCAGTTTTCAAACAGAAATACTTAGCCGTGAGCATCAAATGACATCGCTGAGAATACTTGAGGCTATAGAAATAAAAAGGAGGCAGCCCAGCATCAATTCCCGTCAGGAACGTGAGGAGCTGAAGGACATTGTATTTTAAACTTCCTTTTTCTTATCCTGTCATTTACCCTTTGCTGTTCATGAGTGCGCTTGTACCCATGTACTGCCGCCTCGTTGTCTGCGCCGATGTCGATCACGTGACCCTCTGCTGATAAGCGGTCGTCAGCGCGCTCGCTTACATAGTTCATTCCTCGTGCATTCTTGAACAAGGCGGTTGTCCGCGAAAATTTGAGAATTTCAATAATACAGCAGCTTTGGCTATATTACACTGGTGTGTTTTTCTTTAAATCTCCGACGACTTTAGACCTCTAGTGTAGAGAGCTAACGAAATATATCGATGCCATTGAGACCTCATGCGTTGTTCTTCCTTTTCAAGATATACAGCCGACATCATGTTTTCAAAAATATTAAGGCATATCGCATGCATTTTCCAATCTGTAACGATTGTCAGAAAATTTCAAGACGACTGTTCAGATGAACTTAGAACGAACCGAACGAAGATCTATCCATCATATGTCAATGAAATCGGTTTGCTGGCAAGCGAGGCTCTTATCGAATTCTGACTCACTTATACGCAAGTTTAGGTCTACACATCCAATCCTCCAAATGTTATTTACCTGATACAATAAAACTGCTTCGCATTGTAGCTGTTTGCATGTATGTTAGAAAACGCTCCAATTGGAATGTGATTTGAATCATTATTGAATCACATTTAGAATGCAGTTAGATTCCTGATTTAAAGATGTTTTTTATGTACACACATGCATTTGTAGGATGAGATTTAGTCAAGGATGCGCACGTGTATTTGTAGCAAAAAGTTAGTTTGAAACGATGCATACTTTAAAGTACATACGACATGCTAGTACATGCACCAGCAACATGTAATATTGCTGTATGCTATAAGTGCATAGGGTTGTTGTATATCCCGAAAAATCTTATCCCGGGAAATCGGGAAATCATTCAATCATTTCCCGGGAAATAAATTATTAAGGTTTATAAGCCGAATACATTGATGATAGATTATCAACAATATTTTAGAATAACTCGAGGGTAATATAACATGTAAATACATACAGTGCTGATAAAAAAAATGGGACAGCTACATTTTCATCAATTTCAATCGCTTCTCCTGCCTTTTATATTTATTGTACAGCAAGAAGGCATACATCATTTAAAAGCTAACGAACGAAGTTCACTGTTTAACAACCAATAGAAATCGCACTACAATTTCTTGTCTAAATTGGTTGGCAAAATGTTTTAAAATATACTAAAATTTACATATAAATATGGAATTAATGTAGAATGATTGCTTAAATGCATTCAGAATAGATTAAAAAATAATTTTATTAGTTTTTAGATCTTTTCTGAATGTATTTAAGAAGCCGTTTTACATTATTTTCTTTATTTAAATTTAATTTTAATCTTTTTTTGCCAGCCAATTTAGAAAAGAATTTTATAATGCGTTTTCTATTGGTCGTTAAGACAATATAAAATCGAAGTCTTCCAATTAGTTCGTTTATTGTTGAAGCCGAAATTACACATAATACAAAAGAGCGACATATCTACTCTATTAATATCTTTGCTATAACTAAATCACAAATATTATGTATTTCCCGTGATCCCGAAATATTTTCCCGGGAAATCGATTTCTCGAAATTAGCTGATTTCCCGGGAAATCCCGGGAAACAACCCTATAAGTGCATATATATTGCCTTGTTAGCTTGTTGCTTTATAGGCCTATAATAAGTAATACATTTCAATTGCACACTTTTGTAACAACTAGACAGATGTTGAATAAGTTGATTAAAATAAGTCCTTCAGTCTCCACTATCAAACTAGTAGGTATTGTAAACTTAAGTAAAAATGTGACCGTCATTGGTATTAGGCCTATATTGGGGATGTTCCCACGAGTTTTCCAAGGGGTACTCGGATTTAGGTGCAACCGAGACCAAGATTTATATCCGAATTTGTATTTAGTACCAGTCTTTAAGATTCTTTGAAAAACGGAAGAAAATGGAAATTTTTCTTTACAAAAAAGTGTAAAAATTTAACCCTTCATGCTCCACTATTTTCAAAATAATAATATAAAATGAATTATGTGCTGAATCATTAATGTTTGCTACGACTGTATAAATCGAATGCCAACAGTGATGAAATAAAATATTAGATCATGATTGATGGTCTTGACAATCAAGGGTTCAAGCCTCTTACAAGGGTTTCCTTTCGATTACTGAACAAAAAAATGTTTATTGCTGACTTATAGTCACTTTCTGTGTCATCTTCAGCCATAGATCTTTCATGTTCACCTTTATAAATAAAATACCAGTTTCAACAATTTTGTTAACAATTCTGCTTCAATTCGGTAGGTTTTGATGTGCTTGATTAGTATGAAAGATATCAATAGTTCTCTCGCATTCTTGACTGTGCCTCTCTTCTTGCATGCCAATACGCGTATTTTGCCGAATACCTGCATTCCCTTTTGTTGTGTTATGATTCTGGGTGGCAAGTGTCATAAGATGCTGTTGATGATTCGTTTTAGCATGATGTTTGTATAATGTCAATCGCTCACATCACGGATCTTCTCTTTGCCCCGTGTTGCGACGTATGTTAAGTTAGCGGAACCACTTTTATCTTTAAGCTTATTTTTTTCAAAAACGACAGCGAATTTATGGTACCGGTATCCTACCCCAGATCCAATATCAGGACACTTGCTATATTTGCAACACTTGCTGCATATTAAGGCCATGAGGCGAGTCAGTCATTAGTTGGCTTGCGAATTTGAGTTACTCCACTTTTCGTTGCTGATAACTCCTTTTTATTTGTCTCAATATTGTCACCCTTAAAGCTTCCAAATGCTGGCTGATGTTCTAAACAATGAAGAGAATCTTTTTCTTCATTTCCATGACGGACGTCAAATCGATGTTCTGCCATTCTTTCTCTCAAACTTCTTTGGGTTTCTCCTACATACAAAAAGCTACAATTTTGAAAACTCAGACCAAACCTGATGTTTGATGATGTTAATGTTGTTTTAGCAGCTTTGATGTCATAAAAGAGAGATCAATGATAGGACATACACATTCAGTCTTAGTTGAAAGCATAGTGCAGGGTATGCAGCTCGAAATATTGCAGGATACAACGAAACCATGGTTATTAAGAGACGCATCATCAGTTTTATCACATAAACGAGAAGAGACCAAATGAAATGTTCATTTTCTGGGAGTTTCCACCATAATTTAGTAGCAATGCCAGTTTTCCTTCAAGAAAGTGCTCATGTTCTTCGACTTGATACCTGCATAAGTTGAAGGATGATAGGGAACAATACAGGTAGGTGTCGGCAATATTTTTTTTCTGCTATTTTTGTCTAATAACAACTTTCGTGCTTTGGATAGAGATTTTCGTATCTGATTTTTTACATGATCTCGAAGATGTTTTACTGCGAGGAGGTTATCCAAGAGGTCGAGTGCAAGATCAAATCAACGTGGTATCCAGTTAATGGATACCATGTCTCCACGATGGCTGGCCACGTCCCATCGGCATAAAACAATGCTATTCTTGCACACATGCTGAAACTTGTTCAAGAGTTCGGAACGGCATGCTGCTATTCTATAGAATGGGAAGGAACTAGCGAAACTTATTCCACATACATAACTTTCGTTCTGACAGTGACTGCAACCATCCGCTTGGTCAAGTATGGGAAAGAAAACAAGTAGTTATTTTTTACTCAAAACTGAAGGGAACGAAAACTGAGGGAGCCAGCTTAGGAACATGAGTTTTCCAATTGTAGAAACTTCGGTTACAAAAGGCAACAATTTCTATCAGAAGTGTTAAATTGATGATTTTCAAGACTTTATGAAGTTACCAGCATATATAAATAAAAATTGTTTCTGATTGTGGTGCATACTTGCCAAGTTTAAACTGAACAGTTACATTGTCGCATGTTTTGCTTCAGGACCTACATTATTGCGATGGTATTGTGGATATATTTTACTCCTTGCCTGGAACGGCGTGTCAGAAGGTTTTCTCAATGCTATGATGCGGCAGGACGAAGTAGATCGACATTCTAGGCGAATGATGGGATTTTCTGTTGCATTCTTGGTGTCCGCAGTCGTATTTGTACGAAATTTTGGAATCGTCGGCTTCATCTGGGCGAATTATATAAATATGTTATTACGGATAATGTATAATCTTACATTTATGCGAAATTTCTTCAAAGGCACTGAATATACTGATATCTGGCGATCTATTATTCCGGATCCATTGGTTATCTCTGCGTTTGCTACATCTGCAACATTGACTTTGTATTCGGAGGTAAGATCGACTAAACTTGCTGTAGTCGCGCTGAAATATTGATAAGGGTGTCTAATGTCTTGTATATTTTTTACTTAGTCTTCTTAAGTTTCTGTACAGTATTGAGCGCATGACTGGTCCGCTCGTCATAGTAAAACCTCATCTTAATATACGCACGTACAGACATAGCTACAGACTGCAAGTCATACAGTTATTTACATCTATTTCAAAAATTACAACAGCATACAACATTCTGTCTTAATGTTCAGGATATTCTTGCGATATTTTCAAGATCTGCATTCGTTGATGCAAGTATCATATCAATAAAAAATTGAAAAGGCAGTGATAATTATATTATTAATAACAAGTTATTCAGTGAACCCATTTACAACAGTCCTAGAAGTTGTTTCCACTAAACTGGGGAATCGTAGTCTTCTGTCTGATTCGGTAACGAGGCCTAAGTAGAGATTTCCAATAGTTCAAAAACCGGTCTAATATTTTCAAAAATCAGCTTTTCGAAATCCGAATATTTTGCTCATAAATTTTGAAAGAACTGCCTTATATATATTGATGAGGCGCTGTAACCAAATAGAGTAGGATAGACTAGTACACTGCGATTTCTGGTGCTCCCTAAAATTGTATCGAATTAATATGGTCGTACCTATACTTGTACAAAGACAAAGACTAATGATTTCGTGACTTCATAGTTTCACGGTCGCATGTTATACAATGCACTATACAATTGTGCGGATTCCGATCTGAAAATCATTTCCTTCGTCCATGTCACTTGTACACACATGAAGGCCCATAGATGGTCTTGACTAAAAACATTCATTTACAGAATGATAAATCGAGTCTATTTAGTATTTCATAATTACTGTTTTAACTTTCAGAGCTATTTCTGCTGCGAGGACGGCTGGATAAAGATATTGACACACGTGGGAATCGGCTGCATTTGCCTTCTATTCGTTTTCGCTGCTGTTTTATTTCGATATGTCAACATAAGAAACATTTTATGGAGAATTGTTAAACCGAAAGTCATTTGAATATCATTTGCGGCATTTCTATCTTTCTTACTGTTTGTTGCTGAAGTACATATTTTTTGACGAAATAAAGCTATTTTCAGTTACGCGCGTGGATGCATGCTAATCAAATTCTTGATAGACAGCATCTTGATCAGTTACTGGATGATTTTGGCGAGAATTGGACTAGTTAGTAATATTTTGTGGGGATCCCTAATTTGTCAACTGCCAAGGTGGTAGTGATGTAAATGGAAAATTTTCCAATTTTTTCAAAATTTTCCATTGGAAAATTTTGACATTTATTTTTCGGTGAATGATGTTTTTTCCTTTGTTTTGGAGACTTATTATAGTCGTTTGAAAAGACTATGCAATATTCAAAGTCCGAAAACTTCTCTATCATCCCTGTATGTTAACTTTTGGTACCAACTGCACCTTTACCATGTCTATTTCAGATCTTTCCAAATGAAAATCAGACATAAGATGGATTTCAGATTTCTCTTGCTGAATTTCAGATATCTGTCACAAGCTCAACTTTGAAAAGGTCTTTAATTCAACTGGAGATCTCCAACTCATCCAGATCACATCTGAAATTCATTTGGGCAGATCTGAAATCGATTTGGAACTATCTGAACTTGAAATGGAGGATGTGTATCCTAAAAGATATCGGACAATTCGCCAGAAGTTTGAAGCTAATCATAGATATTCTTTTATTCATCACAGATATCTTTAGTTTCCAAATATCTCACAAGTTTACAGTCCTTATATCTTCCAATTTGGTCGCTCATGAATGCTGCGTGGACTGTGTGCTAATACTATCACATGTTCATCAACACATGGGGAATCTGTATCACTATGATCAACGCTGCATATAATAAAGCTTAACTTTGAAGCTGACAATTAGCAAACTCCAAAATAAAGTACACATCATTTTTGCTCCAGATCTTTCACATTGCATGAAATTATGCCCCTATTGTAAAGCAAGATTCACGTTATCCCAAACGGTGTCTTATGTGTGATAATTAAAAATGCCAACAATTTATCACTGCGGTGGCAAAAGAATGTTGAAAAATCCGCGAACGGAAATCGTATTGTTACGATCGCTTTAATCCAAATAATGATGAAATCAAGAGTTTTAGACCAATTTATTGGTACACAGCCGCCTCGGCAGTTGAAGCGCTAAAATTATGGGGCTTATCAAAAAATCAAAACTTTCAAAATTTTCCATAATTTTCCAATATTTTCCAAAATTTTCCTATTTTTTTCCATAATTTTCCAATATTTTCCTATTTTTTCCATAATTTTCCATGGAAAATTTTGATTCAATATTTTCATCACTACAAGGTGGTCGATCGTCAGCCAATGAAAAACATCGTTTTTGAATAATGCATCATGTTAAGTCTACAACGTGCGATGACGGCATGCTTTACGATCGCTACAAATAGAACTGATTTTAAACCACAAGAAAGTCCGTATACGGAAAGCTTTTATGGTGAGATATCATGAACAATGAACTGAATTAGAACGCTTCTCTTAGGTGTGTGGTGTATCAAATTCAACAGTCGATTTTATGTAGGTCCTTCTCGTAATCCATGTGTGACACGCACGAAGGTGAAGATCATTCGTAGAGCATTTCTAAATTTATATGTACTTTTAAAGCCGTCCTGCGATGCATAAAATAAGAATGTGTAGGCCTAATGATTTTTTTGCAAGTCCACCGTTCATGAGACACGTGAAATGAAACCACATTTTGCGTTAACAATGCTAGAAGGTATCATCCTCGGATATAGACTTTAAAACTGCTTTGAAGACGCTTTCTCAAAATGCACAAAGTAAATTTTATTACAAATATTTCTATGATCATTGTAGAATCACAACGGCACTAAAAATGTATTCAATTTTATGCGCAAAAGCGTCCTCCATTAGTCTTTTCACTGCGAACATACTAGGTGTGCCTTGGAATTCATGATGCCATGATGGGCATAGCAATGTCAACTTTTTCGATACAATGCTAACTAGAACTTCGATATAAATTTTTTTCAAAATTATAAAAAGTGCCACAGCGACTTCATATGAATGCTTCGAAATAACAATTTATTAATGACTTATTCATATCATTTTAAAATACTTTTGAAAGTCAAAAAAGTTTCTCATCTAGAATCACCACTCAAAATTGCTTTCTGCGGGACACCGTCACGTACTAGGGCAGGTGTTGTACCGGCCTCAAGATCAGGGCACTTTAGGATACCTCAATCCTCCCATTCCCAACTCAATGTTTCATTTGCCTTAGGCTATATATGTATATAGGCATATTCCGCCTGTTAACTTTAAATCGATATTTCATTTTAAATACAGCATAGCTCCATATATGCTCATCGGACAACAAATATTTCTGCTATGAATGAGGGTGAAAATCAAATGATTAAAAATCACTAACGTGAATGTTGATCAATAACGTGAATGTCAATACTGTCAATTCACCTGACATGAATGTTTGACCAACATAATTGCAAAGAGCATCTGACGACGAAGTTGTGCTTCGACACGTCACGAATAAATCGCATTTATGTTTTGTAGGTTGGTCTTTTATATGGAGAAGCTGTCAATTTTAGCCTAAGTCTAACACAATTCCACCAAGTTAAATTCTGTAAATATAGTAGGACAGCACGATGCATAAAAATACGTCACATCACCCTTGCAAATCAAACAAAAAATAAATAAAAGGTCTAATTCTATTTAAGTGGATGCTAGATTAGGTAGCACGTTCTCTATTTAAGCTTACTTGGAAATGGCTTGCATTTATCCATTGGAAACTATGCAACAGACTTTCTAAATTGCTGCTTTTCCAGTAGACCTATGAAATGAATGCCGATATGTCGGGTCTTAACCCTTGACATCTTGCTTAATTGCTACAAACATCGCAATACTATTTTATGTATAAATTGTAATAGATCACGCAAAACAATGCAATTCAAAAATTCGATGCAAGCTTTGTACTTCTATTCTTTGTTTTGGAACTAAAAAATCATTATATATTGCTTGTGTATGCAGCAGAGCGATCTGTAAAACAATTCAAATCCGTAGCTTGATGATTCGTCTCTGCACACGAACTCTTTCTTTGAACAAGATCAAGGAACCTCTGAAATATGCTTAATGCAAAAACAGGCTACAGGTCCGTATTGTCATAACTTAACACTTTAGCTGATTTCTGGGAGAGAGAAACTGCGAACGATGGATGATCTTGAAGGCGATTTCTGCACACCATTGACAATTCTGCACACCAATTGTTTCATTCTTAGATAAAAGCAGAGTGAAGTTCACTTGCAATTCACCTAATACATGACTAAATGACTTTTCTGAACAGAAAAATGAGCCGCGTCTGTACTTTTGATCATGCAGATTGTTTCTTTGTAATAAGTACGAAGCCTGGCTATGGTTGTACATGTACATCGATGCTGTGCCCACCGTTGCCCGGCCACGCCAAACGCGATTGCCAAGCTTGGCAATAATCTAACATGTAAATGTAGTTTTGCGGTAGGAAATTACCTGATACAACAGAAAAAATATATATGAATTATCAGAAAATTTGATATAAAATTGGCTTGAGCAAATAAAAACAAACAACATACATTACGCATGTTACACAATGCACATTGACAGACATCCGATGATCGATTCCACCTGGACCTAAAATGCCCTCTGTTAATTATTTGCAATACATGAATCCATGTTGTAGTTTCAGTCTGGTGAATAACTCGAAGAGCGTTGTTGACATGGTTGGGCCTTATTAATAGCCAATTGCTCAGTGTAATACTTGGATTCTCACTGAATTTGCTAATAGTCATGAATTCTACAGAGGGAGTTGTGTGTTTATAAATACTCATCAGTCTTCATGTGAATATTTTTTCTTCCAAGTTGATAGTACTGCACTAAATTGCTGTATCACCGCTCTCATCTTTAACAATTTTTTTCAGAGAAACTACTGAACGAATATTCTTGAAACTTATCATATACAGTCCGTTTCATAAAAAGTGGATCATCTTAAAATTTGACTAAATAAAACATAAGTATGATACAGAAAGCATTTTTCATGTTATTTCATGTCCCTAATATATTTAAATGTCCTTATACAGGTATAATCTGATAAGCTATGATGCAGTAACGGTTCTTAAGAAGCTAATATTTTGTGGCCCTACCATTATTGTCAATGACATTACCAATTCGTCTAGGCATTGATTCGATGATATCGTTGATTTTTGACTGATCTAACTTTCTCCACTCTCTTTTTAACAGTGACGTAAGTTGTGATACGCCATCTGTAGGTAGCAGTGAACGACGAACGTTACGTTTTAGAATACTCCATACATTTTCTATGGGATTCAGATCAGGAGAACGAGCTGGCCAAGATGATGTCCTAAGCCCTAATTGAGACTTGCATAAGTTGACTCTACTACTCCTGTGACACGTAGGATTATCATCCATAAATAACCAAGTCGATGGATCACCAAGTTGATCTGTCATTTGGCCAATGTTCATTCGTAAAACATTCACATAGCGTTCAGAATTCATGGTTCCTTGCTGTATGTGAAGTTCAGAGCGGCCATTGGTCCAAATGCCAGCCCAAATCAGTAGAGTCGCACCACCCTGTACCCGGGGACGATGCAAATGTCTCGGAATTTCCTGATCAGATTTTATCCATAATCTCAATCGACCATCACTATCCTTCAGACGGACTGATGTCTTCAGACGACAGAGTCAAAAATCGTCATTATGCCATCGATGCACATTTGTGTAAGGGACATTTAGTCGCTTGCTTGTAGCTCGCAAAGAAAACCCTAGTTTTAGCAAGGCTGACACTTTGCCTTTTGTGAATGCGATCTCGTTATTGTTCATTTGTGCTTTGTATTGTTTTCAACCGGTAAGAGATAGATTTCTAGCTGAAAGCAATCAGGAGTGCTGCCAACACCACCGCAACGAAGTCAGGAAGCTATGGAACATGAAGTCCAGTTAATCACATGTAGCAGTTACATTATTGCTGATGAATAATGGTGCTATACTGGCTCTGATTGACCGATTTTCTTTATTTTTGTTTTGCTTGATAGCTTTTGGCTTGTAGAACAACATATTACATAACAAAGGAAACAAATGTAATTTTATAAGAGTGAGGTATGATTTTGTGTAACATTGCTAAATGAAGATCAAATTATCTACTACTTTTTTGTCTATAACAGGAAAACAACTCAATATTCATGCTTGAAATTTCCAACAATGATATTAGTAAGCACAACTGACATATCTTTCAAATTTCAGAGAAATTCGTTCAAGTTTGGCGGAGCTAGACAAAGTTGAAGTTAAGGCGATGTTTAAGGGTGATCCATTTTTTATGAAACAATCTGTAGTATCAGTGAATTGTGCTTTACATCATGTGCCATTTCCAAGGCTTTTTGTCGCATTGCACACCGTAAAGACGACAAAGCAGCAATTTCGCCCCATTGCCATAATGCTTTTTTTGCCACGATAAGGACCGAACTAAAATGGGTTCAAATTTAGGCATCTATTTCTCATCTAGCCCTTTTAAACAATTAAATATCTTTTTATGACGCACTTCATCATACACATTCATTTCACAGAAGAGAGGGCCAGGCATTGTAACTTTTCGAGAGAGGGAAGCCCAAAACGATCAATGTCGTCGATTTCTCCTTATTGGCGAGGCCTTTCAGCCGCTACAGGCAGCCATCTTCAGGCGAATGTTTACAAGCCATGCACGGAATGAATAATACTCAAGGTCTGATAAACTAAACGTGACAAGCAAAATCTATGCGTACACAAATAACATTCTCTCGTCAAAAGAACGATTAAGACATAATACTAATGAAGAAAAGTAAGTAGTAAAGAAAAAAAGTCAAAAAAGGATGAAAGTCAAAAAAAGTTCCAGTGGTCACTAATACTGTGCTCCACGCTGTTGGAAGACGGAACTTTTCGTGTCCAGAGTGCCTCCTTCACAATACGTTTTCGCCACTGCGACTCCTTCTCCAACACTTCCATGGACCCCATATCAATAAAATGGTCGCTCTCAAAAGAATGTCGAGCAACATCCGAACGGTCAACGTCCACCGAGCGGATGGCCCGCATGTGTTCCTTTCTTCGCTCATCCACTGTCCTTCCCGTCTCGCCAACGTAACTCCATGAGCAATTCTCCTCTGAACATGAAAGCTTGTATACCACCCCGAACTGCTTCGCAGGACTGGGTCTCTTTCTCACCAGTAAGCTTCCTAACGTCGTTGAAGGTCTCATCCTCACATTGACCCCAACTTCTTTGAGGATGTCTCGGACTTTCTCAGATAAACATGGCACATATGGAACTGATCCCTGAAACGTAATGTCGTCTCGGGAATCCGGTGCCGTCGACGTTGATTCTCCAGCTCGCCACCATCGCTGCACCTCAGGCTCACTGAAACCATTGGCCTGCAAACAACCAAGTACAGCCTGCTTTTCTGCTTGAACTTCATTGGATGAGCAAATTCTTGTAGCTCTGCTGGACAACGATCGCACCAAGCCCTTGAGCACACTGGTTGGATGAGATGACTCACGGTTTATGTAGCGTCCCTTGTGCGTAGGTTTTCGGTAAACTGAGAACGAAAACCTCGATTGACCACGCTCGACTAGGATGTCCAGGAAAGGAATTCTCCCCTCTTGCTCACGCTCAACTGTAAATTTGATGCTCGGTCTTAATCCATTGAGGTAGCTTACGAAGTTGTCAAGTCTCGATTCATTCTCCGTCCAGCAGATCAATATGTCGTCCACATATCTGATCCAAAACTCTGGACTTCAAATCCTTGAGTAGGAGCTAGTAGGCTTACCATTTTTTCAAAATGAGCCATAAACAGGTTTGCTGCAACAAGTCCTAAACTGGAACCCATAGCAACACCCGAAGTTTGTATGAACAAGCCATCGTGACCTTGGAAATAGCAGGAAGTTAAGACCAACCTTGATAACTCAATGATCTCTTTCACCGATAAACTGGTTCGCGAAGCAAGAGTGTCATCACCACGTAGTAATTCGCGGAACACCTCAAGCGTCTCAGGAACAGGGACATTCGTGAAAAGTGACTCGACGTCCAGTGACACCAAAGAACCCTTGTTCGGATGTAAAGATTGCAGACGTTGCACTGCATCCGTTGAATTCAGCACAAATGAATCATGTAGAGACATAAAAGTTTTCATAATATCAGCCAACAGTCTCGAAATTGGAGAAAATAAGCTCCCGGACATGCAAACGATGGGACGGAGAGGAACGCCAGCTTTATGAATCTTAGGCAATCCAAAAATGTGCGGAGTCTGAAAATGAGTGGGACACAGTCTAAGCATTTCAACTCTGCTCATTCTTCCACTGCTCACTGCAGCTGAAAGACAAGTGTGCAAAGTCTTTCGATATCTTCCACTTGGATCTTTGGCACAGCGTACATAGGGCCCAGTGGAAATCAACTCATCAAGTTTGCCAAGATAATCCAAATGTTAAAGTTTCGCAGTAGGAGGATGAGTTATCACCTGGAACTCCGTCAAATGTGCCTCACTGCAATGATGGTCAATCATCCTTTGTTGGACAGAGTGTTGAGCTACATCTCAACATCGGGAGATCCATTATCACTGCGACGATGACGTGGACCACGGTAAAGCTAGTAAAGACGTTGAAGACGGTTCTCAAAACGATGAGAAACACACTTCTTATGAGACATCTTGACATCAGAGATGTAGCTCAACACTCTGTCCAACAAAGGATGATTGCATAATTCAAATGCACCAATTATGAGAAAAAAAGAAAACCACGTATGGCCGACATGTTTCATTTACTCTTCAGTAAACATCATCAGGGCAGAAATTTAAAGCTATGTACAATCGGATTGAAATACTAAAATGACAGCAAGATAAAAATCAATAGATACATCAAGAGCAGTGATTGGCTGCCTATGTAGCAAAGATTCGTAATGCGATCGAGGTTGCATGTTCATTCAATATCGTCTGTTTGTTCGCTTTGATGGCCAAAGTTTCATTAATTTTAGTATAGACAGTGCGACACAAAATTGAAAAATTAGCAGATGAAGCGGCGTGCACATGCTTAGTGATTTCAGTAAGGGTCGGACTACCGCTGATATGTTCACGAATGCGAGTGGACAAGTGCCTCCGAGTCTCGCCAATGTAACAGCAACTGCACTGCTCACATTGAAATTTATAGATAATGTTAGAGGAGAGACCCCTTGGCACCTTGTCCTTATTCGGGAAAATATCGCTAGTCTTCATGGTTTTATAAACAGGCAAGAGACGATATACGGTGGGGAGAATGTTGTTTATAGCTCGAACAGATTTAATAGTTTGATCCTCTTTGGATTTCAGATAAGGCAATTTCAAGAGAACGTAATTACGCTCAGGTTTGTCACTACGAGGATTCAAAACTTTGTTCTCAATTTCATTTTTGATTTTAGTAATGAAATGGTTACAATGACCATTTCATTACTAAAATCAAAAATGAAATTGAGAACAAAGTTTTGAATCCTCGTAGTGACAAACCTGAGCGTAATTACGTTCTCTTGAAATTGCCTTATCTGAAATCCAAAGAGGATCAAACTATTAAATCTGTTCGAGCTATAAACAACATTCTCCCCACCGTATATCGTCTCTTGCCTGTTTATAAAACCATGAAGACTAGCGATATTTTCCCGAATAAGGACAAGGTGCCAAGGGGTCTCTCCTCTAACATTATCTATAAATTTCAATGTGAGCAGTGCAGTTGCTGTTACATTGGCGAGACTCGGAGGCACTTGTCCACTCGCATTCGTGAACATATCAGCGGTAGTCCGACCCTTACTGAAATCACTAAGCATGTGCACGCCGCTTCATCTGCTAATTTTTCAATTTTGTGTCGCACTGTCTATACTAAAATTGCTGAAACTTTGGCCATCAAAGCGAACAAACAGACGATATTGAATGAACATGCAACCTCGATCGCATTACGAATCTTTGCTACATAGGCAGCCAATCACTGCTCTTGATGTATCTATTGATTTTTATCTTGCTGTCATTTTAGTATTTCAATCCGATTGTACATAGCTTTAAATTTCTGCCCTGATGATGTTTACTGAAGAGTAAATGAAACATGTCGGCCATACGTGGTTTTCTTTTTTTCTCATAATTGGTGCATTTGAATTATGAAATCACTGGGATCAATCGCTTACCAAAGGATGATTGACCATCATTGCACACTTGTCTTTCAGCTGCAGTGAGCAGTGGAAGAATGAGCAGAGTTGAAATGCTTAGACTGTGTCCCACTCATTTTCAGACTCCGCACATTTTTGGATTGCCTAAGATTCATAAAGCTGGCGTTCCTCTCCGTCCCATCGTTTGCATGTCCGGGAGCTTATTTTCTCCAATTTCGAGACTGTTGGCTGATATTATGAAAACTTTTATGTCTCTACATGATTCATTTGTGCTGAATTCAACGGATGCAGTGCAACGTCTGCAATCTTTACATCCGAACAAGGGTTCTTTGGTGTCACTGGACGTCGAGTCACTTTTCACGAATGTCCCTGTTCCTGAGACGCTTGAGGTGTTCCGCGAATTACTACGTGGTGATGACACTCTTGCTTCGCGAACCAGTTTATCGGTGAAAGAGATCATTGAGTTATCAAGGTTGGTCTTAACTTCCTGCTATTTCCAAGGTCACGATGGCTTGTTCATACAAACTTCGGGTGTTGCTATGGGTTCCAGTTTAGGACTTGTTGCAGCAAACCTGTTTATGGCTCATTTTGAAAAAATGGTAAGCCTACTAGCTCCTACTCAAGGATTTGAAGTCCCAGAGTTTTGGATCAGTGGCGAAAACGTATTGTGAAGGAGGCACTCTGGACACGAAAAGTTCAGTCTTCCAACAGCGTGAAGCACAGTATTAGTGACCACTGGAACTTTTTTTGACTTTTTTTTCTTTACTACTTACTTTTCTTCATTAGTATTATGTCTTAATCGTTCTTTTGACGAGAGAATGTTATTTGTGTACGCATAGATTTTGCTTGTCACGTTTAGTTTGTCAGACCTTGAGTATTATTCATTCCGTGCATGGCTTGTAAACATTCGCCTGAAGATGGCTGCCTGTAGCGGCTGAAAGGCCTCGCCAATAAGGAGAAATCGACGACATCGATCGTTTTGGGCTTCCCTCTCTCGAAAAGTTACTGTTATTCATCGCACGAACACAAAGTTTGGTCAGACAAGTCAATGAGAATGAACCCTCGAATCAGCCTGGAGCCTAGAATCATCAGTCAACACTGATATGAAATTCGTGTAATTGCAGTTTAGTAAAGCATTTCCGTAAATCATGAAGAGGGCCTGCATGCAACACTCTTGCCGGCGTCCCTGCTAGCTGGAAAAGACATTTTGCCCTATTTTATACATCTCTATTTCGAACATCAAGAGACATGCTGCTTCACATCATCTGCAGAAAGAATGATTAAAATAAATTGAATTTGTTTTTTGAGTTGCCGATAAAACGTTTAAAACAAGACGATTTGAAACACAAGTAACATCAAAATAAAATAACAATCTAAGCTTCCTAACTTGATATTAATGAATTTAGGGAAAATCTATCGAAATCTAAAATTGCATTGAAATCAAATCGAAACTTCAAAACCAAAGACAAGTCTTTGTTCAAAACCTACTTGTAATTATATTCCTTTATAGCACCTGCAGCCCGACACCAAATGTTCTACCAAACTTGTAATGTTCAGTTCTCTTCATTGAAGGCGAAGGTATTCAACATTGAAGTGTGATCACGTGGTTGCACGGTTTGTTGGGCTGGCATGTATCCTGGGGACAAACCCAAAGCTACCCATCGTCCAACCGATGGCCAGAACCCGAACGCTTCCCTAAGTCTTCCTCAACAAGCATTGCACCATGTTTTGATGTCCGTCGTCAGTCTCAAAGCGAGCACAGAAGCAAAGCATGGATAATAAGAAAGCTGGTCGAAAGCACAAGGTTGAGGCAGGCGAAGTGTTGACTGCCACAGACTGCTTGTGGAGACAAAGGAAAGGGTAGGAGAGTCATGAGATGAATTAGCGGATGTGTAGATCTAGACCTTTGGCCCACTGAACCATCTAAGGCTCGGATGCGATCAGCAAACCGATAATTGAAGTTGAAGTCAAGACACCTAACTTTCTTTTGATAAAACTCCAACATCATCGGACGACACCATCGCAGCTATTTTAGACGCCTTGCGAGGACGAAGAACAGATTTGTTTTCCAACCTGAGCCAGATATTGCGAGTAGTGAATATAACGATGTATAGAAAAGTCATCAACATCGATGCCGTGATCTCAAATAGAAGAGGATTCATATTCAGTGTTAAGGGTTTCTCATTATAATCATGCTATTGACCTACATGCAGTGGCGGCTCGTCCATTTGGGCAGGTGGGGCACTGCCCCACCTATTGAAATGTTGTCTAACTTAAATAACCAGCAACATCAGTAGTAGACTCCATTTCTTGATCATAAATTTCAACATACTTCATGTACATCTATTCCATTTGCGCGACAGTGACGCTAGCGGAATCCATCAATCGTTTTCACGACTGATGGGCGCGCCCAAGCATCGAGATTGAGATGACGTGAGAGTGGTTCATTTCACGATCAGAGCGAATAGACAGAATTAACACGCGATGAATGCGTCACAGAATGGGCACTCGAGAGGGAGCCCTGACGCTTCTGATTGGTTAACCGTCAATGCAAAGCCAATGCATTGTGATTCCCTTTTTACTGAGTGAGGTGATGTGAGGTTAGCACCAGCGATCAGTCCATGAATAGACAAAATGTTGCTTCAACCGTGTAACTAAATGCAGTGACATAGACTTACACATGTACAGCATGTTGCTAACATATTCTTTGCTTTTCATTTATAAAATAAGATCCTTTTAGACTAGATTTTTGATTATGTAAAAATTTCATGCTTATGCCCCACCTGGACCAAATGTCACGAGCCGCCACTGCCTACATGTAAATTTTTAGCTAGTCTTGTGGGTCTCATTCATTCAGAAATAATAAAAAACAATTTTGTAACTTGAACCATTCAAAAACCTTCTTTGTGTATTATAAGATTAGTTTTCCTGATTGAAAGTGTGGAGTCGTCACTTTTTTTAAATCCCTATTTTTATCGCTAGGAAAACCACGATCATATCCCCGGTCTAAATGTTTATTCATAAATGAACTCAAAAAAATTCAGATAGATGAGCAACTTCAAAAAGTTCAGTGCCTTTTATTCTCTGACTTGCAAACTTGGATTAAAAACTATATTTTTCTGCTTTAAACATGCTTCGAACAATTCATGAGAAAAGTTGGATTTAGGTTCGAATTAGTACGACCTACCCTACCTTATTAATGGAGTGCGAGTGTAGGAAACGAAGATAAGAAATGCACTGTCCCTCCATAGGTGATAACAATATAGTCAATAGATTTAATTATCTTTGAAAAATGCTATGTTTTGGCGCCTTGATTGGGCTCATTCGAATACATGTACAAAAAGGAATGTGATGTGAATAAATTAGTTATCTACAATTAAAAGTTTCCATTATAACATCGATGTCTAGTTGCATATTTCTTATTTAGCGTGACATTCCCCTCTCTCGCCACGCGCCTACCGTTTATTACCGCAGCTACTGTTTATGACGGGGTAGTCCAAGAAAAGCAGTCTGTCATAATTGTGAAGATGACACACTCATGTTTGTGATAAATATCTCATTGTCAAATTTACATAAATAACAGTGATGGTGATTTTATCACAATTAAGTAACTATTGCCGATCATGTATGCCTAATGAGGCAATATGAAAAAATTTATGCTTGTAGGCCCTATTGGCGGAATTGCATAGAATTGTGGAATAGTGGCGGATTATGAAAACAAAAAATGATTTATGCGATAGCGGCCGCGCTCGCGAAAGCGGAATAGCCTACTAAGAGCACCCAACTCGTCCATGGTCTGATGCTTTTCTTCTCTTTCGTGAATATTAATGAGATTTAAATGTTATGATTGCATAGCCATTGAAGATTCAGACAATAGGTCTTATTTTACAATGTACCATGGACCTTCCTAAGGAAGAGAACGTCGGAGGACGAAGCGTGTCGGGCCCTGTACATATGTTTTTAAAACAATAAAGGAAATTTGTCCGAAAGAAGGGAGCGACTGTTTTTTATTTAAACGCTACAATGCACCTCCCGTACAATGGACGCTTTATTACGTGTGTGAAGTTAGCACCGCCACTCAGCACCGCCATCTTGAAAATGGAATGTGCCAGTCAAACCAACGATCAGAATCGATCTAGATGGAGTGTGCCAGCATGTGCCACTCACTATTTTGAAAGAATTCCCCCTAGTTTAGGAGAAATCGCTGGTTGAAAGTTCGACATGGCGGTGATGTGAAGTTAGCACCGCCACTAAAATTTTTTTTCCAAAATACACAATCAAAACATACGAAACACGCACAACAGATAGAAGACCATGAAAAACATTGTGCCAGCAAGTTTCAGCACCTAAATCCCCGTACTTGCTGAGAAAGTAGTCCCCGAAACCACAAAACGGCGGTGATGTGAAGTTATCACCGCCACTGAAGTCTTTTTTTGAAATACGCAATTAAAACACGCGAGACAAGTACAACTGAGAGATGACCATCAAAAACATTGTGCCAGCAAGTTTCTTCTCCTAAGACGCCGTACTTTCGGAGAAATTAGCCCCCGAAAGCTTAATGCGCTGGCGGTGATGTGAAGTTGGCACCGCCATCTTGAAAAATGGAATGTGCCAGTCAAACCAACGATCAGAATCGATCTAGATGGAGTGTGCCAGCATGTGCCACTCACTATTTTGAAAGAATTCCCCCTAGTTTAGGAGAAATCGCTGGTTGAAAGTTCGACATGGCGGTGATGTGAAGTTAGCACCGCCACTAAAATTTTTTTTCCAAAATACACAATCAAAACATACGAAACACGCACAACAGATAGAAGACCATGAAAAACATTGTGCCAGCAAGTTTCAGCACCTAAATCCCCGTACTTGCTGAGAAAGTAGTCCCCGAAACCACAAAATGGCGGTGATGTGAAGTTAGCACCGCCACTGAAGTCTTTTTTTGAAATACGCAATTAAAACACGCGAGACAAGTACAACTGAGAGATGACCATCAAAAACATTGTGCCAGCAAGTTTCTTCTCCTAAGACGCCGTACTTGCGGAGAAATTAGCCCCCGAAAGCTCAATGCGCTGGCGGTGATGTGAAGTTGGCACCGCCATCTTGAAAAATGGAATGTGCCAGTCAAACCAACGATCAGAATCGATCTAGATGGAGTGTGCCAGCATGTGCCACTCGTTTATTTCACGAAAATCCCACCACAGTCGGTGGAAAATCAACCCGAAAGCTCAATAGCGGTGATGTGAAGTTGGCACCGCCACTGAATGTTTTTTCCAAAATTGGAACCTCTCAATGGAGGTATTGTAAAATTTTCCATTTCAACATTACACCGTTTGCTTACTGGCTATACAGATATCAATGCAAATACGAATATCTGGACAGGTGAATACCGTCATGTGCCTGAACTGTTAACAGAAAGCTGAAGCTATTACTTTGTTCAAAACTCTGTAAGACAGTGAAGGCATTTGACGAGTATATGCAATGGCATAACTAGGAAGACTTACTTTCTTATTAAAGGCCATTGATGAATAGCATGCGATTCGTTTATGTTTCCCCGCATGAAGGAGGAGAGTTCGCGACTTACAACGGCAAAACTATTGGTAATGGTTTGAATTTTTCATTTGACCAGTTTACCATATGATCAATATATCGATAAACATTTTCATTTGTTTGCCGTGGAAAATATATTCACGCCATGCGATTAATTACAGCCTGTACAACTTAAAACAAGAATGATTAAATAGATGTGTTTATGAAATAATGAAAATACTCTACGAATAGATTAGATGTTGTGACTTCTAGCTAGATCATATGAAGTAGATGAGTCTCAATATCCCTTTAATTTTGAGTATGCTTGCACATCCAGTGAATCAGAAATTCTTGAAGTCAATTGAAACATTGATAGAAAACAATGTTGTCAATATCTACAATCATCATTATTAGTGTCATGATGTGCGTACATCTTTATCACATTTGATGATCTTGATGAACAATTGAAGCAATAACATTAGGAGATCGAAGGGCATATTTCCAGCGTTGTCAGACTGCTTCATCGAAGAAGCATGATGCTCAATTGAGTTTGTGGTGCTTTCAAACATAGAATAGGGACATATGGGATATCCTAATATACTTACTCTATGCTTTCCAAAGTGCGCAATCTTTTTGGAAAGGAATTATCAAACTACATCGTTCAAACCATAGAGTAGGTTCTAACCTACAGTGGAAACAGATTCTCATAAAATTGAGGATGACCCAGCCCTCTTGACGATGGATACCCATCGAGGTTTTGAAAAACATCAGTCGAAGGGCTGGTTTTTAAACCCAATTAATTGTCTGGAAAATTTTTATCTTTTCCCTCGATCCGCACAAAATAGCGGGAATTTTTAAAATTCCACAGGTGTGTGTGTTAAACACATTTATTTAATCATTCTTGTTTTAAGTTGTACAGGCTGTAATTAATCGCATGGCGTGAATATATTTTCCACGGCAAACAAATGAAAATGTTTATCGATATATTGATCATATGGTAAACGAAAACTGACCAATCATGGGACGTCGTTGGTCAAATGAAAAATTCAAACCATTACCAATAGTTTTGCCGTTGTAAGTCGCGAACTCTCCTCCTTCATGCGGGGAAACATAAACGAATCGCATGCTATTCATCAATGGCCTTTAATAAGAAAGTAAGTCTTCCTAGTTATGCCATTGCATATACTCGTCAAATGCCTTCACTGTCTTACAGAGTTTTGAACAAAGTAATAGCTTCAGCTTTCTGTTAACAGTTCAGGCACATGACGGTATTCACCTGTCCAGATATTCGTATTTGCATTGATATCTGTATAGCCAGTAAGCAAACGGTGTAATGTTGAAATGGAAAATTTTACAATACCTCCATTGAGAGGTTCCAATTTTGGAAAAAACATTCAGTGGCGGTGCCAACTTCACATCACCGCCATTGAGCTTTCGGGTTGATTTTCCACCGACTGTGGTGGGATTTTCGTGAAATAAACGAGTGGCACATGCTGGCACACTCCATCTAGATCGATTCTGATCGTTGGTTTGACTGGCACATTCCATTTTTCAAGATGGCGGTGCCAACTTCACATCACCGCCAGCGCATTGAGCTTTCGGGGGCTAATTTCTCCGAAAGTACGGCGTCTTAGGAGAAGAAACTTGCTGGCACAATGTTTTTGATGGTCATCTCTCAGTTGTACTTGTCTCGCGTGTTTTAATTGCGTATTTCAAAAAAAGACTTCAGTGGCGGTGCTAACTTCACATCACCGCCATTTTGTGGTTTCGGGGACTACTTTCTCAGCAAGTACGGGGATTTAGGTGCTGAAACTTGCTGGCACAATGTTTTTCATGGTCTTCTATCTGTTGTGCGTGTTTCGTATGTTTTGATTGTGTATTTTGGAAAAAAAATTTTAGTGGCGGTGCTAACTTCACATCACCGCCATGTCGAACTTTCAACCAGCGATTTCTCCTAAACTAGGGGGAATTCTTTCAAATAGTGAGTGGCACATGCTGGCACACTCCATCTAGATCGATTCTGATCGTTGGTTTGGCTGGCACATTCCATTTTTCAAGATGGCGGTGCCAACTTCACATCACCGCCAGCGCATTGAGCTTTCGGGGGCTAATTTCTCCGCAAGTACGGCGTCTTAGGAGAAGAAACTTGCTGGCACAATGTTTTTGATGGTCATCTCTCAGTTGTACTTGTCTCGCGTGTTTTAATTGCGTATTTCAAAAAAAGACTTCAGTGGCGGTGCTAACTTCACATCACCGCCATTTTGTGGTTTCGGGGACTACTTTCTCAGCAAGTACGGGGATTTAGGTGCTGAAACTTGCTGGCACAATGTTTTTCATGGTCTTCTATCTGTTGTGCGTGTTTCGTATGTTTTGATTGTGTATTTTGGAAAAAAAATTTTAGTGGCGGTGCTAACTTCACATCACCGCCATGTCGAACTTTCAACCAGCGATTTCTCCTAAACTAGGGGGAATTCTTTCAAAATAGTGAGTGGCACATGCTGGCACACTCCATCTAGATCGATTCTGATCGTTGGTTTGACTGGCACATTCCATTTTCAAGATGGCGGTGCTGAGTGGCGGTGCTAACTTCACACACGTCGCTTTATTTTACAATAGGTCTTCGGTGTTCTATCAAATTAAGATATCTCAACTTTTGCTTCGTCGTAGCTTCCTTCAGTGTGAGAGAGCTCAGAATTCGCAGTCAGTGGGATGCAAGTATCTTAATACATTACATAAGGTCTATGAACATCAATGATTTAAAGATTCTTATATCAATAAGCAAGCTATTGTTCGCAATTTGTGAAAACCCCAGTATGGCTGATGTTAGCCTCAATAAAAAAACGTCACTTCTTTTCAAATTGCCGAGATCTTTCGACCAGCACTGCCGGCTATCATCAGAGAACTCAAAGCTATTGCTTGGTGTCTGTAACACAGAGGCAATAGAAAATAGTGACTACAAATAAGTAAAAAACTGCAACATTTTATCGAATATTTAAATGTATTTGAGTTCAAAATGAATACACAGTATGTACATGTATAACAAGTCATTTATAATTACGGCTATCAAGTTGAAATATAAAAGCAATAATAAATAAAAAACTTATACACTTTATTGAAAAAAGCTTTGGAATATGTACAGGTTTAGCCATGTACGCTCGTGCAGATATGCATGGCATGTTGCTTTTTTCTGTGACCGCAGGAATGTAGTAGAATAGATAAGGCAATTGTTGAGGTGATATGAGAACAATTTTCGTAATCAAATTCACTGACACAGAATGTAGACTGGACCCTAGATCTCACCGACAAAAAGTCAGCAAATCATATTACAATTGGAATACTGACAACTGCAATGGTAAGTGTTAGTGAAAAGATCCATTGAATAGCTTCATAGAAGAAACACATGCGCAGGACTTCATGTAAACATGAAGTCCCAATGACGATCATGAAAATTTGAACTAGCATTAAACACGAAAAAAAGATAACCAATAATAGGAAGCTGAGGCAAATTTTCTGGCTTCAGCCCAATAACTTAAAGGAAATATGATATCGAGAGGTCAATAAATTTTAACAGCAATCATTGTAACACAAATCATTTATGTTGCCGGTTCCGCTGATTTCGTAAAAGGAAAAATGACTAGAATTTCAACTGGCTGCTGCATATTTAAAGACACTTTGCTCATCATCAAATTTATCAAGCAACTTCAATTCAATCCATCTCCGTCCTGAAAAGTATACTATGGAATGCAATGGATTTTGCCAATTTCTATACATTTTTCGTACACACACGTGCACAATATTCAAAAAATCCCTGCTTTGGCGTCACATTTTGCAGTGGGAGAGCAGAGCAATCACGGATTTCGGACAAAGCACATTTTCTTTGTTTTTTTTGTGACAGTGAGTTGATCCGGTATTCAACAGAAATTTCAGAATTTTTCTTTATCATCAGAACACCGAAGTTGCTTAGGAAAAAGCATAATCTGTAATGGGCATGTACATGGTATGAATTTGTATGATGCTAAGTACCTTGCGTTATGCATTATTGGCATTTCAATTTTCAATAGTCCATCTTTGAAATGCAACTTTTGAAAACTTCTGGAAAACTTTCAAAGACTTCATCCGGATCAAGAAAAATTTATTTTGTAACAACAGGCTGATCATTTGTCTGACATTGGTCTGTAAACTTATATTTAATATGATAGTGCAATAAATAGAGAATCCTTTGAAAATAAAGCCACGAATTTTCACCTTTATACGTGTAGACGTGCAACCAATAACACGCCAAAGCAGAGTGCTGACACAAATTTACAATGTAGTGACTAAAACATTGACTTCAAAACTGCAACTATATTTTACAAAGACCGTCGACAACCTGAAAAAAGAAGCATACGTGCAGAGATGGATGAAAAATTGATTTTAATCACTTGCATCCGAAGATAATTTAAAAAAGGCAATTATGGCATTTTGATATTCCTTTATATTGGTTCGGATTATATCGGATGATTCTTGATAAGTTTGGCAAGCCTCTATTCATACATTCATTTGATGACAAGAAACCTCATTGCTGGCTCGAAAAAGGGTCTGTCCTCGAAACGACGGCTGCATACATTTTTTTATTTCTGACTATTTTTCTTGCTTGCATTAAAATTACTCGGGAGAGAAAACGGATGTTTTTACAGATTCATAAAAAAACATAAAGACGCAAAATAGCTGTTGCGTACGAGTGTTATACAGTCAATTAAAAAGTTTCATCCATAATTTGATTCCATTATTGAGGAAAATCAAATAAAATGCAATACTGAATAATTGCGTTTCAAAATTTGCAAATTGAGTAGAAATAATAAATAACATAAATTAAGCGAAAAAATGTTGTTTATGTGTGATTGCTCTCAAAATATCATAGAAATGTGATACAACTGGAGTTTTTAAATTTCAGCATCTTATATAATTTCTTATTTGTAGAAGGCAACCATCCACACAGTCCACAGTTTGCCCTAAGTAGACCTTTTGGCTGTTATCCGAAATCCCTATTTTTCATAAAAGTGTATCTGCAATGTGTTAGGAACTAACTATCCGATTATGTAGTTACGCGTGATGCTTCCGCAAATTACGGCACCGCAATGCGGCACTTGCATTAGTGAGCATTGGTGGTCAGCGACCAAGAATTATACAGGCCGTCTCTCTTCTTCTGTTTGACTAGAAGGGAAGCATTGGAACATGTAATGCCTGTGAAAAGGCTTAGTTTGCTGACATTTTACACAGTCTGCAAAGATATTTCACTCCATAGCTGAAGGAATCCTGGCGATCGGAGCATTTTGAAGGAATTCACAGCAATCTGCAAGCGGCGTACGACTATTTTTCCTAGCTCTTTAAGGTATTGAAAATTTCTTTATGCCCACTTGGTAAGCTCCTGCATGTGCCATTGATTTGAATCAGTTTGCACTTTTAGCACAGTGATACGGTTAAACAATCTAATTCTGTATCAGCATCCAAGACCGGAAAACATGTAGACAAGCAACGACGTTGCTAGATCACTTTGTTAGTGAACGCAGCCTGTCATCGTGCTGTCTCAACAACCTTGTCAGCATGATGCGTAATATGAATGAACGCACTACTCTACATAAACCATTTCAACATGTTTCGCACGTAGCTCTTAGATGCTTTGGCCCTAAACCTAGCAGAGAGAAACCTACAGACCACGGGTATGGGTATAACTTTAGGCTGCTTTACATATGCGTAATATATTACGTATATACACGTACATACAGTTCTGGTCATGAAAACGCGGGGTTTATCAACGAGAATTCACTAAACACTGATATTTTTCACAGTTATCTGTGTGTCATGTGTGTGTTTTTGACATTACATTATGCAGTGATTCAATTCAAGCAGGTTGCTACCTACCCACCAATAATTTCATAAAAACAGTGAAGTGTTCATACCTCTAAAATGATTCAGGTAAATTCTCGATAATGCTTTCTAAAATTATTTTGAGTTTGGAGATGACATAAGTGCATTTTTTTAAACAGTTGCGCTTCTACATGATGATGTACGACAAAGCAGTATTGAAACACAGCAGATTGATAAAAAACATTGCACAATGGAGTATCATAAACATACAGAAAATGATATGCAAATGGTTTGCATATGTATTACGGTGTGATTCAACGAATGAATTTCATTGCTCTCTCGTGTACTGTTTCCATTTTTCTCCTACCAATTCAGATATATCTTTGAATTCATTTCCTTTCTTGTCACCGTGCTCCTGATAACCGAGGTTGGAGAATTCGTGATCGGTATAAGCAGCACCCGGTAGATCATTCTTGTAATTGTTTGCATCTAGAAAAGAACAAGCACGTGGTTTCCAATACATGACCAGTCGGAGTGGGATGGTGTACCATGCCTGACAAAACGTCTTCATTGAACTTAACGTTTCTGGTTTTATTCTGGGCAATAGTTCGTAAGGTCGAGCGAGGTAGACGTCACATGCCACCCCTCCTTGTGGCGCTGATACCTGGCAGGGCGGGTAACGACTAAAGATGTCCGTGAGAGCAAGAGGTCCCGTGGTGGAGAGGATGAACCGAGATTTGTGTATAATAGAACTGAGTCGCACTTCCAAATTAGACATGCGCATGGCATGTAAATTGAACATGATAAACTTCATAAAGGGATGACGAGCTGAACTAGCCATCACTGCGTTCATGAGAATTTGCGGACGTCCCCACAGAAACATGCTTTGCTCATACCTCTCTCGTGATATTATACACGAGTACCGCTGTAATAGTGGATCCAACGTGCGAAGGGCACTTACATCCATGTCAGCGTACACGCCGCCGTAGTGATATAGTATAAAATATCGAACAGCGTCGATCCTTTGTAATTTATGCTGGTATGAATTAAAGAGTTCTATAAAATCGGGATATTCTTTCTTCATGAATCGTTGAATGTCATTGTCCGTCCAAAGAAAATATACATATTCTGGATGATGCTTTCGCCAAGCAGAAATGGATTTCCAATACGTAGTTGGTATCTGCCTACCCATGAACGTTTGATGAATAATGCGTGGAATGACTCGAATCTTTAAATCCCCCGCAGGACTTGCTACATTCAACATTGTGTCTTTCTCTCCAGGATAGAGAAGAAAGAAAAGGATGAAGAAGATGATCAGACCATAGCAAAAGATGCGACGAGTAGAGAGTCCAAGTAACCGTCTGCGGAATGCGGTGCCATTCATTGCTGGCGCCTGAAATGGATGAGAAAAGTACTGTATTAAATAACTTTGAAATTGTCATCGCTTTCTTGAGCAGAAGTTGTGTCAGGATCAAATTCATAGACCATTTGTTTTTGCATCAGGATGCAAATATTCAACTTTGGAAAATAAAATAATTCTAAGTGACTTTTGCATTCTTTGGGTTCTGTTGCCATTTTATCGAAATTATCATGGATTACCCACCTCAAATTCGTCAGATTAAATTTTGGTGAACTGCTGGTCATGTGTTACAGATTTGACCAGTTGGATTTAGAATTCACCTGTTGACAGGTCTTGCAAAGAAAGACATATTTCTTTACGTACCTCTTACGTCCTCCAAGTTACAGGGGAAGTTTGCTATAATCAGACAGACGGATAAAATGAGACGGATAAAATCCAAGAACCGTCTATTTCAGACCATGGGTTGCGAACGTTATAATGGTCATGAAACAGTATCATCCTGCCAAACAGGTCTCGCAGATGTGATACGGCTGCACATTCAATGTTCTTAGGAGCTGTTTTAAACTTATGGTGATCAAAGAATTAGTTGAATTTGCTTGTGTTATGACTGACATTTGAAAAGTTGAGTACTTTATTACTTCAAGAAAGCTTCTCTTATTTTTCCTTAGAAGCAATGGTCTTTATATACTGTAGACTACACTTTAGCGTAAGTTCGAGCTTGTCTCCAGATTGCTCTTAAATGAAAACACTTATCAAAATGTCATTACAGACTGGCAAAAACCCGCGCCTATAGATGTGATTGCTATCTCAATACGTACTTCACATACAAGGTGCGGCATAAAAAACGTGACTAAATTTTGAAGTAAGATGCATTAAGCATTGATTTGATATTATGTCATCAATTGTTCAAATACGCCTTCTTCATGAAAGAAATGCACCATTTACTAACTCTCTTTGAAGGAAGCCTTTTTAGACAAAATTGCAATCCAGAAAGCAAAATGGGCGTATTTTGCTGTACAAAGTGTCGTTTGGCTTCTAAAATCCTTCAACTTCTATCCTGAGATAAGTAGGTGTACATACATAAAGTACTTGTGCAGAGTGTAGCGAATGGAAAAGAAGGGGCATGATGTCGAACACTTTTCCCACCTTACACATGTTAGTCCGGGAGCCAGCGTGAAGTTGTGCAGGGAACGAGGTAGTACACAAAACTTTCACATAGCATAGTACACCTCCAACCTACTGCAAAACTTCGCGTCTGCCGGATCAGATCATTTGCTTTTCAGAAATAGAGAGGATAACAAAATCCTATGTATTTCCAGTGGTAAAATTGTGACATCTGAGGTGTTGACTCCATTTTTTCGAATTTTTGCTCATAAAAGTTACACAAATTGGTATTTTGTTGAGCTGGTTATTATAGAAATCATCTACAGATCATGATCTTTCAAATGAGTGATCATTCAGTGACAGAGGATGAAGTAAAGTGTACAAACAGACACTTTTCGTTTAAGTATATCAACAATTTTCCTGAAATTTCTATGTTAAAATTTGCAGTTACACCAACGAAAAGTGTCTGTTTGTACACTTTACTTCATCCTCTGTCACTGAATGATCACTCATTTGAAAGATCATGATCTGTAGATGATTTCTATAATAACCAGCTCAACAAAATACCAGTTTGTGTAACTTTTATGAGCAAAAATTCGAAAAAATGGAGTCAACACCTTAAATGTCACAATTTTACCATTGGAAATACATAGGATTGTGTTATCCTCTCTATTTCTGAAAAGCAAATGATCTGATCCGGCAGACGCGAAGTTTTGCAGTAGGTTAGAGGTGTACTATGCTATGTGAAAGTTTTATGTACTACCTCGTTCCCTGCACAACTTCACGCTGGCTCCCGGACTATGTGTTCAAAAGTCTGCAAATTAGATTTCGTGATCATATTTTATTGTTTTCTCTCGAGTTCTTATTATTTTTGATTATAATCAAACAAAATCTCTCCACAATAATATATTGCAGGTCAACACTCATCACACAGGAAATTCATGAGAACCTGCTTGGCTCACCTTAGCTTCTCAGTGCTTCCTGAAGGCGCTCAGGAATTGCATTCACCAGATTTGAGCACAAATCTGCAGTTATCTCTTGACACCAGACTTGAAGAATGTTCTCGCAAAGTTCCTTAAGATTGCGAGAATTCATTTGTTCACTTTCATTTTCAATATGCCCTATAAAGTTTCCATTGGGTTAATTACTGGGCTATTTCCATGCCGGGGACATGAAATATCATCATGCTGAAACGTGCTACTGTCATGAATGCTCATCATGGGTTGAAGTTTTTACTTCGACGTGTGCTATTTTCGTGTGCGGGCTGAATGCAACGAGCTTGCTTTAAAATGGCGCTGTGTGCACTTCGACAACCGAACATCCATATCTTCGGGCCCTTGCCAGGAAATATCCCAGATATCAACCCTATAAAAATGTATGGAGTATATTGAAAAAGAAAGTGAACAAAATGAATTCTTGCAATTTACTGGGACTTTTTGCGAGAATATTCTTGAAGTCTGGTGTAAAGAGGTAACTCCAGATTTGTAAGATAACTTGTAGTAAGAACTTGCAAAAGAACAATAAAATGCCATCATATATACAATATAAATATATGTATATATAAGTGTATATGGTGATTGTTCACTTCATCGGCAACATATTGGTTAATTTCATCGACAGGTGGATGATAGTCGCTCAAGAGTATGATGCATCCATAAATAGACGTGGTGTCAAAGTCTACCAAGGTGTGATAAATTCATCACACTTGATTTTGACATGTAAAAACTTTCAAGAATTTTAGACACCGTTTTTTCTCGAATGTAATCCTTGGGTTACCTGCTTTTTTGCAGTTTAATTGCGGACTTTATTCGAGATTGGGCTGTATGAATAAATGTTCCAGTTTGTGATATAAATTCTATATTTTTGAGTGATTAGATATTGGACATTGTGAAGCCTACATTGATGATGAGCCTCCTTCATGACGATGAGGTGGAAAACGTAAGCGAAGAAATTTGAAGGGAAATAGGGAAGAATTTTATTGAATTACCATTCAATCTATTAAAAATCATTGGATTGTACTTCGTTTCATAAAATGCAAGATAAGATTGAAGTGTGGCATTGAGCACAGTCCTCCACGTATCCGGTTGATTTTGAAAAGTATGAGAAAAACGTCTTCGGATACCATGTTATTATTTTGGTAAAAAATAAAAAAATAATCATAACATGGTATCCGAAGACGTTTTTTCTCATACTTTGCAAGATAAGATCTTTTGACGCACTTCTTTTATTAAACTCTGAAATATATTTCACCGATGCGACCTTATCAATCAATCAATCATAAACGAATGATCAGGTCTAAACTTTATATACACACAGCAGATCATGTATGTATCTTAGAGCAACGTAATTATAAAGATGTAAAATCAGAAAATATCAGTGCATAGTTTGATGACACAATTAGATATCTGTCAATTTCTTTGTATAGATAAAACTTGGTAAATTTGGCTGGTTTCATTCAGGCTTTTTGTTTATTCATTTTATGTTGTCTTTGCACTACTTTCTGATTTCTACAACTTTCGCAATTTGTCTTTTCATCGCATTATTATGGTACACTTTAGGGTACATCCAGTCCATCAGCAAGCAGGCAGCTCAACGCATTGGTAGTCTCTATCGTGCCAGCAACTATCTTCCACCACAGACTGTCTGCAATCTTTACAATTCCACTATTCGTCCTCTGATGAAGTATTGTTGTCATCTGTGGGCCTGTGCCCACAAACACATCTGACCTCATTGAACAGGTTGTGAAATGTGTCAAGAATTTTGTGGGTCAAAAACTTGCTAACAAGCTGCAGCCGCTAGGGATGTTGCTTCACTCAGTATCTTCTACAGATACTATTTCGGTAAAAGCAGCTCGGCAGTGAATGAATGCGTGCCCAAACCTAAGATCTTCTCCAGAACCACACGCAGAACTAATGAATTCACATGTTTACATGTGAGTTGCGAGCGCGCACGTACTGTGAGTCGCTCAAAAATCTATTTTCAAAAGTATAATTTCCAACCAGCAACTGATTATTTTATGCCTTTAAGAAAATCTGTTTCATTTGAAATAAATTTAAGTGAAACATCCATATCTGATTTTTTATTATAACAAAGTAAGTTCATCGGTCTTCTTTCATTAAGCTTTTCCTGTCTGTCTGTCAGATTTGTTTCATGCCGGGGACACACAGACTAAGTGCTAAGCTAATTGTGCAAACTGCTCATGCTGGCAATCCAAGAATATTGTTTCTATTTCAGAGATCAATAATGAAGAATTGCTGAAAGCAACAAATAATAAGAAACCAAAATCTTCTTCAGAGAAATATATTGCCTATATTCACAAGTAGATTATCACCAGCAGTGGCCATTCAGTCAGTCAATTTTCTGATGTAAACGAAGCATTAGTTCAGTATTAAAGTGTTATCGAAACAGCTGTTTGCAGAATACACTAACAGATTTGCAGTTGAGAAGCAGCTCTCAATAAAAAGCAATGGCAGCTGCCTTTTTGAATTAACCAGGAGTATCAAATCGTTCAGTTTACGCGGAATAGTTGCTGCAATTAAAGCTTGAATTAACAGTCACTGTAAATCGTTATGTTCCAAAAGGTGAAACACGTAGGCGCGAAAAAATAGTTTCCGCTTCTTTGGCTGATGTTTGCAGGCAATGTGAAATAATTGAATCAATGGCGTATCCCTAACATGAGCAAAAATAGGTGCTAAAATGGTGTAGAGAAGATGAAAAAATGACATTACTGAACATCAATTTTTGTTGATATTTTCACATTTATTCTGTGACAATTGGCTGATTGATCTTTTCAGCTCATGATTTACAGTGAGTATCTGCAACACAAATATCGAATTCATTCCGAAGTCAGATTTTATAGCAGTATATGCCAATGCATATTCTAAGCGTAACAAGCACTTACAAAACATGAGAAAAATTTAACTGATTGGCAGGCAACAGCAGATTAAGCTGCACTCATCATCACGAAACGGCAGAAATATCAAGAAAAGCTGTTGTACAGTAGACCTTGTTTATAGCCACCACCTCTTTGCGAAGCAAATAAAGTCGTTATGGACAGGTGGTAGTTATTTGCAGGTATAATGTGGCTTTTGGCTACATTTTTTATATGATATATGACATTATAGTAACATTCAATCACGAGCCTACGCGTACTCACAAGTCCAACACAGCATGATTGCACGAATGATGCTAGCTTTTATAGAGTCAGAGGCTATGAAAGTGTCTCTTCAAAGGGCCTATTACGCAAGATTTAATGAAAATGTAGAAAAAACCATAGAAATATAGCAATAATGTGATACGCAAACATACGTATAAACCACACTTTAATCAATAAGAAAATTTGATGATACACTGTATTCACTGCATGCAGACATATGCAAAGCTATAAGATCATGCTACCGGTACAATTATATAGAGCTACAAGATGTAACTCTAACAAGCTGCAGGGGAAGATGAAGCTAGTAAGTTGAGAGTGTTGAGACTCATGTCAGAGCATGTCAGACATCTGTTAGAGCTAAAAGTGAGGGTTTAAGATACATAGCTGATAACTGTTGGTAAGACCATTGATGTTTGTCTATTATTGATTCATAAAGTTAGCGAAACATCTACACGTATATATCGGCGGTCGTAATAAATAGGACTAGAGAGCAATTTGCCAAATTACTGAGGTCGTAAGTCGCTTTAGACAGGAAGTCGTTATGCACAGGTTGAATTACACAGGAGATATAGTTATTTTGAATCGGTGTCAAATTTATTGATCGTAATCGACAGGAAGTCGTTAAAAGCAGTCTACTGTACAAACTCTATGTCCTATAGACCAGGGGAGGTTAGTCTGTGGCCCGCGATGCCATCTCATGCGGCGCACTCAACATCTTCAAAATTAACTGTGATGCGGCCCAAGCACTCTTACAAGCATTGAAATCTACGGCATCAGATTTCTACAAAAATTATCTTCTAGAGAGAGAGATTCTAGGCATTGCTAGTCATGCCATTTTCGCATCATCGCTTTTTTGGGACTACGCACACACGTGAGCAACTGTTCTCTCGATTGAAATGTATGAATATATGAATGAATGAAATAGTAAAGTGGAAATACAATTTGCATAATTTTCTCCATTTTTAGATGTGAGGCAAAGATTTATATTCACTAATGAACTATTTCAAGGGGTGAAAATGGATAATTAGCATTCAATTAATTACTGAAAAGTAGAATTTTAATAAGTCCATATAATCGTTCAATAAAGTCCAATAAATTCTCTTTATCATGTATCTTCAATTCCTTTCCATGTGTCTGTTCGCCATAACAGGCAATCTTGCACATGGCATTAAAAATTGTCGGATCAATACTAGGAAAAACGACTTCATTCCAAGAGTTAGCACGATATTGAACTCTCGCGATGATATTGATGTTTTCAGTATGTCCCTTGATACTTTAAAGCGCACTCTGCACTTTTACTAATACGAAATGTGAATTTTATGACTTTTTCATTATTTTCATGTGCCTTTTCTGACTGCTTTACTTTTACATGTTATCATGGTGTATCATTTGCTTTGCATATCAGATTGACTGTCATTGGCTACAAGCCGCTGTCATCTGCATGTTGATGAAACATCTACATCTCCGTTGTCATCATCAACCATCAATGCGAATACAAAAATACAAATACAAAGTAGCACTTTTGAAGTTAGATACGTCCCGGCTCGACTTTTGCATTGATATTCTGACCCGCGGCCCAAAAAAGGTAATTTCACGGTTCGATGCAATCGCGCAAGTATTCACCTTTCATTTTCTGTTTTGCTGTTAGATTTTCGCATCTTTGACTTTCGAGGTCTTGTTTATATCATGAAATTCGTTTCAGTCGGAGTGATGAAAGCTGTTCCTCTTAAAGGAGTGGTGAAACGTCAGATTAATTACCATTACATGACCGTGGCATGGTGCATGCTGACAATAAGAGAATGTAAGTTCTGCAAACCATAGACTCTATGATAATAATTCATGTAGGCCTAATAGATTACTGTAAAAATCATTAATGCGCATTTCATAAGTAGCCTCACATAGACTCCTTATAAGCTATTTGCCTATTTCCCTTCTTTGTCTTGATGAAAAATTACACATTTTTGTGTAAGATTGCCTGCTCCTTATCGCTTTCTAAAAAAGAAAAAGAATGCGTCATCTCAACACCATTCTTTGATCGTCAATCTGGATTGCCCATCTTTTGTCGTCTATCAAAAAATGCACATGACGCACTTTTGTCTGTGTTTGCTTATGAGACAGTTAAGATCGAAGTCATCACTAATAGATTTATCCTTAATAAGGGGCAGGCAATCTTCCTCAACAATAGTTACTTAGTTATTACTAAACTTTTGGTTGAAAAGGCTATGTACCCTTCAAGCAATCTGTAAGACAAAATGCGTCGGGTTATTTTAGTTTTAACTGAATAAAACTTGTGACAAAAAAGGAGTGAATGAATTTTCGATTTTGATCTGAAAATGGTGAAATTAAATTGCCTTCCGTACCGTCACCTTATGATTTAGGAACATTTGGTAATCGGAAATTGGAATATCAAGAAGGCATCATCTTCACCTTCACACAAAAAATTGTGTATTTGATTTATACCTTAATCATGATACCGGTACATAATGATGATTTATAATAACAATACATTGATTATAATTTATAATTCATGATACACTTGATGCTGCCAATTAATGTGGTGCTTGCTAAATGCTCGCATGTTTCATTCGATGATATCTCTCATGAAACTTCAATTTCATCTTGAAAATGCTAAAATTTCGTTGAAATCTCTCTATAGCTGGTCTCTTTTCGGTAGATGGTACTCGCAAGTATGTTATGTAAGGTATTCTAAATGTGCTTGTAGTACTTTTTGTTTGGTCTCTATAACAGATCACACATGTATAGCTTTACTACTTCAGTTTGTATTTTATTAATCTTAACACGAAGAGACAACTTTTTAAGTTTGTCATTTTTCTAGAGATTAACTTGAGGAATTTAAGTGCCAGAATTAGGATGATATGCATGGCGAGTTTCCTTGTCTATTCAAATTATAGTAATAGTATTTGATGCTAATTTTTATATTGACAGCAATAATTTGCGATCAAGTTTACAGAATAAACAACGAAATCAAATAATTTGATTATGAACTATCCTACGAAGTCTAAATATCGTGATAAAGGGGCCTTGTTCTATAATTTATTGATACTTGAATCAAGAAGAAGCATTGATTATAACACCACACAATTGACTTACTTGACTAATCAGCCTTTGGTTGTCGTTCATATTCTTACAGCAGCAACGTGGCTCTGCTCAGCACAATTCTAACGTAAGTCGTGAGCATGATAGAAGGAAAATTTAACGCGAAGATAAAGTGTAATGATGATCACTATGGATACCAAATTCCCTAAAGTAGAAGCAACGCTTTGAGAGCATGTGTTGCACAATTCAAACAATGTAAATAGTAATCATTGTATTCTACCTCTTCAGGAATTCATCAATTTCACAAAATAGCAAAATAATTTGAAATTTCAAGAAGTGAAGTGTATGTTAGAAATGTATGAATTTTTCTATTGAAATCAATAAATACCATGACATAAAATTTGGAATACACAACTCGCAGAGATTATAGAATTGTGCAATTATTATTGGAGGATTTTTATCTTTCATTTGAAATTGTGTGATAAATAAGTTATCAATTCCATGTGAAATCTTGCATTTATGCTCGGTATTATCAATCTCCAACGAAGGCGCTCCACTTAAAATTTGAAACTTGACAATATGCGATATCTACCTGGGGGAAATTTCTTCTTTTACCCTTAAACGGCCGGATCATTTTACACCTTATTTTGATCACTTGCTTTCAAAAGTAAAATAGTTTACAACTCACCATTAATGTGTGATAAGTTTTTGTAAAAAAACCTGTGTGCACTCCTTGTCAAAACCAATTTTATCTCAGCATCATCCTTACTTTCTTAATTTGACCCGTTATTCGTATAGTATATACTAGATTTCTATGGAGTTTTGCATGAGGAGATGCTCACGGTTCTATGATGAAAATGGTCATATATTAAAACATTTTTGATGAAATAATACCAGAGAATGCCGGGATACTTCGAGATGAAATTACATTGGTAGAAGAAGTCTTCAACATCATTTTTAGCAATGCATGTGTTCTGCCCAAATTTTGGCGGGAAATCATTTGCCTCTTGTGGTTGGCCTGAATTGACCAATTTCCAAAATCAATGAGGAAAACTACTATTCCATATTAATTTAATGAATGACAGATCATCTGATGGATGCATCCATCAAGTAATGTGATACTTCCATGGATTACATAGTAGCCTATCTACATGTATTTTTTTCTAGGCCTACTATGTAATGCAGAATCATGACGGAGATGATTGATATCCCTTACTCAAGCAATCGAGCATGTATAACTAAAGCAATTTAATCGTATCTGGTGTAACATAAATACTCGCACCAACACTGCGTGCACTGATGATAATGATTTTTTATAAGCTGACTGAATTATTTTCCACAATTTTCTACTCAACCAGCTACAATTTTGTACTGAGCACAAGTCTTAAACCTATCATTTTAAAAAATTAGAATGGCCAACAGGTTAACTTTACTCTCAATCTTAGCAGAAGAGCATGCTCACTGAACTTCTTACCTCGTAATTCATTCAGACTTCACCTCCGAAGGTTGATTCATACGTGAATAGAATGACGGTTTTGTGACAACACAGTGAGGATGCTGCATCAGGCATGACGCAATTATTCCAAAATACGCATTGTCACGATAGGCTTACGCTTGAATTGCTATTATACAATCGTGCACAATGAATCGAATGATAGCTTAGACATTCGCAATGTACGAGCAACATTTGCACGTACTATTTATTGTGACTTCATCATAAATTTATTATTCTTGCAGCAACCAATCAGCATTGAGGCAGATTATTGACTTAAAACTTCTTATTACACCAATAACGGAGTGACTAACATATGAGAAAAGAAGAGACGTAGAGTGAGAAAAGAAAAGCAGAATATTCCTCACTGCCGAGAAGTGTGGAATTACTCACGGCACGAAATGTCAATTAGGGCAAAAAGACAGCAAATAGGCATCAGATTTTAGATATTTGTCAGGAGGCTCAGTTTACTTTGATGCATACTTGATAAACAAAATACATGTAAGTTTTTTCAACATAATGATCTCGCTGTTCAAGACATTTATTGAGTTTTAACGAAAATTAAGTGGATCACGCTTTAGTTTTGAATTGCGTCTTTATTAATGAACGTTTTCAAAAGCGTCCCTGAACCTATCGATATTTGCCATTTTGAGAAACATTCAGACTATTCAATCGATTCCAATGTTGCACCGGCGATATTCTTCTTATTTTCTCTGTTCCCAGTTTCCGGGTTGAAAGTGCAATGTACCTCATAATTTTCGGGAGAAAATAATTGGAAAATTTTGGAAGTTGACTCTCAGTTTCCGTGTTATTCACTCTCCCTCCCTCTTTGAACTGAAGCTACAATATTGAGATATGGAGGCTTGTAGCTTCTAGGAGACTTAATTAGGCACTTGCCTCTCTTTTTCCGAGGGAAAATTAGATAATTTAATAAAGAGGGAATGCAAAAAGCCTTTTTATTTTAAAATTTGATGCAAAAAAATAAAATTTTAAAATTTTAGTTTAAAGATGATGCACAGCTGTTTTTCAGTTTGTAATTATTTCTTAGTGGTGTCTGAGTCTGCCGAAGTACAATAAAGTACGGAAACCGGTTACACCAAAGACGTCTTTTGGTTATATATTTTATTTATATTCCTTGACTCTCTCTCCATATCACGTAATTTAAGGTACATATATGAACTTGGTAAATTCAGAACTCGAATGAAAGGGAATCAGCATTATCAGGAAGCTGAGTAGTTTTTGATGGAAGCGTAAGACCCACAGATTATCGCACTGACCTGTGAGCGCATGTGTAGAAAAATTTGACAGAGATAGAGCGCTTAAATGGGTGGTGCTTATGATTTTCTGCATTACAATGTCTCTACGTAGAACGTAAGTAGCGTAGAACGTAGTTGATATGCGATGGGTACGCATTGTGTTGCGCATTTCTTTTTAAGTGAGTTTTTGATCATTGCATGAATGTTTGACTCGCGGAATGCGTTCGCAATATGATTGCCTTCTGCACAACTGTCCACACGACATTTGTACAGTTTGCTCATCAGAACTTGAAATTCATAGATACCGAACAATTTTGATTTTGAAGCGCAGCTAAAATTTGAAGCTTAGTGCCACTGAACTTCATTTTATCACTATATTGTTACATTTTGTAACTTGTAAGTGCTAATACACAATGAGTATAAAGATGTTAGATCAAAATGGCAACATGCGATTTAAGAAATCGATGATTTTTGGAAGTGTGCAACCGAAGAAAAACTAAGATACGCTGACAAGACAATGGTTGAGACTTAGACTATAATACGCTTATGAAACAACACAAAAAATGTAATTGCGGCTTCTATTTGGTACAGAAGAGTTTCATGCATGCTGACATAAGTCTGAGCAGCAGGTTTTTAAAGTTGAATGCAGGGATGCGGAGTCGGAGTCGGAATCCCGGAGTCCTATCATTTTTGCTGGAGTCGGAGTCCTATCAAATGATAGGACTCCGTACTCTGGCCTGCGGCCTATAACTAGACCCGAAATATAATACAGTACAAGCAAATTATTTATTCTCGTGCATAGCTGTCACTGCCTTGATGTCAACTTTCTCCGTCAAACAAAAGTACAGAGACATCAGTGCATGCAAAGCTTGTAATAGTTGAGGGAATGAATCGTGATAGTGAAAAAATGGTTGTCTTTTCACTCGGTGATTTAGTAGAGAAGACAAGCCTTCCTAGCCTCGATGAGACCTACGCAACAAAAATCACATCAGAGACAAAAATGAAATTCTAGTTTGTTTGAGAACATTACCTCTTAGCCCTCACGTTAATCGTGTGCAATGGCTCCTCTAAAGCGCATATTAGAATCGAAAGTGTACTCATATTTTTTGGAGAAGGATGGGGCTTTTCCTGCCTGGTAGAGACTGAAGAAAAGCCGTGTGAAGCACACATCAAGAAGATGGGAGGAGCCGAGTCGCATGCATCTAGCTGAAAGCGACATTTGATAAACTTTCATCGAAAATGATTGATAATTGATGCAGCAATGATTGTTCAGGTAAGCCTATAATGATCTATGATGCAGGTAACCAGTTTATTTTAAAAAAACTAGGTTTTATATACTTGTCACCCGGAGTCGGAGTCCTATCAACCCCCGGAGTCGGAGTCGGAGTCCTATCAAAATGATAAGACTCCGCATCCCTGGTTGAAAGAGAGTATTACTTCATCAGAATATGCATTTAGATTAAATGGACGACACACGTCCATAAACGGCATGTGTGTAATTAGTCATTAAGCCGGCGGCTTCATTTAATAAATGATATGTTGCATGACAACTTCTGTACTGTGAACTTCAACAAGCCACATGAAGCATAGAAACATTTTTATGTTTTATATACAGTATAACTATGAATGGGCCTACAATTAAAGAATGTCCGCAGCGAGGGGAAGGGGAGGTTGGCAAGTGCAGACATTTGCGGACGTCACGGACGTGTATGAAAGGAGTGTCAAGGAAAATGCAGACGCGTCCGCAAATGTAGTCACTTGCATCCTGGATAGATAGCTTTGCGAATGTTGCTGAGTCAGGTACGATCCGTATGGCATAAATACCTTGTTGGAATGAAACAGCTGTGTCAATGAGATGAAAACGAAGTTGCAAATTCTTGAGCTATCTGATATTTTATCAATTCACAGTTGTCCTAGATTATGATCGATCAGATCAGTAGTAGCGTATGATGCACAGGTATATTTATAAAATATTAATTCCTCATTGAAGTTAATAGATAGCGGTAATTTTCACGCATAAAAGTTGGCAAATATTAAAAGCAGGTGAAAGAATTTGAGAATTATAGAAAATCATAGCTGTTATATAGGCCTATCATTAATTCAAAAAGCTTATCTCTTTTCACAATGACGTTTTTTGATTTACTGAATATAGGTCTATTGCATGCTTCAGTACCATGCAATGCATAAGTGATTTTGCAATATATATGGTGTCATTCATACAATCGTTTAAATACTATGTAGGTCTATGCATGCCTTTATTGTACAAATGTTGTAACCTACAAATGGAAAGTTGTGTGAAAAGGCGGACGTCCTGAGGGAGGGGATTTATGATCGTTGTAGGCCTATAGTCCTACTGACAATTCAAAATGCTGATCTCCTTTTACAATGACATGTTTTTGATTTACTGAATACAAGCGGCATATTTTAAGCTTGAGGACCATGTGATGCATAAATGATATTGTAACACAATATGTTGACATTCATACGTTCGCTTGAATACTGTATATGAATGCTTTTATAGCGCAAATATTTTAACCTACAAATCTAAATCTCTGTGAAAATGAGGATGTTCTGGGGAAGGGGGTCGAAAGGGTAGGACACATGCGGACAAGGAAGGGGAGTTGAAAAAGCCTTTATTTTGCGGACGTCGTTTATGGATGGCCCCTGAATTATATAAATGTAAAGTGAAGATAGCCATTTGGAAGCTAAAATGATGTATATATATTCTCATCAGTGTTTCATACTTTAAATAGCACATTCGTCTTTGGACTTGCATTCAGCCTTGATTTGAGTTCGCCTGGCCGGTTTAATGTGCAACCTACAGCAAGATAGAACTGTACTAATTGAGCCAGATAAATATTGATTATTAAAATAGTGACCAGTCTGTAGTATTCAGTTTCTCTGAGTATGATGCGCGGAGCTCACCGAAAGTACTCGGAACTGTAAAATTAGTTTTTGTTTGCCAACATCGGGCTCATGGATTTTCTCTGAAACAATTAATTAAAATATCATGTAGCCGTTTCTTCTGTGTTCAACTGTTTGTCCGTGTGATGAATTGCAAGATGTCAAATGCGATGTCGTAAAATGTCGTTTGCTCACAAAAAACAAAATAGTCGTCATGAGAAAGAAATGATAATGCCCATATATTAATGCATAAAGCAGTAACAGTGGTACAAGCAAATGTCATGTATTTCGCTCATAATCCTGCGACTTTCAGTGCGATGATCAAGACAACAGTGTGCCAGGCATGATTACAGCTAATCCGGCAGCAAACGCTTTAAGTTGCAGTCGACGGACTGCAGTCTAAAGCTGACACAATGTTAGCACGCGTATCCATCCGGCCTCAACGTGTAAAATTGATCATCGTCAGTTTCGCTGCTTTTCTTATCTTCATAAATGCCTTGTGGATTTCTTCAGAAACAATTTTCAGCAGGAATAAGATTGACAGGAGGTCTGATGTAGAACGAGCTTTGGATATTCTTAATCAAAAAGAAAATTCGCACGATGAATACGACAAAACTAAAGAACATGTGAGCATCGATTCTCTAAATGACAAAATTGATGTGTTGGAAAGTCGCTTGAGAGAATTTTCAAAGAAATCGAAGAGAGTGCTAAGCTCAAATTTGTCCCCTGAAACGCATGAGGTACAAAAACGCAAGAATGAAACTTTGACAATACAGAAAGCAGCGAATAGTCAATTCATTGACAACACTGAGGAGGTCTACATGTTTAAACCCAGGGATGTGGACATCAGAGGTGATAACTTCGCTCTCAAGCTCAAAAATGCTTTACAAACTGGACAGGTCGGTGACAGCTTCCGATTAAAAATAAAAGACATGACACATCAGACTAACGAGCCAAGAATGCCAAGATATTTAAGAAACCGCTTGAGTGGACGAGGAAAAGAAGTCAATTTGTTTGCCAACATGAATTTACCTGAGAACAAATTTCTCAACAACTTAAAGAAAAAGGAAGATGGTATAAAGCCTGTGGCTGAGAATGACAGACTGCAAATAGTAAGTAAATGAAAACTGCCTATATTCACAGGGGAATGTAGGACGAGCACGGATAATCAAAAATTATTGCTGTCATCAAAAATTGCAATTAATTATTTGATTGATATGTAATGGGAATTTTTTAACTGTTCACTTGCAATGCCGTCAACACCCGACGTCATGAGAAAAACATCGCATCTTAGGTGATTTCCTTGAAATAATGTAGATAGAATTATTAAATATTGAGTTGCATCCTCAATTGAAAAATTGAGGCAGTCCTGAATAGCATCTATTTCATCCAATATCAGGAATCATCAGCAGGCTTAGTTTATATCTCTCAACATCGACACAACTCCCTATTTAAAGTCTCAGCCATGCGCGGGTTAATTTGAGACTTACAATTAGCAAGTTAGTGAAATTTCGACGTGCATTCATTAAGTATCTCTTTATTATTACAGCATATATTAATTAATTTTGTTTACATTTAGCAGTACATGTGTTTACAAAAAGCAGCAATTATAAATGATTTCAGGCGCACTAACTTAGGCGATTTGCCAGTAGTGTGTTAAAAGAGATACTTAATGAATGCCCGTCGAAATGTCACTTAACTTGCTAATTGTAAATCATTGAAATAATGCTATATAAACATATTAACGTCCATTCACACCTCACGCGTCAGAATTTTCATTCAGAACCTTAATAAAGCTATGGTGCTGTTCGTACCGGACGCGTCTCTGTGTGAACAGCCCAACAGGTTTATTAAGGCTCTGAACGAAGATTCTGGACTCACGCCACGTCCAGTGTGAATGAACCTTTATTCACAAACTGATTACTTTCGGATTCTAGAGCACTGCGTTTTGGTCAACAACCTATCTGCTATCGCTTTCTTGCTATACACAATGTTTTTACACTAACTTTTCAAACGCTTGTCATTTGTATCTAGGCACGTGTGATTTTCCGCTCAATTGCTTCATTAATTGATTATCACTGCAATTGAGTCTGTAATTCAGCTTATCAATGTTCACATCCAATTAAGAATATAGCTCCATTTATTTCATGTAATACGTCTAATCGTCACCTAAACTGATTATCCAGCATTGTGCGACTTGATTAGTATAGGCTTATGCATGCAGTCTTATTCGTTAAAGTGAATCTCTAGCGTCGAAAATTAAATAAGTCGAACAAAATAGTGACAGTGAAAAAATTGCAATTAATTGACCTTAATTAAATTCAGTTGACACCAACCAATTTGACTATAACCAACAAAATGCAATTTTGTTGACATCAAATAATTTCAATTGATTGTCTGCTTCCTGGTGCAACAAAAATTAATTGATCACTTAGTCCAAATAATTTACAATTAACTGAGCCTCTGAGGACGAGTGATTGGTGTCTTCTCTGTGAATTGTATAAAAATGCTACCATTCATAACTTATAAAAAAATAATAGAAAAATGTATGATTACATAGTTGTCTTATCATAAAGTGGAACTCATCAACGAAATGAATGACTTAAAAGGATGATCAATTAAAGACCGAATATTAGACTTGTAATTGATTCATAATGTCAATGAATCCGAATGTATTAAGAAGGAATCAGTCAATCAACTCGCAATCAGGGTGATTGTCGTGGAGTACTCATCTATCGATAATCCACTGTGGGTCGTCAGTTGGTGATGATTAAGCCTACACTGGCTATCAGAACTCGAGAAGAAAGGATGGATCCTGCAAGCACTTAGTGGCCTTGATCAATTTTGTGATGAATTGTAAGCAAATTCATTGATTTTCATTATATTTCACGAGGCTTTTCGCACGACTCTCATCAACTGAAATTTCGGGAAGAAGTAAAATCAGAGTACACTGGTCTTGTATACAAAATAAAAGAGAATAATAATGAATCCTTATTGACAATTACAAAGAGCCGTAATGACAGGAAGGCTTGTACAATGCGACATCATGAATGGACGAAAAAAATTGACAAAGCTGTTGTTATACAAAGCAAAGTGTCTCTTGAATGCTAGTATAGATCTCGAATGCCTCACATCATAAACACTACTGTGGATTAAAAAAAAACTGATATAAAGGGTGTTGTTCTTTCGCAGAGGGAATCTTTTTGACGAGTTTCATTCAGTTTTTGTCCATTCGATCTTGCACTGTCAGGGCTGTTCATGTTCGACTACTTTTGTGGCACACAGTCTAAACGAGTTTCTTGAATTGGCTTTTATGTACATCACAAATAACTGGTTATACTCAGTTACAAAATGACTGAGTATAAGACAAGTATACGCTTGCCAAATGATGCAGCTATGACTATGGTTATTTTGGAGGCGCTTGACCAATGACAACGCACGACAACATCTATTGTACAATTGCTGAAACTGAACGTCCCATTCAGCATCACTCGAAAAATGAACACCAAAGGTCCATTCCCACCGGATGCGGCTCGGCGCGCCTCACGCGTCCAGAATTTTTGTTCAGAACCTTAACAAACTTATGGGGCTGTTCCCACCAGACGCACGGGACCACGAGTCCAAGAAATTTCAGAGAAAAGTTCTGTAATGACACGCGGTTTGCTTTACGAGATAGGGAAATCCATCCTGCGCTAAGACGCCTCGCGGCTTGCTCTACCCCCGCACTGAACCTGACACCACACGCTGCCAGATGCTAGTGCAGAGAAATGACTGACTTTCGACATAGCTATCCGACAATTCTGACCTTCTGTGAGGACAATTTGATCAAAATGAACATCAAAATCCCTTATCAGTGCACTTTCATACGTCGTCAACGATGAAATCGATTTCATGAATGCATTTGGAGATGAATGGTATTTTATTTACTGCAAAACGAGTATCGGAGACGGAGATGAGAAAGTTGTTATTGTTCTCAACTTACCTGATAATCTTCAATTGAGTGATATTCTCGGTTACTATAGAATAGGCGATGTAAGTTAATAAAGGTCGTTTTGTGAGCTAACTTATGGCAAAGTGAATCAATTCTATTTCATGATCTGTCATTCTTGTGCTTTGTTGTCACCCTATGAGTGAAAATGTGTAAATGATGTGTGTGTCCTTAAAAACCCTATTCTCTACAAATATGAAATATCAAATGGTTAGTTTTCGCAAAATTATGTAGTTTATAGCAATGTTCATATCCTAACGATTAATTTGCAATGTCAATCACTGATAAGTGTGCATTATTTCATTTGCAATTGGAAAAAATAGCTTTAGCAATGTCGGTTTCTTTCATCTGTCTTTAATTGTTCGCCAGTCCTTCAAGCATTACGATGAAGTCATCAAAACACTTCATATCGTTTATTTGACGCAGATCGCAGAATTCTTAGCCAATTTAGTTGAAACACATTTCATTTAAAAGAAAATTTCACGAAGATGATGGTGGCATCTATTTTGCAAACAGCAGTCATTTTTTCTCCTTGAAAATGCTCGCTTCTATCGCTCGTGCTCATCGCAGTGCGTGACAACAGTCGATATAGCTTATAACTGTGTTGACAGTTTGACAAAAGGATTGATTTCACTTGGTTTTTGTGAATAGTATTGGCAGTGAAATATCGGATCTGATATTCCCTCAAATCATACGACAACCACAATTTATAGATTTTTTGATACTCAAGAGAATAATCTCTGCAGACTCGGATTTACTTAACGAACAGGACGGAATGTCTTTTTGTCGCCATATCATACTGAACTCAGTGCTCTTCTCAGATTGAGACTATTTTCTAGACTGTTGGTCGACCAAAACTCATCATAGAATTACCCGGATATTGCTGTAGAATAGACTGCCCCTTGCAACACTTCAATTCATAGCGAATTGTTCTCGTCTGATGAAACTTGCAGATCTAGGAACCTGATTACATCACACTTTGTTTACGTTGGTAAATCTAATGCAAAATGTCTTTCGATTTCCTCGAGAATGTGTCGTTTAGATATCATTTTCGAGTCATTATGCCTGAAATGTTGCATCTGATTTGATGTAAATTCTGAAAACTGAGTACGTCATTTAACTATCTCGGGAAAATGTCATATTATGGTGTCTTGTTTGGGCTCCTTCGAATGCATGTAACACAATGAATGTGAATATGTTAATTATTTAGCAAGAAGAAGATACCATAATGACATGGTATTTGTAGCTGCCCCCCTCTCCATTCCCCTCGCCACGCGGGTCGGTGAGAACAGGCATTTTTGTTGGACGCGCCGCGCCGTGATTCTTCGATGACAGAGTTCTTAACAAAAATAGGAACAGTTGCAGTACGCCGATTGCCTCGCGATATAGTCACACGTTTAGTCTTATCAATATTTACAACAAGTTTCTTCTCAACAGCCCACTTACAGAAGACATCAACAGCATTCTGAAAAGTGTCGGGAGACCTCTCATCACTTATATGAATCAATATGATGTCATCAGCGCAAGCAACAACTTTCGTCTCAGGTAAAGGAGACAGGTCGTCAATCAAGGCAATAAACAACAATGGTTCCAGAACAAACCGCAGAGGGAGACCGCTGGTAACTGGCTTCCAAGTAGTGACACTGCCATCCAAAGAGCCTCGCTGAATCATGCCTGTCAAAAAAACTCTGAATAATCCTAATAAGGAAAGGATTGCAGCCAAAACTCTAGGAATGTGATTTCAGAAGTGTGCAATGACTAATAGAGTCCAAGGCCTTAAGGAAATCTACAGCAAGGAACCTAGCATGATGTGAGGGTCCCTTAGATGTATGTTGTAGAACTCTCAGTTTAATGGAAATTAAGGCGTTCCACTGTATGCTCTAGGAATAAATCCAAATTGCCAATTATTAAACTGATGATTTAGTGATGGCAGAAAAATGTTGCCTCTAGCCTAATGGGTCTCTCTAGGACTTTACTCAAGAGAGGATTGATATAGGACGATGATCGACTTTACCTTTAGGTATGTGAAGGACATTGGCGGATTTCCATAAATCTGAAAAGATTCCAGTTTGGAGGCAACGATTGTATGTCAATGAGAGGAGCAGCTAATTCATCAATGAATAACCGAACGAAATAACCAGGTAATCCATCTGGACCAGCGGAGTTCGTCTTAGATGTTCGTATCATGGAGACAACTTGAATTTCATCAACTTCAATAACATTGTTACCAACAATCGGGCGTCTATGAATATAATCAGGTAAATCACTGGAAGAGAAGGTGGAAAAGAATTTATCATTCAGACTATGGGCAGTCGACTCATCAATACCCATGTTGGAGATACGATCCTGAATCTGTGAATTTATGGTTTTCCACCTGTCTGAATTAGATGCAGAACTTGATTCGAGAAAATGCTTCCTTTTATCTTTCGAGATGGCATCTATGTACCTCTCCCTAAATAGCTGGTACTTCCCATAGTTTCCTTTGTTGAGAGCTTTGTCCCGTGAATCAGAGAGTAATTTCAAGGAAAGAGACATCCACGGTAGGTCATGTTCTTAGGTAATGATTTTCAACAGCTTGTCAATATCCCAACTAGAGGGAAGAATGTGCTTGATACTGTAACTTCGAACCAACCGGCAATGTTTGATCTGTCAAAATGTGTTTATCTGTCGCTCTGACCATAGACAAGAAGAGAAAGTGAATGAGAGAAAGTGAATTAAAGTCAAATCCATGGCAATGTGAGAGTCAATACTGATTGTTTTTGGATGGAGAATACTGCACGGAGAATTAATGCCCTCTCTCCCGAGCGTCCAACTTAGTCTAAAAATGTGAATGTAAACCTAACTGTAGCGACAGTTATGTTGGGCCTACAGAGAGATGGATTTCAGCGACGTGCGGACGAACATCTGCCGACGTGGGCCATGCGAGGAAACACAACACCGAGATCTTCAGAGGAGCCAAACATCGCAGTAACACCATGCATTCGCAGATGACAGACCAAAACTGACATTCCTCAAACACATCGTGACGTCACGCCATCCACCGCTTCTACCCTGTCTGTAATCTATGTTCATCCGCGATCTCCGTGCAGTATTGTGCATTCAAAAACAATCAGTATTAACTCTCACACTGCCATGGATTTGACTTTAATTCACTTTCTCTTTCATTTTGTACATAAGACCAGTGTACACTAACTTTATTTCTTCCAGAATCCTATAAGCTTGAAAATAGAGAAATGCGTTTGAAACGAATATTCTGAAGCATAAAGATGAAGAGTTATTTCAATTGGTTACTTAAAAAGGTCGAGTATTAAACTAAGGGTTCACGTAGCATGTTGAAATCGAAAGATGATGCTTATTTTTCAAAGAAATCAGTTCCTCGATGGAATGGACCCAAGCAACAATTAATGCAATTAGTCAACTCGTCGCACTTTTAGTAAGTAAAAGTCTACCGAAAAATATTACAACCACAGATCATTAGGCTATTCACCCATCTAAGCTGCCAAAATGTGAAAACAATGATTGGATTAATACTTTCCTTTTTCGAGCGAGTAGTTAAGGATGTTGGATCGGTGAAATATCTTTTCCAACACTTTCTTTCATCAAGATGCGTCGAAAAGACGAATCATTTTATAAATCAAAATATCAGTAATCTAAAAAAAGATCGACAACAATTTTATGCTGACATAGGGTAGGTAAGTCATTCCATATCACTATTTTTCACCTTATTCTATATGTTCTATAGATTTTATCAGTGACAACTTGATGCATGCCATGATGAATATGGTATGAAAGCAGCATACTTATATAATTGCATGACATGAATAATGCTATGATATATCATTTGTCAACGTAAGAAGTTCGTCGAGTGAATCTACAGTATTTCTACAGCCTTATGTATTTCGACCTATCCATAAGGTAATTTGTTCATTTGCCAACCTAATATGACGGTAGATAACACAGGCTCATTTAATCATTGCCACATATTTTATAAATGATTGGGTGCTTAAAACTCACTTGATTATCTTCTTTATCAAGTTGAATTCTTCTGCATGCTTCTATACATTGTCTGTGCAATTTAGTTATAGATAATTCTAAGTGGCTCCATCTGATTGAGTTCAGCGCAGACAACAAAAGCATCACTTTATCTTTGTGAGTCTATTTCTCTCTGCTTTGTATTACAACTTCAGTTCTGCATATACGCAACATGCGTGAATAGGGACTGAGTAAAGCAATGCATAATCAATGACATCCATAAAATGATGAAGACGCCAGAAATGTACAATGTAAGCGTGCATAACAATCTAGACTACGTGCACAGAACAGCAATCTAAAACAAAACAGAAAAGTCACTGTAAAAGTTGCATGTGAATCGAAGAACAAAATTGGCCTACTGTTTCTACGATTGTTTTGATTGTCTTTGTACCAGTCTATTGCAGCATTTGAGCGCTGAAAAGTTTTTACTTGCCATTAAAGTCTGCTCACGTTATTAGTGACACATTATTGACATTATTACAGACAGAAGTATCATGCCGTTAACGTTCGGGTCTATAAAGGGTCTATTCATAGAGTAGGGATATATAGGTAGAGTGTCGACTCAAAAAAGTATCTGCATACAGTGAAACTTTTTTTATCAAACGATTCAGTTTTTTGCGGAGATCACGCTCCCGTGGTACAAAAAAATATTTGATCAGTTTTAAAAAAGTCAAAATTTTGCCAATTTAAATACTACCGAGATGACTCCCCGTTGTAAGTAGTATAAAGCAAGTTGGATATCAAAAGGAATGAATATTTGCCAATAATCATCCCAACTAAGCGGAAATCAAGCTGATTATCAAGGGAATTTCATGCTCCGTATTATAGTGAAAGTCTTCATGAAAAAGTCGCGATATTATCCGTGCTTTCTTGGCTGAAATGTCAAGTTTTTAATTCAATTTTCATCGGCATGATTTCATGATTCACTAAATTCATGTTTCATTTCTTGAATCTGACTAGTGATATAGACTCATTTACATCTTTCAAAGTTGAATGAAATCATTGTTTTTGAATCTAGATTTTGCCATGCTGGTGGTAGCTATTGCCTGATCACGCTTAAGAAGATTCTCTTGAGGTTCAGCAGGAAAGCAATAGCGCAGGTCATCGAGTTGCCAATTTAACAAACATTTCCTCACCAAGGCTGTCAGACACGGACTATCTGTAAAATAATATCATTTCCTTCTGCTTTATGCTATCATGATCAATCAATTCCGTTGTAATTCCTTCAAAAATGCATAAATGCACATATTTCACATTTGGAAACAGTTCCGACTGTATCTCCTTTGAGTTCATTTAATAAAATCGAATGTGTATACACATTGGGGATTTAATAAATGCGGAGTTACCACTCTACCTAACATATTTACTCTATGGGTCTATTGCATGCGGATAAGTGTTTAATTAAACCTCGTACTTGTAAAAGGTAAGTACTGTCATCACCACAGAAGCTAAAAAAGAAGTGGAATAATGCAGCAGTGACCACAAAAATGACAAAAATAAAATGATTACATGAAGAATCTTCGATGAGAGACGTGTACGTATGCACGCATCATTAAATTGTATAACACGAAATGCTATTGTGAAAAAGCATATTAGTGGGCGAATTGTTCCACCGGTTATGGAGAAATCATTGGACTAACTCTAAGGACCAGCCATTAAAATTCATTAACTCATGACTGATTTCAAGATAAGCCCTATCAGCCTCATTAGCAGCTCTCCGACCGAATCAACCCTGACAGATAATCAACCTAGATCAACCTGAACAGATAAGATAAGGTCGTATCGAGCTATGATCATGACTTCATCGCGTTTATGGAAACCTGAAGTCAATAACAATAATAACACGTGTAATTAACCTGGTTAATACAATGAAGCCTACCAATCCATTGAGGACATATGCAGTTTCCGAATCCTTAAAAGAGATCGCGGACTTCCTTAAGATTGTGTTTCAGTCGAAAACGCAACTGTCGGGCGAAAAGCTTTTGACGAACAACATACACATGTAATTTTAGCGCACTTATTATTCAAATACAATATTGAATCTTTATAATCCTTCCCTTAAAAAATGCATGCATCACTTTCATTAAAATACTTTGAAGATTACTTATTTGTATCCTACCATCAATGCTCAATTTTCCTATCTCTGATGCTTTGATATCTTTGTATTTTTTCTATATCTTCTTTGACTTTTTCATACTTGTGTATTAAGAATTTGAGTTTTTGTACTCGCACAACAATAGAATTTATTTGTGTTCGTCAATCTTATCCTTTTAAAGTATATTTACACCAATGGCGGAAAGATATCAAAAATATGTTGAAGGGTCTAATTGGGAGCAAGAGTCGTGGTAGCTGGACCACAGCTCCGAAAACCTGCTAGCAACACGTACATTTGTCTCTGTTAGTTGCATACGGCAACAAGCAAATACAATTTTCATACAACATTTTAAGCAATTTTATCCACTTTCAACCACATTCTCACATACATTGCCGATCAGAAGCTTCATAATATCACATGCACATCATAGGAAATGACCTGAAGGCATTCCATGTCAAAAATTGTAACTGTAGAAGTAATACTCTCCAGTTGATAAGCGAAAACATAGAAAATGTCATTTCAGCCAAAAACTGCAAATTCGTCCAATTGGATTTACATGTGTTTTTCTGTGATCCTGTCTGGCAAGAAGAAGAATAATATCAAGAATAATATTTTTTCCATCCTTGATCTCACATTCAATTCCACTAATCGTAGATACTTGTGTGTAGGATATGAGAAGTCGTTTTTCTCCAAAATCAAATATAAGGGGTATTCTTGTTATGACGTGGACTCTTTTAAGAAGGCTATTGATTTTATAGTGTCTGAAGTCTACATTTCTTTTTCCGGTTACGTGTTCAGACAAATTCGAGGAGTACCAATGGGAGGGAATTGCAGTCCTTTACTTGCCGACTTGTTTCTGTTAAATTGCGAATTTGCTTTTATGAAACAATTGGTTAAAAATAAAAAGTTTGGACTAGCTAAATTATTGTCAAACACTTCGAGATATATAGACGATATATGCGTAATAAATTACAAGCATTTCAATACCTTAATTCCGAAAATTTACCCAATGGAGCTTCTTGCAGATAGAAACGGAGTCAATGACAAAGCAGTTGTTTACCTCGATGTGAGACTCCAATCTAGTAGTGACGGTCTTCGAACCTCAATATATCATAAAGTGGAAGATTTTGATTTCCCTGTTGTTCTGTTGACATTTCCAGACAGTGCAATACCTTATAACATGGGAATTAATGTATTTGCCGGCCAGGTTTTACGTTATTGTCGCATCTGCTCACATCTTGAAGATCTAATTAAACGAATTAATATGACACTTTTTGTGATGAGCAGCAGAGGATATTGTAAGTCTAAAATGAAGGCATGTACTGAGAAAATCCTAACCGGTCATAACAATTTTCTAGTCAAGTTTGGATATTTCTCAGCCAGGCAGCTGACATCGCAGTGCGCATTTTAAACAATATAATTAACACTGTTTTCTAAACATTTTTTTTTTATTGGTTATACCATTTCAGTATTTCACACATATATTTTAGTTTGTTTTGGATGTATCCGTCTTTTGCGGTTGTTTTGTTTTTGTTTTTACTATTACTATCAGTATTACTTATTATTACACATATCATTACTGTATTGATTTTAGAATGCCAGCCGCATATAAGTTTATGCGGGGCCCCGCCCGCCTGGGCTTGAGCGTTCAGGTAGAGGGCCGAAACGCAACCAGGCGGGTACCTGCTGACGACTGGCTATTGTTTTATTTGTTTTAACGTTTGTTCGTTTTTTTTATCGCTAACTACCCTAGTGTGATGAATGGACTGTGTCGGTTACTGGTCTCCATGGGTTGACATGGTGATTACTAAGTGTCTATTTATATATAAGTTCCTAATCAATCGAGCCTGAAACTTTGACCAAGGAGATCACTTGTTAAGCGGCCTTGTACGATCTGTACACTTAAGGGTGAGTCCAGCCCGTATAGCGCTATGTTATGGACCCCCGGGTAGGTCCGCCCGGCACGCAATCAGATCCGTCAAGTCTTTGTGCTTAAAGACCTTCATGCATTCATGCATTTGTCGAGGATCACAAGTCAGAGGACCATTAGGGGTAAGGTCCAGCCCCGCTTTAGAAGCGCTGAGTGAAAAATGGACTAGTGGGAAGGTCCTCCACACCGATCTCGTCAAGTTTGGCTCTAAAATGTAGTCCTAGGATAGTCAAAAGTTTGACGCGCCTTGAACGTTTAATGTCTGCCGGTGGGAACGCACCACCTGTCCTCTTAAGGACAAACCTTAAGTCTTATTAACTATAAGTTTATTAAAATTATGAAACATGTAGACATCGTTATGGGAATGTCCCAGCTTCAATCAATAGAACTCGGCAGACGAGCAGATTCGTAGTAGGCATAGGGTATACATCAGTCTGTGAAAGTCTCACTTTCGGCCTCGTTCCCTGCAGAAACTCGTTCTAGCTGCCGGACTATTTTGTAAACGACATGAATATAACAAGCACAATCTTGTATAAATACATAGGTCTCTCGTAATTTAGTACGGTCGAAATAGCTCAAAAAGTGGTCGAACCTAGAAAAAATTTGTACCAAGCTGAAATTTGGCAGAGACATTTCTGACAGTACTGGTATTGACCAAAAAAACCCCACCGAAATTCACCCAGGCACATTTTTTCTACACGCCCATATATTGCACATGTAATTCAATATACAGCATTCATAGAATTTTACGAGTTACCTAGAACATTGTCATATAACACATCAAAATGAAGCTTATCGTCAGGTAAATGTAAACCATGGCATTCACCACTTTCAGGAGATGATCTAATTAAAGCAAAAATGATGGTAATAATATTACATGTGGGCCTACATGTACATGTGAAGATATGATTACTTCAGAGTTGTCATTGTTATTCACATCATATCATGTGGCACATCAAAAGGAAGCCTATGATTAGGCAAGTGTAACCGTAGCATTTTCAAGTATTAGGAAATGGACATAGTTTAAGTACGTAATACATGTACATATATATGTGAAAACATAATTACATGTACACTATATTTTCGGAGTCATTTGTCCTACTTCCGCACCAACGCTTACTGTGATTAATTTTTGTAGTACAGTACAATGTATATGCAGATATCACGCGGTACTTTTGCCACTTACGTGAAATTGAACAAAACTCTGTTGATGTCAGTATAATTCAGATTATGTATTTGACTACAAATCGAAAAGTACTTCGAAAATGTTTCTGTATGAGTTCATTTGATTAGATATGACTTCATTGTCCGATTCTCCTTCGTCATCACTTATATTGTCACTTTCGATCTCATTTTCCATATTGTCACAACTCTCTCCTTGACAGTTCAGGCACGCTTTTACGCATTTAAGGCCATTTTTTTCTACACGAACATAATGTGGTTGAACAATTTCTTCGTCATCGACATCGAATGATTTTGAGGATATCTGGGGGTGCTGGTTCTCGGTCTGTGGCTATTGGAACCAATTGCGACTGTTCCTCTTTCCATCCCCAACTGCTGGACAAGATACGTTTATTTTCTGTTATATCCTTCCACTTCAAAATTTGCAAATACACTCTTAGAGAATGAAAATGGGCAGCTCTATCAGTTGGTGGAAGCATTTCTGGTCGGATAGTCTTCTTTGAAGTAGCTGTTAAATTCAAGTATCGAGTATACTGAAGATTATTAAGATTTTCATCACTCCTTCCGTTATACATGATGACAAATACTTTGCGACCGGCCTTCGAGATCTCATCCACAGTTGCCTCTTCGGAGTGAAATGTGTCACTAAGGGATTGAAGTTCACCACATCGTTCTATTTTTTAAGAACTGCGCATCTCCCGTGTCCGAAGGTAGCAGAAGTAGTGTCGCAACCACCCCAGGAGTGTATGAACAGAATGTGCTTCGAAATAATATTTCCAATATTCTCCATAATATCGAGGATGGCATAAAATCGGATTCCAGTCTTCGAACGTTTCGATGATTCAGATAAAAAGAATGCATCGCTCATACTTCTTTTGTCATAATAGTGAATAAGGAGAGTCAAAACATCTGTATCATCAGACACGACAGTCGTAGACCTTCCATTCGAAGCAGATTCCAATGCTTTTCGTACGATCATGTTGTCGGCGTCTGTCACTTTGAAACACATCATGTCCATCGAGTCGAAGTGTCTGAATAAGTATGTCAATGAACTGAGCTTTGTTAGACGTGTTTGAAAGAATTGCCTGCTGATTTCCATAAGCAATCATATCATATGAAATTGATATATCTGCTGATGTTCTTTTGTAAGCACCTCTCCTTGCATGCTCTGCATCCTTCGTCGAGGGACCCTTTCTGTAGCCATCGAAGACAATTATCGACCTGCCATAGCGATCCATGACATATTTTCTATACTGTTCAAGTATTGGTCGATATGGTACACCTGTCTTCCAAATGATTCTATGGATAAGAGCCCCGCCGTCAAGAACTCTGAGACTTCCATTCAACCGATCGATGTTGACCTGAATATCTTTAGTTAGATGAGCTGCAAGTGAAGATTTGTTAGACTTCCTCATGACATTGTCCTTGAAAAGTGAAGTGGGTGCTTGCGTCAATTCATAAGCGAAATATTCCTCCATCTGCTGAGATCGTTCAACTTGAATCAGAAGTCTTGAAAAGAGAACCGTGGGATCTATGCGTACTACTTCATTGCCAATCTTAAGCCCTTTTTTTGATTTACTCAAATTCTTGATTTGATCTGTTCTCTTCAATGTCACCTCTGCGAATGCTTTGTTATCCATTTTCTTTTGTATGGCATTTCCAACCTCCTCAACATTATCACAGTTAATACTATCTCCTTCATTAGATGTTAGTCCCGAAACCAAAGAGCGGAACTTAGTACTGTCTTCAATGAATGGATCATGGTTATTTAACCAAGATATCAATTTTGATATGTCATGATTGTCTCTTCGTATCCGCGCTTATCCCAAATCGACGTGCTGTTCACTTGTCAAAAGCTGCTGTTCACTTGATGTTTCGTGAGATCACTCATAGCATTGTGAATACTAGCGCACCTATGAATAGAGTATACCCACAAAATTCTGACTGATTCAGAGAATCCTCGACCTTGTGTTAAACCGCCTCGTGTTTTGATGATCCTCATTAGGATTTGTTCAATCGCAAGATCCGTTGGCAATCCAGCCCAAAGTCTTTCTGATCTTCGTACCACATGGTTCCCTTGGATAAATTGTTGGTGAAGCCACGGATGTGATGTTGGCAGCTCATGCATCATCTGGAGGTATAGACGTGAGGATTTTGCATAATTATTATGACCAGATTGTCTCGAGCAGTTCTTCTACACCTGATCCAGCCATCATTGTTCCCAAGCTTCCTAAGAAGCTCATGATCATGTGAAATCCACCTAGACGACATACAATATTCATTTTCTTGGAACGAATGATTTCGATAGCCTTGACCCACAGGGGTTGATCAAAAGTGATACAAGGGGTGTCAATGTTCAACTGCTTTGCTTGACTTTCAATGAATAATAATGTAGAATAAATGCATGATTGATCCGATGATTTCAAATCAATTATTGGCAAGAAAGTTGTTTCTGAGACAGGAGAAGGACTTCCGCTGGCAACCTGTTGCATGAATCCAGACCAATTCGGTCGATTATCACTTATGTCTGGGAAAATGTTGCCAGAGTGCCACACGGTTTCTGCAAGTAATTCTGCTGGTAGAGTGAAGGGGTGTTCCAGTTCTATCGTAGGCCTGAAGGTCATGTTACAAAGAGCGGATTTGTGTAATGTTTCGTAGGAGACTAATGGAATTCCATTGTCAACTATCAATGATGAACTTCCTTGTAATTCTTTGCGCATTATTGTCTTTTTGTGCCTTGGATTTCCAACGCTTTCGATTAACGTATTCGTAACGATCATTATGCCCATTCCATGAAATGTGCCATGGCCATCCAAAGTAGCTACATTGTGGTCAACGTTGTCAACGTTGTGTTCCCATTGGGAAAAGGCTACCGGAAAAGCTTCGGGCATAAGGTCGTCAATGGTTTCATTCTGAGCAACAGATTTTCTATAGCGTGTAACCTCATCGTACGAGACCGAAAAACCTAGTCTGGCAAGTTCCTTTATGAGCCATTTAGATCCAAACATATGATCTAATTCTACACCTAGTCCAAACATAATAGGTGAAACTGATGTTCGAGGCTTAGCCGATTTCACGATGCATTGGCCTACTGCAACTTGTTTCAGCAGAGATGGAATGATATTTTTCAGAAGTAATCTCAGCGTTTTTGGTATATATGCAAACCTTCCTCTATGTCCATGATTTTGTCCTCTCCCGGATAACAGTCTGTGTCAAACTTAGTTTCTCTTATTTCAGAACGAATGATTCTAGCAGCTGCTTCAACAATTCTTATGGTTTCTTCTTCCGTGGATTCTCTCCGCTCAGTAGACCATGTACTGTTAATAATAAAGTTCGTCATTTGACGGAAGCAAACTACATTACTCCTTCCTTTTTCTTCAGTGAAGTATATGTGCTCTCCATAATATTCCTCCAATTTCTGCTTTGAGTACTTTGATGAATAAACATCTGTGTCATTTGCCAGTTCCACCATCTTCTCATGCAATATACAGGATATAATTCAGCATAAGCTTCAGTCTCAAGCCAGGTGCATAACTTCTGAAATCGTTGTTGTAGACGAGGATCTTCACGACGCCCAACACACTCAGCTGATGGTTGCATTGATCGACCACACATGAACTTAGTGTGACATTCTTTATGATATACAGCCTCAACTGCGACGAGATCGATACAGTCATTCAGACGTAATTTTACTTCCAGTGCCCATGGATCTTTCGTTGATCACACATTTCGAGAATATTATTTCTGATTGTAAGCGTTGCTACATTGCACACAATGACTGACCGATTTGCAAGTCTCTTACGGTTTGTATGAGGTCCATAAGTTTCATTTGGTATACACCTTTTCCAAACCAACTATAACAATTTTCAAATCAGAGATAATAAATCTCAAGACAAAAATAATTCTGACTTTTGATCTGAGAATTGTTACAGAAGAGCTGCGCTGTCAACTAAAGTGCAGACGGAAAAGTCAAAGCTCCTCGACGACTGAAACAATTGCATTGATCATTTGCGCATCAATGCGCCTGTTGCGAGTGCCACCGCGAGGGCGAGAAACGACACCATGCTGTTGATAGCGTCGAATGATCGCATACGCAGTTCCTTGAAGGATTCCCAACTGCCGCGCCGTCTCAGCAAAATCTTCATGCCTCTCGTAGGCAGCCACGATTCGTTGTTTGTCAACGTCGCTTATGCGGTTTCTTGGCATCGTCAAATTTCAACAGAATATCGTTTTATTGAAGCTTTTAACTTGGCAGTGAATTGATGTCTTGCGCGTTTTGCAGTTGATTTGCGATTATTGACACCTAATCACTTAATTGACACATGAATTGAAAATTTCTACTCTTGATCTAAGAAATAAGCCGGCTGAATTGCGTCATCTTACATTTGACATGATAAAATATTCTTGTATTGAGATTATTTACAATTGATTTTCATTAGCTTATATTTGACTTGGAAAAGGTGTATATGCTGATTTTGCGCAGAGGAAACAGTTGTTTTTCCAATCAAACTTGATAAACGTATCTGATCGCGTTTTCATATTAATGCTTTTCGATGTTTCGGCTTTCTGCTGATTTAGATTTAAACGTCGCCGATTAGTGAAGTCGCGTCGACACCGTTCATGTACTTTTACATCTTCTGTCTTTGTTAGATAATCGAGAATTATATAGTCGGAACGCAATCTAGCAAATTCGATAAGTGTTTCTAGACCTTTCTGTTTAACTTGCACCAACTTATCATATTCATTGTCTTCAGAAGAACAAATCAAACATTTATCTAACCTGACTTCCATTGGCGTGCCTGAAACCAATAGAAATATTGATGTAACTTTTATCTTAAATTATAATCAGATACAAGAAAAGCATCCACCAAATCACATCAAAAGCAAGCATTACCAAAGGCACATTGACTATGATAAGTTTCCATGAACTAAAAGCATTCATCTAGAACACGTACAACAACAAAATAAAATAATCATCATGTTTGAACTTTGAGTCACGCTCGTGCTAAGATATGAAAGTCAATTTAAGAGGAGATAGGTACTTGTTTTGACAATGGCTACAGAATTTCAAAAGACTTTCATATCTTATGATGTCCATCATTTCAAACATGTAGGCAGCAAGGGAAAGAGTTCCTGATTTCCTATTTATTTTAGGCTTTACGATTTTAGCAGTTTGAATAATGGGTACCAACAATTTACAAGTGAGCAGATGATGGATGGCATGTTTTTTGAATGTAGAAAAACTTGCATTTCCATGTTTCATTATGAACATTAGTTATTCAAATATGAGATTGGACGTTTTCCTTGCATGTACGTAAGCGTAGGACGAAATTGTTAAGAGAACACTTCTCCGAATATAACCAGCAATAATTGATATTGATACATGGACACTGTATTTATAAAATAAACTCAACTCGGCTATGATTAGTTAATATGGTCAGGGTAAATAGGATGATGAGTCGAGACTCAATAGGGTTGATTGGATCGTGAAAGTTGATAGGGCTGATCAATGCTGACGTCAATAAGATTAACAGGATCATGAAAGTTAATTGGTTCGTGTAAGTTAATATGGTTAAAATGATCATTTTAATAAGGTAAATAGGATCGTGAAATTTAATAGGATAAACAGGTTCCTGAAGATTAATTAGGTTAAAATAATCATGTTTATAAGGTTAATAGGGTAAATAGGTTCCTGAAGGTTAATAAGGTTAAATTAATTATGTTAATAAAGTTAATAAGCTCATGTGAATCCCTTTGATGTGCCACATGATATGATGTGAATAACAATGACAACTCTGAAGTAATCATATCTTCACATGTACATGTAGGCCCACATGTAATATTATTACCATCATTTTTGCTTTAATTAGATCATCTTCTGAAAGTGGTGAATGCCATGGTTACATTTACCTGACGATAAGCTTCATTTTGATGTGTTATATGACAATGTTCTAGGTAACTCGTAAAATTCTATGAATGCTGTATATTGAATTACATGTGCAATATATGGGCGTGTAGAAAAAATGTGCCTGGGTGAATTTCGGTGGGGTTTTTTTGGTCAATACCAGTACTGTCAGAAATGTCTCTGCCAAATTTCAGCTTGGTACAAATTTTTTCTAGGTTCGATGCTATTTCGACCGGACTATTTCGCATAATGGTATATGATGTATCTCAGGATAACTCTGCAAGTTTGTAAATATATAGGTCTCATGTATTTTATGTATTATGATGGCAAACTTTGCATATGCAGATATTGCATGTGCTGTCAACGCTCGCTTGTATGTGCCCTGGTGGCCATTGCTTTGCGTTTTCTGTTGTATTTCAAAATAATCATTAATGACTTATGACTTACATTTTCTCATCAAAGAAAATGTCCCACTACTTGGTGCGGCATAAAAATGTGACCAAATTTTAATGCAGCATAGTTTTCCAATTATCCAACAGAAATTAACAAATAAACCTAAGGTCTCATTTTGAAGCCAATACACATCTTCATTACCATGATCAACATTGCAATGATGGCAGTTGAGAATGAGAGTATAATGTACAAGCAAAGCGAAAGAACTCGAAAGCAAAGAAACTAGATGAAAAGAAAGACGACTGAATGGAAAAGCTAGCCTACCTCCAATTCTTCACTTAAACGATAATCATTATGGCGGAGCCTTTCTGTTGCAGATGATCACACAACATCAGTAGGGTGATGACTGTATCAACCTTCAGCAATCACGCCTTGTAACGGAGCGCTAAAAATTTCGTTTCATGTTTTATTTCTTCCAAAGTCTCTATTAACTCTTCCAAGTTAAATCCCAAAAGTTTTCATTTACTGCTTCCAATGCTTCACTTAAACGATAATCATCATGGCGAAGTCTTTCACCGTTGTTGCAAATGACCAAACAGTTTTCATTTCAATCATGCAATACTGAATATCTTTAGGTACATATAACGATCGATTTGTTGAATTAAACATCTTTATGGAAGACATTTTTCATATGATACTCAATACCGTGGACATATTGTGACTTTCATCAGAAAACTACATAATTTGCATATCTATGAACTACTCGCATCTTCAAAATTGAATTTCAACTTTAGAATGGGAAATAATTACAGTAGGGCATATAGCTCAAAGTCTGTTCAATTTTGCTATTGAATTATGTCACAACAAAGCAGACAGAAAAAATGTTTAATGTAACGATGGGTGCAGAATGCCTAAATCACTTGCATCTGCACTGAACCACCTATAAAATTGCTAAAGAGATAAAGAGATCCGCGATGAAGAGCTCAATGATCGATATCGAACACATTGAATGTAGTCTAATGGTCATATGGTAGTAAGTGTGATGACATATTTCAGAATAAAAATGTTAAGGGTTTAACTTATAAGAGACATGGAGACTTTGGAAGAAATAAAACAGAAAACGAAATTTCTGGCCGATTTTGTTTTCTGGATTGCAATTTTGTCTAATTCATAAAGGCTTCCTTCAAAGAGAGCTAGTGAATGATACACTTCTTTCATGAAGAAGGAGGATTAGAATTCAATTGATGACATAACATCAAATCAAAGCATAATTCATTTTAATTGATTAATGTTATGCCATCAATTATTTTGCAACTATTTATGGACCTCATGACGATATAACATGTCAAGTTTTGAAAGTAGCGCTTTTTAAGCATTGCTCAGAAAAATTGCACTTCAGGCGATTATGTAGAGATAATTTAGTTAGCCTACATCCAGGAAGGAGAGGACATTGTAATGAATATACAGCCAGTGATTGAAGAATAAAGGAAGTTTTCATGCGAAAAAAGCCGAAATAAATAGAAATATCATGCATCCTTTGAGCTTAGCAGTATTCTATCGTCGGTTGATAAACCGGATTAATGAATCAGACTTTTATCTTACTATTTCAAATATGTAGATCTTTATATCTCTCATATCTAACTAGCGAATCCAGTAAAAGCTCCGGGATGAAAAATGAAACATGAAGATATAAACACAATGCAAAGTCAAGATCAAAGCACATATCACTAGAATATCTCACAATAATAAGATCGATAAATGAAATTATGGTATTCATAATGGGTCATCATGGGTCTCTGCTAGCATTTCGTTTTCAAGTCGCTCTGAAGGCTATGTATATGTTTGACCATTTAACTCAATAATCTGTGAATTATTTCGTCATCCATAGATATATTTGTAAAATTCTATAAATCTATTTGTAACATCTGTTTGTAGAATCATTATAACATCTGACCAACACATAGTGATAGTTATTGAACGTAAATCCATATCTTGTCTTCTCTAAATTGCATTTCAGGCAGAGGAATCGAGCCTATTGGATACCATCAAACATCAACAAGAAGAAATTGCACGTTTGAGCGGACAAATTAACAAACAAGATAGCCAGGAAAAACAGGAGTACGCAGCAGAGGTGGAATGGCTCACTCAGCTATATCTCCCACTGGATCAGCGTCCCCACCCCAAAGAATATCCACGAGATCCTCTTTCCCGCATCCCAGCAGAGTTCTTTGGGCACAAGGAAATGAAGTTCCCCCACAACTTCAAAATTATCCACAACAATGACACCTTGTGTCAAGGTCTGCCATCCAACAATCTACAGTTCATGATTCCTATAATTTCCGCTCCCGCTTCTTTTGGTCTGCGAAATGCTATCCGGAAGACCTATGGCAAAGTCCAACGTGTTGAAAATCTTCATTTGCGCTACATTTTCATCTTAGGCCGTCCAACACCTGCAAATTATGATCATCCTCATCTCATCCAACAACGCATCGATTTAGAAGCCGAACGGTTCCAAGATATCAGTCAGGAGGACTATGACGATGATTATGCAAATTTTACTTTGAAGGCAATCCACACACTGAAATGGGTGTCGACTTTCTGTCGCGAAGCTAATTTCATGTTCCGCCTCAACGATGATGTGATTTTCAACCCATTTAAGCTCGTACATTTCTCCGAAAACCGACAGCTGCGAAAGTTCAAGTTGTATATGGGTGAGGTTATCACTGATCAGAGAGTGGCTCACATAGGCTCAAAATATTCGTATATGTCTAACATCAGGTGGCGGGATGGAGGTCACTACCCTCAGTATGTAAATGGACCTTACATTCTCATGTCGATTGATGTGGTGATGGACATGTATCTCATGGCTACACAAACACCTCGAATGTTTCCTGAAGACGTTTATCAAGGCGTTTTGGCGGAGAAATTAGGTTTGGAGGTCGTTGATTTTCATAATGGGTTCCTCAATATGGAACATTTAAACTGGTTTCAATATTGGTTGGGAAAACCGGACGTAGCTATTGCCTTGCATTATGGAACTAATCCGAACATTGAAACAGATCTGTTATCATGGTGGAAGAAAATTGTTGCGATTGAAATTCCGTCGTCAGAAGATTCTAACTGAATGTCAGTCATTCATTTAACAGAGTGCATTTTTAAATTGTGTTTTATATAAGCAATCAATAAATGTGAAAAATAGCACCTGCATCCAGTGAAGCACCAAAGCACAGTAGAAACATGTACTCAATTGCACTGGACAAGACAATGATGAACAGTATTCAGTGAGCTCAGACGCGTCAAAGTGCTTCTATGTTTGGTTGCCATTATCTTCTCTGAAGTACAACGTTTCCCGATCAATTTGATCTAGGATATTGTGATTTTTGTTTTAGCGCGATCAATTATCTTCGCCTTGTTAAGACACTTTGTATACAAAAAACTAAATATAAGTGTGCTGATCAAATGCGAATGACCATAAGGTTATACCGGTATGTCCTTAATTTTCAAAGCACCACGAGGGTGACTTTTTTTAATTTGAAGAGCAATCTTAAAAGGAATAGAAGTAAAGAGGCACGATGCGAGTAGATCATCGATCGCTCATTTCAACATTCTAAAATTAATACTTAGGCTAAAGATGACTGCAGGAGAATACATGAATTGGCTATATAAAATTATCCTGGCTCATGGGTGCACTGACATTTCAGGCGTCCGTCTACCTCATAAGCACCATGCGGCCTCCTCCATACTAAAGCGAGGTAAAAGGTGCCTTTATTATCTTCACAGATGCACTCATCTTCCTTCTACTATGGGTGCATAGGTGCTTTTTTCTAGTTGCCTTCCATTCAAGCTGGGCCCCTGCTTCAAAGATGTCCTTCAAAGATGCGTCATGGACCTCCTTGCCCTCTTACCTCAACAATTGATTATATTCATACATTATAATGCCTGGTATGTAGAGGTTTTACGCCTCCATTTGAATTGCTCTGCCACCCTGCACGACATTTGGTGGTGCTCCCATGTTCCCCAATCACATCCCTAGTCATCTATGCATTTAGATCATGAAGAATAAAGAAAGTTGCAAGAAACTACAAGGATTTGGTTAAAAATAGGTTAATTCATGTCTAGAGAAAAGCAAGCTATCTCAAATAATAGATATGAAATCTGCCGGTATGTGGAACCCACATTTATCAGGAAACATTCTTGAGATACGTCTGCCTATTGTAAGCATATTACAATGGACTAATATATCTCAACTAATTCAAAATCAAGTTTTATGCCATCAAGAAAAGAAGACGAATGTTGGAATAATAAGTTTTCAAAAACGGTTTTATCATTCATCTTTTAACTTTAGTTCTATTTTAAATAAATATTTTTTGTTTTATACTTTTTCTGTTTTCAATCTGTTTGAATTATATTTTTTCAATTATTTAAAATCTAGATTACATTACATAGTAAAAGGATGCAGGGATTTTAGAGATTATCATTCATCATCAATTTTCACTCAGAATTTTGATGTGAGTTGGCTGGCAGTGTATTCAATATAGCATTTATTCAGTTGAAAATTATATCTTTGCATGCACACTGTAGCATCCAGTAAGCAGTATCTGCGATAAGAGATCTATCTATAAGGCATTACTTCTGTTTTGTATAGGAAGTAGGGCATGAATATCATTTAAGTATTAAAAGAAAATAAATTGGAGAAGAAGGGAAACGAAAAGAAATTTTGAAATCATGTGGTAATCCACGTGTCCAGGAATGTCAGATCAAAAGTGAAAATATTTCTTCGGATACAGAGAGAAATATTCTTTGAAAGCGCTTCCGTAGACTTTGTTTGCAAAGAGCAAAAACAGAGCAGCCGGAAGATGGAATATTAAAATAATAGAAAACAAAACTATACTGCATTTCTACACAAATTTGGATATTCTGTGAGAATAACAAATGCAACTGATTTGTAATAAAATTGTCTTAATTTTATTACAAATCAGTTGCATTTACTTCTTCAAAAGAAAAAGACAAGACGAGTTGGAAAAATCAAGTAAGGACAAAGCGATTTGGCATTCAAGTCCTCACAAATTTCAGACACTTGAATACCAACTCGCCTAATTACCAAGGTTTGGAAATTTATGAGCAGCAAGCTACCGATTGTTTTGCATTAATGTTAACATCCATTCAATTTTTCCATTTCTACTGCAATACAATTTTAGTGTGGTTGATGCTGAGCGAGCTATGTTGTCGGTTGTATAATTTACCCTGTAGAAACAAAGTATCTTCATCCAAAGACATAAGTAGGCTTGCTTTTAATTTGTTCATTTGTGTACATCAAATGACATGACTTGCGCCATCTCGCTTACCACTGAAAGCGGAAGCGTTGAAAAACTTATCTCTGAATAATTATCATGGCTGATGGCAGCATTCTCTGATGGCGATTCATGGCATTACATCAAGGTAGTCAACCCAACCTTCACTAGGTGACATGCCACGCTCAATCACGCGTAATTCACGAGTAAACCACGCGTAATTACACATCCGTGGCTATGCGGGACATTGCTGCAACATTTGTTATATAAGTTAGTATAGTTGGCAGTCCTGTTATATAGACTTTGCGTCTCATGTGTCTGCATGTATCAGAGGCTAAACAATGTGATAGGACCTCAATTTCATGCTCAGGGAAGACGGAACATGCTTAGCGGTTCATCCGTGGTTCAAGCAGCAACGGAGACAACCGTAGACGACGCGCAAACTATAAGCGCTCGCCCGCGCGTATTCATAAACATTCCCCATGTTTTAACAGCATCAGATCAAGTGATTTCTGACTCTTAGTGCAGCGCGTATGTACGCGGGTAGATGAATAGAATGTCCTGAACCACGGATGTTTGGGGTGTTCCGTAATTACGCGTGAATTACGCATGGCATGTCACCTAGTGTGGTCAGTTGATATATTTATCCCGTTATTCCGCTTTGAGACTACTTCCAAGCGGACGTGTCAACCACTTACACGAAGAAATGGTGTCACATATACTTTGACCATGACTAAAAGTGTTTGAGCGCGACAAAATAATGATCTATCTTGGTGGCAAATTTTTGCGACAGATCTCCAACGAGCACTGTTTTCAATTCAACACATACATTAATTAACTCGCTATTAATAAGAGTCTATGCTATTCAATTAATTTGGTTACTCTAGGCCTACTTATTAGCCTTTTGCTGCATGAATTATTTTCAAAATTAAAGTTTTTTTTGCTGAAGATGTTGGTCAAAATGTTGTCTGTTAGCCGCAATATGCATGAAAGGGTTAAATAAAAACAATTCAATCTCTTGATAGCGTTGTACTTTTTACCTAGTCTAACTGGTTCCCAATTGTGATTGGATTACTTCATTTTCATTTTCATTGCTATGGAATATAATTATTTAGTTATTCACTAATGAATTATTCAAAGTTAATATTTATAATTCAATGAAATCAAGAACACATTGCTATTGTATTTGTTACAGTAACACAGATCACTGCAGGATCAATTATATCCAACTCCTTGCTAGAAGAGACTTTTAGCTTCATAACTGAATACCAGAGTTCCATAAGTACAGATTGAATAGTCAAACTAATATTCAGTTGCAATTCTCCTGTGAAACGTAGCGATATGATATAGGCGAGTTGTAAGTGATTACAGGGGATAAAACGGGATAAATATATCAACTGACCATCAACTGACCATTGACAGTCATTTGTCAAACAAAGAGCTGACCACGGTGAACTAGTGAGCTCTCCAACACCTCTCTCTAAATTTCATCTCAGCTTATAGTCGAACTGCAGAAAATTTTGTCGTGCACAAAAGCACTTTTATTCATCACTTTAAGGTTAGGTACCTAATGGCATGCTGCCGTAAGGTAGATAAGCGTATTTCAGTTTTAAGGGAGCACTATGTTAAGGTACCTAACGAGCTCCTTTAAGTTGCCTAATATAGTTATTCTATGTGATAAGTAGTTCATATTCAGAAAGAGTTGCAGATATTAAGATTTCAATGCATTAAATAGGCGTTGATGAGAAAGAGTTAGGCTGCTTTCAACCTTTTTCGATTCCATCACAAAAATGAAAGAAATCCATCATTTATGCATATTTGTTGACTCAAATACAGTTCATCAATTCAATATCGATGTACATGTAATTTCAAGTAAAGGCTAGTAGTAAAACACCTACAGTAGGTGTTTATTCAAGTTCTGCAGTAAGTGGCGACGTACGACTTGCGAACAGTATTTCCAATTTCTGAAGCATTATTTACCTCAAAATCGTCATGTGGTTGCTCAAAAAAAGTTGTCATAATCAAACGGATTATTGGGATCATGGAGAATACTTAGCCGTACAGTTAGAGATTGGCTAAGTTCTTCGACAATTTCCATTAGACGTGCATCATTCATTGCTGCTTTAAGTGCCGATTCTGATGCAACACACTCTTATATATCTTTGAAGTCAAGTGAGGTTATATGGTGACTAGTGATCAATGACATTAAATACTAGTCTTCAGTAGTAGTAATTGCTTATGATGTTGTCATTGTTCGAAAACTGCTGAGTCTTTGTTTTATAGTTGGCAATAGCATAGATAGGTCTAATATTATTCATCAAACTTTGCGACGTACTTCACGTCACTGTAGCTGTACTCAATTGGCTAAATAGTCAAAAAGGGCCTTTATTCATTATACAGGGTCAGTTCATGATTTGCGGAACAATCGAGTTTTTGTTTGAATGCAATACTCCTTTTCGTTGCGAGGATATAGCGGTTTGAAATAGGGTCATTCTTTTTTGAATAACCCTGTATATCACACGGAGCCAATTACACGCGAATCATTGATCGAGCTGTGAGTAACACAATCTTACCGATAAACAATCGTTGTTTGGTTGCAGTAGTCTCATTCGCCTTCCGTTTCGGTATTTAACTTGTACCTACTATCTCCTCATCATAAGCTATGCCTGCTTCAACATTCTCGAATGAGAGAGTGTTAGTTTCTCTTCAAATGGTAAAGGAGAAAGCTGACGTTCTATTCAGCCGAGTGAATAACAAATTGACTGCGAACAACAAATCAACTACGTGGAAGCAGCTATGTGATGAGTCATCACATCACCGATGACTTAAAGGTTGTAAAGGTGAAGAAGACATCGAAGTTAAGAAGTTGTTAAAAAAATGGGATAATTTTAAATCTAAACTTCGAAATTACACTACGAAAATAAGTAGTAGTCGTTCTACAACAGGAGGTGTCAGATCAATTCTGGAAGATCCCATCATGGAATTATGTTGGGATATCATGGGCAGAGACAGCTCCGCATTGACAATGATACCGGGTGCTTCGCACTCAGCACCGGATACTTCAAATCTTGTCGAGATTGAGACAGAGGCTGGTGACGTAGCCCTACAGTCAACATAGACCCTCGATCAATCAACTAATTATTCACAGATGGAAACACGACAGGTTGATTTAATAACGATACTTCAGCGACTGTTGCAAAGCTCGCATGCAAAAAATTAGAAGAAGAGATAATGCAAAATCGTCTGGAGCACAAACTGAAGATGGAGGTGTTAACTGTTAAAAAAGTACTATGCTGAAAAAGCAGCAAAATTTCTAAATACTCTCTGACATGTGCTCGTCGATTTCATTGCGTATGCCATTTTATTTCGTTCAATAAAGCGCTGTACGTTATTTTTATCAAAGAAAATTATAATAGCAATGTTAATTACAATTTGTTTGATGCTTTCAATTGTCGATTCTGCAATATAAATATAATGCTGCTACATTGTTTTTCTTCTCCTCTCTAGACCCAAACGCACATTTGTCACTTAATTTCTCAAGTCTCTTAATATGAACATACGGAATTGCAACATTTGACCATCATAGATTCAATTGAGCTTGTATTGTCTCAAGGATTTTCGATGCACCCAGAGCTGTCTGCTCCAGCAACCCAAGTTCATTCAATGGCACGGCTATACAAGAAAATTAGAGCATCGTTAGTCCAGTTATCGAGCAGAACGTGATCCCAACAGAATAATTAAATTGTTTTCTCTCTAAAAATGATAATTATGAAATTGCTAACATTACAGAACATTGCTGAGAAGTTTTCTACCGCCGTCGACGCATTCTCTGAAAGATCTGTTTGATAATGTCGACTTCTCACGTTGACTTTTCATCTGTGGGTGATTGACATAATCTATCTTACTGAAGAATTTCATCTGTCACGCATTCACACATGGTCACGAAAAAAAATGCAAAGTTTTTTATCTGACTTATTCTCTGTCAGCGGCATTCAAATAGCAAAATGTGACTGTCGATCTATTCTCTATTCAAAATGCAGTGGCACATGCTGGATGCACGCGCTGGGACAGTTGAGGACATTTACATCGAACAGACCTAGTGTTTATCAATCTCATGCATCGAGGCATTGACTGCGCCCCTGTCATGCATGTACACTATTTCACGTTTACTGCGTCAGACAGAAATTCATGTATTCAGAATAAGCTGATTAACAATTTAAGCTTTAACATCATCTTTTCAAGCCTACCAGGTCAGGAGAGGTGGGTCCAAAATACGCGTTACACTATATTTCCTCAAAATTCATTTTAAATGCCAGTGGGCCGGCAAATTGCGTACATTGCCCACTATGAGTCACCCTCGATTCATTGAGGATTTGTCCTCGAATCACATTCCAGCACCAAGTCGTGGAAATGGAATCATTTCCTTGCGTTTCAATTTCAGCTATTTCACTTAATGACTATAAATGTAGAACTGTTCTGAGAATTCGAAGAAGTGGACGAATTGAATTTTTGGGCGGAAATTTTGAAAAGCTGTTCACTTGACTGAAAATGAAAGCATGAACTATATTTGAAATCCAATGAAGAAAAGTGAAACTTATGAACAAAATTTATGATTTAGGATAAATATTATTTTAAGAAAGAAAGTAAGTTAAAAATCGTCTCCACTCTTTTCTGACTTGGCCACTCTTGCATTATTCACATTGCCAATCTCATTTGGGTGGATCAGCTTCGACCTATATCCCCTTGAAATCTATTTGGAAGTATCCGTGATATTATAATTTCAACAAATCAATGGGATTGATATTTCCAAATGAATTTTCTGACTGCAGCCAGACAACAGTTTTTTCTCCGTTCCATTTTCTCATTTTAGCAATTACAATACTTCATGGGTAATTTCTTTAAGGAACAGCCTTGTCCTTCAACAGCAGAACGACTGAATAAGAAGTGAAGGGAATAAGTAAAAAAGAATCAGGCATGTTTCAAAAATTGTTTTATCAATTTAAGATGTTTAGGTGTAAATGGAATATTACAATGCGGAGTGCATAATACACAATTTTGCTGATATTAATTCAGTGTGATTAAAGAGAAAAAAAAGAATTATACATATTTAACTAGCAGTAACCAGCACAAATCAAGATAGCTTTTTATCCGAAATGTTTCAGAATCAAAAACGATGACTGTGAAAATTGACGAATTGAAAAGTTTTTTTTGAGAGCAATCAATAAAGCATCCGATTGACATATTTTTTCATAATCGCTATTTTTTCCATTGGCATGTTTTCCTTGCATTTACAGTATCCGCATTTCAATATCGTCCAATGACAAGTCAATGAGGAGAAATGTCGCTCAGAATATCTATGTGCAATAAATTCCAGAACACATCAGATGACATTCGAAAAAAATGCGAAATTTCAATAGAATGGAGACAATTCCGGGAAGGGCTTTCACTTTGATTTCATCTGACAATTTGAATGAAATAATAGCGACAAATAATGAAAATGTCGACGCTACTAACTACGGCATTATCCAATGAAAATGAACTGCATCTTGTTTCTTATTTCAAGGTTCTTGACGTACTCGAAGTTTTTTAATTTCTTCAGGATCTTGAATCACTTGAAACTTTCACAACACTGTACATGCACCTCTTGACTGCTACAAAGCTGCACGAATGTCGGATCAAGTTGTTTGTCTTTCATAAATAGTTTGGATTGAAAATCCACTTGTATTTCAAATGGAGTAGACCTAATCTTGACATATTGGTTATAAACCTTCTTGAGTTATTGACTGCACATTACTTGAAGTCGAAGAGAGTGTGTATATCCTTCAAAATGGCTTTTACAGATGACATCTGCAGCTCTATGCATGTAGGTCATACATTTTCGTGTGAATGGTCGTTTTAATAAACCATGGACTTCTATGACATAACACCTGGACAGAAATATAAAATATCAGGCGTACGAGATAAGTCTGATATTGCATTTCTTCGTGGTGCATTTAAGCATTGATTGATTAATTTTTGTGATAATGTGAAACTACATCTGGAAAATTATGCCGATTTACATCAATTTTGAAGTATGATTCCTATAGTTTCTTTTTCATTCTGACTTACGATTAGCCCGCCTTTAGCACACTGTTAAATGAGTTATCTGAGGAAACTAGTTCATGCACAAAGTTTCCTTTTTCCAAATGAAGCAGTTCATCAAGTAAGTGCTACGTTGATTCGTGGATTGGTAAAGGTTTTTGGTTTTACTTCCTGAGACGAGTTTATTCATTTGTGAACTTTCGAAGATCCAGCACCAAAAAAAACACACAGCGGTCCATAGAAGCTCAGAACATTGATACAGCATGCATGCATCAGGGTAGAATCAAGCCTTAGATTTTACAAATATTTTTCAGAAATTGCCATATCCATGCAGGATGTATGCTCTTTTGGATTGTCTGATACAAAATAATGCAATAACACTGCAAACTTGATGGAATGCATTACTTAATGAAATTTCATAGTTCTTCTCATAAGATGTCCATTTTCCATATAGGCTCTAAAATCATTGTGTAAAACGGGATAAAAGTGTTCATGATCTTTATGGTGTTGAATTCTTCGATCATTGCTTGGATAAGTTGAAGGGAATATACTCGCCTGATACCTTGCAATGTTTCTGTTGGACCGAAATTGAAAAAGTACGACTCAGTAAAGTTCTCATATTCACAGATAGTTGATGACTCTGATTCGAGGCGACAAACGAACTCAATAGTCAATGCGCAGTTGAGGGTTATGCTTCAATATCGATTGAGACTCCTGTCTTTCTGCCTGAGGAAGAGACTCATTTGAGACTCATTGAGTATTTGACACTCATCGAATGATGTCGCTGTAACTATCAAATTCAGCAGTTGTGATCTTCGAATGTATTACCTATGCCACCAAAGAAGAGAAATTTTGGTTTGATCGTCGGTTTAAGCGATACTGTTATTTATCCATGGAACATGTGGTACATTTTTCAACGGAAGCAATGAAAACATTAGTTGGAGAGTCTTTAAATTTACTGTCATTGTCATTCTTATACCGATACACAATTACAGAGCATTTGCTCAGCATTTTACACTGCCTCCACAAACACATCGCTGATGATTTGAAATGCACTAATTCACAACGCCCGAAGAGAAAGAGTAACAAGATTACAATGCATGTAACTTCTGCATGAATGACACCGATTCAAATTATCAGCCTCATTTCGCATTAAAGAGATATCTGATCAGATTTCATTCCAGATGCTAGTTATAGATCGACATTCCTCTTCCAGAGATTGAGCATCGCTGTCCAAAGAGAGAATATCATATCCGTTCTTGGCACGTTGCCGAAGACTGCTGAGTTGAGCGAAGTTTTTCACTTATGAGTTTTTTTTGTGTCTCTTAACTGTTTTACTGTATTTAATAAGTTATAAATTTTCATGTTATAAACAAATGAACAAAAGTGCAAGACAGACATCTTATCCGAAGAAATGGCAAATATTTTTTGAAAATTCTATGAAAATATTGTGCGAAGTCAGTCATACACAGCTACACACACATCAATGTCATGCTCAATGAAAGGAGATTCTGAACAAAAACGAGCGCTCACATGAAAGAGAGACTACCACACAGATGCGTTCTACAAATCATATTGAAGAAATGCAACTTCGACTCTAATCTGCAGTCAATAGGTCAAGAAAATCGTGTTTATAACCAATATGTCACAATTTTCTCATTGGAAAAACGTGGAACTTTCATTCTAAGTTACATGTATTTATGAAATTTGCAACTAAAGCATCTCATGTTTCATGGTCAAGCTCATTTTCTGAAGATGGAATTCAATAAGACTGAAATGATTGCACATCTCTTTACATTCTATAAAATCGTAGTGAGTATAGAGTAGGGATATATAGGTAGAGTGTCGACTCAAAAAGTATCTGTATACAGTGAAATTTTTTATATAAAAAGATTCAGCTTTTTGCGGAGATTGCGTTCCCGTGGTCCAGAAAATTATTTGAGCAGTTTTAAAAAGTCAAAATTTTGCCAATATATAAATACTACCGACATGATTCATCTTTATAAGTAGTATGAAACAAGTTGGACATCAAAAGGTGTGAATATTTGCTAATAAGCATCCTAACTAACCGGAAATTAAGCTGACTATCAAGGGAATTTCATGATCCGTATTATAATGGAAGTCTTCATGAAAAAAATCCCGACATTATTCGTGCTTTCTTGGCTGAAATTTCAAGTTATTAATTCAATTTTCACCGGCATGATTTTATGATTCACTAAATTCATGTCTCATTTCTTGGATCTGAATAGTGATGTGGACCCATTTACATCCTTCAAAGTTAATTGAAATCATTTTCTGTGATAATTTGATTTTGCTCTGAGTGGCAGGTTGCTTATGATATGATCACGCATGAAAGTAATAGGAACCCATCGAATTGCTAATTTGACAAACATTCAATCTCCAAGGCTGTCATGGCACTGAGAATCTGTAAAATACCATCATTCCTTCTGGATTACAATCACATGTGTAATATCTCACTCTATGAGATTGGACATATTTCTATTCTTTAACTTTGTTTGAATATGTTCATGGTTTGAATACACACGCACTTTTATTATGCGTATACGCTGTGTTTTTAGCCGAGAACCCACGTAGCTACCCTTTATATTGTCCATGCTAATGTGTACACTGATTAATGAAGCATAGAGTTGTAAAGATAGCAGCTTAGATTAGATTAGATCACATATTACAATGGCGACGGGAACGGCTACTACAGCAATAGAGAACCGTGATTTAAGAGCCACACCTTTTCACCCTAGCGGCGATGCTGCTGCCACAGGCATGCAGTGGGAAGAGTGGATAGAGGGGACTGAAACTGAATTCAGATTTCGTAGGATTAGTGATCCAGAAGATAAAAAGGATGCTGTCCTGATTTGCGGAGGGCCAGAGGTAAGGCGTTTGGCTAAGCACCTCCCAGACCCCACCACTTTACCCAAGGGTGTGACAAAAGATGTACACACTACACTGAAATGTAATCTAGACAATCATTTCATGAGAAAGATTAATACCCAGCACATGAAGTTTCTGTTTAACAAGATGCGACCCAATAGGCATGAACCAATGGGTAATTATGCTGCGCGGCTTAGAGAAAAAGCCAATTATTGTGATTTTGTTGATAGTGATAACAGGATACTTGAGCACATTATTCAAACCACTGATGACAAGACACTTATCAAAAACGCTGTGAATAAAAGATGGAAACTCGATCAGCTTCTAGAGGAAGCGCAGCAGATGGAGGTCATGACAGATCAACTTAACTACATGAAATTATCGGAAGATAGGGATTCCAAAACCATCGCGAAAATCAGAAATCGTCCACATAGCTCGAAACAAGCTAGGCCTAATTTTAGCAAGCCAAACCAAAACAGGACCCCCTGCGGTTATTGTGGTCAGTCAGGCACGCACGAGAAGGGGAGAAATTGTCCTGCTTACGGCAAGAAATGTCATAAGTGCGGCGGGTTGAACCACTGGGCCAGAAGTCTAATACGCAGAAGAAATCCGTTAGGAAGTTGGAAGAAGCAGAGAACGAGACTAGTTCAGATGATGATTTTTTCGCGTGAAACAGATAGGCATGCAAAAGAAATCCCAGAAACTTGAAAAATTGATTACTGTTCATGTCGCAGATGTGGAAACACTTATAGAACCTGACACAGGCTCAGAAGTCAATGTCATGGATGAGCACCAGTTCAAAGCACTGACCAACAGATCACCAAGTACACTAGTGCTGAAACCTTCCACTGTTAGGTTGAAAGCCGTCCAGAAAGAGCTTCTAGTGAAGGGAGAGATAGAGACCACTATCAAGAACATAACTTGCGGAACGACTGCTAAATTCGTTATCGTCAAGGGCAGACTAGAATCTCCACCCCTACTAAGCAGAGACACCTTAGAAACATTAGGGATGTTGAAGACAAACCCCCACGGTAAATTCGCCTGCGAGAATCACCTCAGGATACGCCTCATTAAGAATGAGCCTACAGATCGCGAGGCAATATTAGCGGAGTACGAGGAAGTCTTCGAGGGCATAGGCCACATCCGAGACAAGAAGAATGACCTCGAGATATATGCACACTTCCACATGAAATATGACGCAGAACCGATCGCACAGAAGCACAGACCAGTCCCATTCTACCTCCAGAGGCCACTCAAAGCATTGCTAGATGAATGTGTAGAAAATGGAATTTACGAGCGCGTCCCAGATAATGAAGCCATTAGTTGGTGTTCACCATTAGTCATCATGCCGAAGCCAAGATTACAAGAATTACAGTCCAACATGATCCGTGCATGCATAGATCTGAGAGCATCAAATAAGGCCATGGAAAGAAACAGTATCACTCAGGGCACCACAGTCGAGGACTTTACCCACAAATTCAGTGAATGCAAGATATTTTCGAAACTTGACATGAATCAAGGTTACCACCAGCTTAGCCTTCATCCAAAGTCGAGAAACATTGCCACGTTCAGCACACCTTGGGGCAACATGCGCCCAACCAGATTGATATTCGGAGCGAAATCAGCCCAAGATAGCTTCGACGAAGTTGTTCACCGAATATTCGGCAATATCCCCAACTGTTTGAACCATAGAGACGACATCCTCATTGGCGGCAGAGACGAAGAGGAACATGCTAAAGCTCTGAAACAGGTCTTAAATCAAGCGAGAGATTTTGGCATCACATTCAACCGTCTGAAATGTCAGTTCGGTCTGAAAGAGATAGAATTTTATGGCTTTAAGTTCTCTGACGATGGACTGCGACCGGCTCCCGAGAAGGTCAAAGCTATCAAGGAATGCAGCATACCGGAATCTAAGTCAGAAGTCCGCAGTTTTCTAGGAATGACTGGTTATTTATCAAAATTCATACCTAACTACTCGCACCTGACAGCTCCACTCCGTAACCTAACCCTGAAAGATAAGAAATTCCAGTGGACCGAGGTTGAAGACAAGGCATTTGAGAAACTGAAAGAGGCCATCACAGATGATGCTGCCGTGGCATTCTTTAACCCTAGATACCCTATTATCGTGAGAACTGAAGCGAGCTTCCATGAATGTCTATCGGCAGGATTATTCCAGAAGACAGAATCAGGCATCAAGCCAGCTCATTTCATTAGCAGGTCGATGACTAGCACAGAGAGAAACTACAGCCAGACCGAGAAAGATGCGTTATGCGTCCGATGGGCGAAAAACATATTTCGCATATACTTGCTAGGTGCACCGAAGTTCAAGATAGTTTATTCGCACAAGCCACTGATTCCACTTTTCAACAAGACGAAAGTGAACTTACCACCACGTCTTGAGAGGTGGATCATGGACATGCAGGATGTGGACTATGAAATGATCTACGAACCGGGCAGAGATGAAAGAGACCCCCTGGACTACCTCTCAAGGCATCCATTAACTGAAACAGTTTCAGACTCCACCGAAAGATATGTCAGATGCATAGTCACTCATGAACACACCGGCTTGAACGAGGTTAGAAAAGAAACAGCTAGAGATCCACAACTGCAGAAGCTGAGAGAGACCATAAGGAGCGAATCATGAGAAGCTATGAGAAAGGACCCCGATGTCATACCGTTCTATAGACTTAAAACAGAAATCTATGAGGCTGACGGGCTCCTCTTCAGGATGAATAAGATTATAATTCCAGAAAAACTTCAGAAAAGGATTGTCAATTCAGCTCATAAAATGGGCCATTTCGAGATGACGAATACGAAGCGCATGATGCGTGACAAGTACTGGTTCGAGAACATCAACCAACTAGTAGAAAACACAATCAAAAGCTGTCACCCATGCCAGACTGCAACCGATGACCATAGAGAGTTACCAGCCAAGATGACCAAGATACCTAAGAGCCATGGCATACCGTCTCGATTGATTTTGGGGGACCCTACCCGGATGGGCATTACAATTTAGTTGTGATAAGTAATGGGCAAAAGACCGTTCCAGGACACCATAAAATTCAAAAAAATAGTATCTTTAAAAACGACATAAATTCATGAATTTGAACCCTTTTTCAGGTTTTTAAGACCTAAATACATGAATTTAGTCCATTCAAAAAGTACCATTTTTTCAAAAAATGGTATTCTTAAAAACGACATAAATTCATGAATTTGAACCCTTTTTCAGGTTATGAAGACCTAAATTCATGAATTTATGACGTTTTTAAAAATACCCAATTTTTCAAATTTTTCAAAATCTCAAATTTGAGAATTACAATTTTTACTCCCAAAATCATGACCGTTCCAGGACACCGAAAATCATAAAAGTTGAGAATCTCAAAATTTGTGAATTACAATTTTCACCCTTAAAATCATGACCGTTCCAGGACACCGAAAATCATAAAAGTTGAGAATCTCAAAATTTTTGAATATGACATTTTGCTCCCAAAATCATGACCGTTCCAGGACACCGAAAATCATAAAGTTAGTATTTTTAAAAACGTCTTTTAAATCCGTTTTTCAGGTTTTTAAAATATATCATGTGACTGAAACTATTTCTTTAAAAATGGAAGAAACAAAAGTGGAAGGAACCGCAAGAATATATCCTTCATTATCATATGAACGTAGTTCTAATTTAATGGACATTGAAAAGATTAACATTGAAAAAATGAACATTGAAAAACACAAAGATAGAGTTAGGTATATGAAAGATAAGGAATCTCAATTATTATTAAGATTAGAGCATTATAAAAAAATTAAGAAAGAGATGGAACAAAGTTAAGAATGTAACACAAGGAATTGGCATATTCTTAACAATAAGTTTAGGTGCTTTGACAATTGTTATATCTTCAGGTGTTTTAGTAATTCCAGTAGTTGCTACAGCTTTAACAGGTACGGGTGTTTTTGCAACTTCACTTGTTACAATGTTAGATAAATCTTTAATAACTAAGAAACGAAAATCATTAAAAACTAAGCATTTACATATTAAAGAAGTCTATGATAAACTACATTACTACTTTCAAAGAGTATGTGATGATAATGTTATTACGTTAGATGAGATTGAAAAATTTGATCAAATAGCTAATGAAGTAAATCAAATATCATTTCAATCACAGACAGAAAAAGTTGATGATAAAAATAAAAAGGATGGCAAAATTTCTAGTGATGGTAAAATTTCTAATGAAGAAAATGACAAAATTTTTTTTAGAAGAGCTAAAAACTTTAAGCGAAAATTTAAGCAAAACTTTATTAAACAAAACTTAAAGCGAAAAGATGTCAAACAACAAAGCAATAAAAAAATAATTTGTTCAGTAAAATGTTTTTGCTGTATTCCAATGTTACCACAAAATTCAAATATTATATTTTAAAAATGGATAAAATTAAAGCTGATAATTTTAAAAGAATAAAACAATTAGAAGAGTTAATAAAACAAAGAAATATTATGAAAGAAAATCATCTTCAACATAGAATGATAAAAGCTGGTATTCAATCTGATATGTTTGAACAAATGCAGCAAACCGAGCAAGTAAAAACTGATTTTAGGAAAACTATGAAACCATTTAAAACTCTTGAAAAAGAAAGTACAAATAATGATAAACAAATTGATATAACAGATCCAGAGCACAAAACTATATTAGATGACTATGGATTACTAGAATCAAACATTAATAAGAAATTACCAAAATCTATGTAATTTGAACATTCTATTTCATTTATAGATGGAAAAATAATACCTAGATTTTATCTCGGACAAAAAGAAATATTTCCACAACCTTTTCGAGGTTTAATTTTTTCACCAGATAAATCTCCTTTTAATTTAGATAGAAATTTTGTTAATCTTTTAAGAGGAGCAGCTTTAAATAATTATGCTGTAGAAGATCTTATAAAATATAAAGCTATGTTAGACAGAGTTGGTGCAGTAAAATCTCTAAGACGTTATAAACAATTAGAAAATTTATTATCAACGGGAGTTAAAGTAGGAAAAGGTTTATCTGAAAAACAGAAAACAGAAACAACCATATTTTTACCAGATGATCCACAAGAATTACTAAATAGATTAAATATTTTAATATCTGCAATAAAAGAAGGACATAATTCTAGTTTCAATGAAATTCATGCTATATTGAAAAGACTGTTAGAAAAGAAGATTCTAAATGAAGAGGATTATAAAAGTGTAGCTGAAATATGTTGTTTCTAATTTTTTTTAAAAAAATATTTATTTGAAATTTTAACTAAAAAATGTGTTCAGCAGATTTAGACAAAATTAATAATCATTTAGAAAATTTGACAGAGATTTTGGGTTCATCAAAATTTAGTACGACGTTAAAAATTATAACAACTACTTCATCACACACTTGTAATTTAGAACCCATTCTACATTTAGAACAAAATAAAAATTATCAAATTGCATTGACTAGTTTCTCTACATTTAATACTATTCAAAATGTTATAAAAGATGTGAATGATCAATTTAGATATTCTACTGATAAAGGAAAACGTGGAAAGTACTAACTTTTCTTCCTGGTTCTTACGAAGTTGAATCAATATCAAATGAAATTAAGAGAAATTTAGGTATACCATTTAAAGATAAGAAACAATTACATTTTGCAGTTGAACCGGCAGTTAATAAATTTTCTCTTACTTTAGACGAAAATCATCAAGTTGATTTTAATCATGATAGATCATTGTCAAAGCTATTAGGATTTAATAAACAAACCTATAGTCAAGGTTATCATTTAGGTGAGAAGATTCCAAAAATAACTGAAATAAATTCAATTGTTGTACATTGTGACATTATTGAAGGAGGATATATAAATGGTAAATTATCAAATTTAATATTCAGTTTTCCAGCTTTTACTGTACCCATTGGTTATAGATTAAATGTATTTCCACAAACATTAATATATTTTCCTATTACAAGAAAAACTATTAACAACATTAACATTAGAATCACTGATGAGAAAGGACAAGAAATAAATTTTGGAGGTGAAGAGATTATGATAGATCTTTTGGTTCGAGAGGTATAAACTCCTACGCGAAGCTAGAGAAGTTTAATTTTCTTCTTCTTCTTTAGAAACAAAAAATAAAAAAATAAAAATAAATTTTTTTATTAAAAAATGAGTGAAGTGCCCCCATTAAATAAAAAAAACTCAAAATTTAATCATCATCCAAATTTATCTAATAAAGTTTTGTCAGTTATTTGTGGAAGATCAGGTTGTGGAAAAACGTATCTATTGTTTAAAATTTTAACGACTCCAAATTTTGTGGATTATAACAATCTTATAATTTATACAACAACGGCAGAACAACCCGTCTATCAATTTTTAAAATATGGATTTGAAAATAATCTTAAAAAACAGCAATTGCTTCATTATTCAAAGAATATGAAAAATCTGAAGATGAAGAAGAAATAAGTTCGTGGTGTGAAGAAGCAACAAAAAATAATCAGTTAGTTGAAACCAATAAAAATAAGCATATAAAGATACAACTAATAGATGATAGTGGTAATATGCAAGATCCTAGTAAACTAGATAAAACAATGAAACATTGTGTAATTTTTGATGATTGTGTTAATGATAGAAATCAGTCAGTTCAGAGAAATTATTTCACAAGAGGTAGACATAATAACTGTAGTGTTTTTTATTTAACACAAAGTATGTATTCATTAGACGGAAGTGTTATTAGAAAGAATGCAAATATATTTATACTATTTGAAATAAATGCAAGAAACTTAAATGATTTGTTAAGAGATTTATGTGTAAGAAATAAAGATGAATTTATACAATCGTGTAACAAAGCTTGGTCAAAAGATTATGGATTCATTACAATTAATATTGATAAAAAAATTCATGATAGAGTTATAGAACATTTGTTTACCGAGTGATAAAAAATATACAAATATAGTGTTATAATATTTTATTATTTTTTATTTTATGTATATATCAAATTTGTCTATCTTAGAAATTAGAAAATTAAAAAGGTTCAGTAGTTATTCCATCAGGTAAAATTTTTCTTTTATCATCAAATGGATCTAATGCTAATTTATGTTCTTCTTTTAAATACATTTTATGTTTTTTTGAATTAAGTCTATAATTACATGCTGTTTTTATTTTATTATTAAATAATGCATTTTTATAATCTTGAAATGTTATTTGATTAGCCACTGATGCCTTTGAAATTCCTTTTAATGTTTTATGTGTTTTAATATTATTAGTTGTATCATAACAGTAACATTTAGATTTTAAAAATATAGCTTCTGTTATGAAATCTTCATTTCCTTCTAATTCATCTTTTACTTTACATAAATCAGAAGGATGAATGATATCTTTTATTTTATTAATTTCTTCATCAAGTGTAGAATTATACGGTATTGTTAATTCTAAGAAAACAGAATCGGTATCTGTAAAGTGTAATTTATAGTTTTTACCATAAGCAGGTGCTAAATAATCATATATAAATCTATACATAAATAGTTTAGCTAATTCTAATGTAGTGAAACCAATGAAATTAAACTTATCATGTTTTACGCTAATTCGACGTAAATGTACAGCACATAGTTCATCACTAAATCTAGTAGTTCTTTTATGTGTAGGTTTCCTTGTTAAATTTTGAAACCTATCTTTATCATAAACTATTTCAATATTTTGTCTATTACGCACATTTTCTAAAGTCTTACCATAAAATGCATTATTCATTAATTTGAAGAACACGTTTCCAAAATCATCTTTATTTCTTTTAGCTATTTTGCGTTTTTCAATATTGAACTCTATATAATTTTTTAACCACCTGGATTTTGATAAAATAGTTTTCGATGTATTTTGGTGAGAATCATTCCATGATCTAAATACCAATCTAGCATTCTTCCTTCAACAACATACTTTCCTTTATTGCTTTGTGTTAACATAAGTTTTTTTGTTGGTCTGTATTTTTTAGGAATTAAAGATTTTTGATAATCTGAAAAATCTTCTATATTAGGATTTTGTTTTCGGACAGAAAGGAAAATATTTTGTTTTATCTTTTATTTCATCAGGGTATACTAAATCAACTTCATATATATAACCATGATTATAATTTCCATCATATGTTTTTTGATAATCAAGAATATTACACCATGACATTTCACCTGTTGGTAATTCTTGTATCATGCAAGAAGAATATAAGCTATTAAAATCATAATATAACAAATAGTTTTCTCTCATGATTTCATCAACTGCTGCTTGACTATCTTCATTTGATATAAGTCCTTCTATATTTTGATTAAACAATTTTATAAACTGATCACTTTCTTCTGGAGATAAAGGTTTCATTATTCCATAATCATCAGGATTTACTTTTTTATTGTAACACTGTACATAACGATTACCTAAAACTGATGAAACTCCACCTCTAATTCCAGATTCAAAAAATAATAATTTATCATATGTATTTTCTTTATAATGTTTAAGTTTAACACCAGTATGTTTTAATCCTGCTAGCCATGTTAAACCTGGTGTAGAATAACAATAACATGGATCTATTCCGTAATATTCTAAACACATGTCACGAAAGTTTTCGAAAAGATCAGCTAGTATTAATACATCTATCTGAAGATATTTCATTGTATAATCATACATTGTTTTACAATTTAACTCTCTCCAATTCTTTTCAGCTTCTGCATAGTCTTCGTCAGATAATTGTGATTGTTTTAATGTTGATTTAAATTTATTTATTGGAGGATGTTGTTCTTCTTCCATAATTTTATTCACAGAATTAAAATCTCCAGTTATGTACTCATACGGAAATATTCCTTTTAAAGGTTTTAAATCATATTTATTTAATATTTTACATTGTTCAGATTTCAAAGTTTTTCCCATAACAACTAATGAATAAGGAGTAAAAAATCTAAATGCATCTAAAATTCTAATACAACCTAATTGCATTGAAAAATATTCTTCTTCTGTTTTACATAGTACATTTATTTGTTGTTGTTGTAATTTTTCAGATGAAAATAAATCTTTCATTACTAGATGGAAATCATATTTACAACCATTATAGAAATATAGAGGAACAAAGTTATATTTAAATTTATTAGCATTAAGATTACAAGAATTATGTGCTGCACCTCTATATAATCCATTTAGATGATCATGATCTTTTACCTTATCAAGATATCTACCTTTGCCATTTTTATAATTTTTTGTAAATTCTTTTCCACAGTAATAACATTTTGTTTCATTAATAAAATTTAATTTTTCTTTTTCTGTTAATGGCATCATTGGAATATTTGTTTCAAGCAATTGTGAAAAATAATTTTGTAATTCTTCTACTTTCTTTGTAAACATTTCTGAACTATCTTCACCATAGTATTGAAAATATTCTGATTTAAATAATTCAGGATAATTTGAATGAATGTACATTCCCCAACATAATGGTTTTTGTTCAAATAAATATTTTTCTTTGCTTTGTTCAGGTGCACTTCTTTCAGAATTATCATTTTCAGAATCGGGCGAAGCCCTGGAACTTTCCGTTCGATTTTGTGTCATATTAACATTATATGCTTCAAAATCGCAATAAATAGTAAAGGGTACTTTATTTTTGAAATACCATTTATTGTATTCTAAATAATCATCTTTAGGAAATGTGTTTCTGACTGCTTCATTTTGTTGGCAATTCTCCAAATGTCTATTCATTTCTTCTTTAGTTCTAAAACTTGTCATACATTGGAGACAAGGAAAATTAGGATTATCTGAAGTTTTTGTAAATATAGAAACATCTTTACACAATATAAAATGACCCTGATAATACAATATATTCGCTTGTGCTGGTTGCTTTGTTTGCTTTAATTTTTCAAATTTATCTTGATATATTTCATGTGTTTCATCAATTTCTTTTGTAAGATTAAATGTATTTCGATGAAAATTTTGATTTAATATTTGTAACTGATAACTATATTCTTTATCATATTGTTCTTTATATTGTTGTAGACATTTTTTTAAAGATTCATTTATTTTTTGATTGGTTTCATTTTCTTCATTATTTAATTCTTTATTGTCTTCATTTAATTTTTGAATCGTTTCTATCTTATTTTGATATTTATGGCCATATTCTTGTACTAATATTTTTGTTTGTTGTTGATAATCTGTTTTACATTTTTGTAAACTTTCATTTAAATTTTGTAATTTTTGTTGATATTCTAAAGATAAAGATAAATAATCGGAATCATAATCATAATTATAATTACGTCCTTTATAATTATTATGACTAATCATTATTGGTGATAGTGTTTTTATAATTTCAAATTTTTCAGTACATATTATATTTCCTTGGTAAAAAATATTATGTTGCATGTAATTTCCCCTATCATTATATACTATTTCTGATTGACATAAATTTTTATTATTCAAATAAAATTTTTTTGAATCTGAGTAAAGTGGAGTAATTTTACCAATAGAAACATAATTCACATTTAATTCAAAAACATTTACTTCTATTAAATTTTTATTCTTTTTATGAAACTTTTTTAACCTATTATAATCATATGGAAATTCATCTAAGCCATCAGAAAGATCAAATTCATATATGTATTCTTCTTTATTGTAATGACTTAGTCTTTCTTTGTGATATTTTGCAGGATGTAAATGTGCTATAATACTCCACAGAAAACAATAATCATCTTCATTTTTTATGTTGATTATTTGTGGTGAACTGAAAGGCAAAGGAACATAACTACCACCAGTATTATTTTTATATTTATCAATTACTATTTTCTTAGATAGTATTTTAACAAATCTCCAACCAGATTCACGTAACTGGGCTTCAATTATACAATTTTCTAATTTAAGTATCATCGATTCAAATATGGGTTGTATATCATTTACATTATGAATTTCTTGTGAATTTGTAAAATGTCCTTGTATTATTTCTTCAGGAATTCCATCAGGTCCATTTTTTGTATAAAGTACTTCTACATTCATATAACATTTGAAAGATTTCTTAAATATATTATAAAAGTTTGTTAATACATTATAAAAAGTTTCATCGGTTTCATTATGTTCAACGGGCGAAGCCCTAGAACCTTCGGTTCGAACAGATTCATTAAATAAATATTTTATATCTATTACCACTTCATCGGTTCGTTCAGCTTCATCAAATTCATCAGTATCGCTAAATAAATATCTTCCATCTGGTAGGGTCTCATCTTCACTATTAAAAACTTTTTTATATTCCGAATGTGAATAATCATCAAACATTTTTTTAACTTTTATATCAGTAGACAATGTTTCTAGATAGTTTTTATAACTATTTAATTTTAATATATTTCCTTCATCAACTCGTTGTACATTTTGTAAATGCAATCTACTATTTAAATGAGATTGATAACTTCTTTTTGTTTGCAACTTTTTTTTACATAAGTTACAATAAAACTTGGTATTTTCCATTTTTTTATTTTTTAAAGAAAAAATTTGTGTTTTAAATTTAGATATAAACATTTTAATATCAAGGACTTGAGTGTTATTTTATATTATTATATATTACACGTTCTTTAGTTATTTTTTTTCTTTATCATATTAAGTTTAATCATATTAAGTTTTATCATATTAAGTTTTATCATATTAAGTTTCATCATATAATGTTTTATCAAAAGATAATTTAAATTTATTTTCACTAACTATTGATTCTTCATCATCATCATCAATTGATTCTTCATCATCATAAATTGATTCTTCATCATCATCATAAATTACACTTTTTGGGATTGGATACCATTCCCTGATAGGAATATCTAATTCTAAATTACATTTCTTATCTGATAATAATATAATAGAGAAAAATATTGGTCTTTGTTCTCTTTTGGAAAATTTAATAGCACCACTATAATCTGAATCACTTTTAGTTTTTATTAAAGATGATAAAATTTTAAATTGATTAGATGTAAATCCTAATTTAAATTTTGTAGACCCGACACATAGTTGTCTAACAGTATCTTCAACTATACCATCATTATCATTTTCAATTGTAAGAAAATGAAATTTAGATAAATTTTTATAATTACTAATATTTTTATAATCTTTTTTACCATTTACACCACTTTCAGATGTTTCTGAATCATCATCTATATTATCATCATCTATATTATTATCATTATTATCATAAGATTCTTTAAGATCGGGCAAAGCCCTAGAACCTTCGGTTCGTTTATTATGATTATGGTCATTGTTAATAGTATAAGGTGTAGTTCACATATAAATTTTCTCTTGTTGAGCTAAACCATTTATATAAGATTTTAATAAATTAATATTTAAGTTGGAATATAATCCTATATACGTATTATCATCATACCTTTGGGGCATTTCTAATGTTTCTTGTTTATAAATTGTGTCTCTATAATAAACTTGACATAATAATTCTTCATTATGTTTTTTACTCTCTATGTGAATGTTATATTGATTTTGTTCATCAACAAATAATCTTATTTTTTCTTTGGAAAAAGATTTTAATTTTTTAACTAATTCTTTAATATTGATATAATTAATAATTTTATTTTCTATCCAATCAGTATTACTAATCGGCAAAACTGCTCTGATAAACCCATATACATTATTATGACCTATTATAACCATATTTTCTTTATTTAATTCAACATAAGCTACATCATTATATTTACTTACAATCTCCATAAATTTAATAAATGGATCACCTGGAAATAAACAATAATTAGTTTCTATAGAAGGTAAATCTTTAGTCTGTTCTCTAAATATTTCGGCTTGTAATTCAAACAAAAGATTAACATCTATACATGGATTATTGTTATTATTATTATCAAAACATTTATTTTCAAATCCCGTTGATCTCGTCGAATAAGAAGAACAGGATGATGCGGACGAATATAATTTTTTTAAATTTGGTTTTTCCATTTTTTTTATTTTTATTTGAAAAAATTTTACTTTTTTATTGTTTTAAAAATGATGTTACCAAATGTTGGTGGAGGTGCATATATCCCGAATAATCGTGAATTAGAAATAGAGATAGAAAATTATATCATGAAAACTGGAGACGTTTTATCTGGTCCATTGCATCTTTCTATTCTTCCGCAACAAAATACAGAGTTAACAAATAAACAATATGTTGATACACAAATCAATGACTTAAAAGAAAAATATATAAACGATGTTTTGGTTCCACTGATGAATGAATTGAAGTTGCTTAAACTTAATGACAAATCATTAAACGAAAAATTATTAAAACTTGATAAAAAGGATAAAGAGCTAGAAGCAGATATAGCAAAACATTTTTTAAAAAGATTTCTGAACAATCAAAAATTTTAATATTACTTTCTATAAATTTAAAATCTGCAGTCATTAAAAATAAACATCAGATAAAAATGTTAAAAGAACAATTAGAAGATGAAATAGAAAAACTACCTGAAAGAATTAAAAAAAATTTAAAGCAGTTACAAACTACATTCCAAAAAAGTGTTGATGAATTAAGTTCTAAAATTACTCAACAAATGAAAAAGATGAATAGAATAATAAATGAAGTAAACTCACTTAATCAAAAAGTTGATAAAATGAAAACTCTTAAAATCAATTTAGAAAATGAATTAAAGAAAAATTTACAAGAAAACTCTAAAGAAAATAAAGAACAGTTAGATTCTGTTAAAAGACAATTAGATGTTCTTAAAATTAAGTTAAATGCACTCAAAACGGCATTGAAGATTAATCAGCAGAAAATGCAAGTTAATAGAAAAGAAATTAAAGTACATCACACGCTGCTTGACGCAATAGATAAAGTGCAACAGTCAATTAATAAAGTTATCTCGAAGTTGTTGTCCATTCACAAACGTAAATCTTAACACGTAGATATTTTTCCCAAAAGTCAAATTTAATCCTAAAAAATGCCTATAATTTATAAACACAATCTTAAACATTTTGCTTCAAATCAAAAAATTGCTCATGAACCATCTATGAAATCTGTGTACCATTATGATAATAGAGAAACAGTCGGAACAGAAAAGTTCCTAGGCACCGCAGGTGCCGTTCACACGGAAGAGCTGGGATCTTCTCTGGTATTGGAAGTATCGTTAACTTAATTAAAAATAATAAAGATTTGATTACATCTACTGCAAAAGGAGCAGCTGCTATAGGTAGTACAGCTAGTGCAATATCAAATGCTGTCAAGTCTCAAAACGAATTAAAACAACTAGAAGCTATTCGTAAACTTAAGAATGATTCTGAAGAACTAAAAAAATTAAAAAAACTTTCAGATGAAACAAAAAATAAAATTGCTAACATAGCTGTGGATTCTGATAGTAAACATAATGAAAAAACAATTGAAGAAATAAGAGGTAATGGCGTGAGCAGCAACCTTCGGTTTAACCAGCAAAGCTGTAGCGGAGCTGGTCTAGCAAAATTCTAAAGTTATGTTTTTTAATAAAATTTTTTTAGTAAAATTTTTTTAGCAAAAATTTTCTTAGCAAAATTTTTTAGCAGAATTTTTCTGTGTGTGAGAAAAACAAAAAGTCAAATTATTTTTTATAAAAATGTCTTCGCTTATCGAAAATAAATTTAGATTAGACGATCCTCCGTTCGTCAGTAATAATCAAAAAAAGAATGACTATATAAGAATTGCTATGAATCCCGGATCTTCCAGTAGAGTAAATACTGGAGGTGATTTAATTTTTGAAGTTGATAATCAGCAGAGTTATTTATATCTACCTGATTCATTTTTACACTGTGAATATTCTTTATATAGTGATGCCAATTTTACAACACCATTACCAGAAACCGATAATATTGCACTAGAGAATAATTTCTTTCCAAGATTATTTACACAAATGCGTTTAGATGTTGCAACTCAAAATATAGAAACAATAAGTGATTCTCCAGGTGTAATTGATACAATGCTTAGATTTGTAACAATTGGTGAAAATAATAAAAAGCATGAAATCGAAGGTTGGTTTCCTGATACTAATGATGGTATAATTGTTGATGATTTAACTCACGCTGGAACAGATGCCGCAGGAATTGCGAAAGATGTAGAAAATATTGCAAAACATTTAAATAAAACAAATAATGATGCATATAAAGAAAGACGTGAATTTAACAAGAAAAGTAAACAGACAGTTAATTGGTCATTGTCTCCATTATTCGGATATTTAGATTATGATAAAATATCATATCAACTAAAATTTAAGTTAATAATTCATCGTACAGCAAATAATGAATTAATCTTTTTTGGTAAGACTGGAAAAAAAGCATATTTAAAAATTGATAGACTTGAATGGTGGATTAAGCATATTACTCCTAGTTTAGAGATTGAAACAGCTATTGCAAAAAGATTAAATACTAACAAACCAATTCCATAAATTTTCTAAAGCGTACTGCTAGTTCAGTAACTTTTTCCGAACAAAGATTTAACTGGCATTTTACTAGAACTGCGAATACTCCAAGATATTTATTACTAACATTTCAAAGAAATAATTCTCCAAGTTTTGATAAGAACAACAATCTTTTTCATATTAATACAATTCGAAGTTTACAAGTTTCATTAAATCAAACCCGTTATCCAATTGATCCATTAAGATTCGATGATACCAATAATCAATTTATGGAAGGATATGATTCTTATCGAAATCTTTGTATAGAATTTGGAGTTGAACCACAATTAACTCCTGGAGATTGGAGACATTTATATCCAATTTTCTGTTTCGATTTAAGTGCACAATCTGAAGATATTATCAAGACTGGTTGTGATGTAACAATTAATATTGAAAAGAAAGATTCCACAACTTCATTGATGGCTTATGGTTTATTGCTGGAAGATGTAAAATATTCTATTGAAATTCTTAATGGAAAGATGGTTAGGATAGGCTAAAGCCAGAGGAGCTTCGCTCCGATCGGTTAGTAACCTTAGGACCTTTGGTCCGATAGGCTAAAGCCAGAAAAGCTTCGCTCCGATCGGTTAATAACCTTAGGACCTTTGGTCCGATCGGCTAAAGCCCAAGACTACGTCGATTAATTAATATTTTTGATAAATTAAAATTTTTTTAGTAATTAGTAATAAAATTTTTTTTTAACTAGAATAGATTAAAAATTATTAACTTAAAACTTTTTCGTAACTAGAATAGATTTAAAATTCCTAACTTAAAATTTATTCTTGACTAGAATAGATCAAAATTCCTAATTTAAAATTTATTCATAACTAGAATAGATCAAAAATTCCTAACTTAAAATTTTTTTATTAAAAATGTCGCAACCGAAAAGTAATAATAATAAAACTGCTGAATTAAAATTACGTAATATTGTTGACAAAAATACCCCTAAAACTATTACGATTAACAAAAAAAAGTATTACATAAGTAAGCCAATGATAGAGAATATTCAATTACAAGAAGAAAAGAATGGTGGAATTCTCCCATTAATTCCACTAATAATAGGAGGCATAGCAGCAGCAGGAAGTGTTGCAGGTGGGACAGCTGGTATTGTCCAAGCAGTAAATAAAAATAAATCAGAGAAGGCAGCATTAGAAGAACAAAAACGACATAATAGAGAGTTAGAGAAAGTTGCTAGGGGTGAAGGAGTAGTAGATAATTTTATTAAAAAATTAAAATTAGTTGATGAAGGAAAACGAGTTCTTAAAAATATTCTCCACAATGTTGATGATTTGATTGAAATTAAAGAAATTAAAGATGGTTCTGGAATATATCTAAGTCCTAGTATGATAAGGTAAAACATTTATTTTATCTTTTAAAATGAATTCTACAAATTCCGAAAATTTAATTAAATTAAAAATTTCTAATTTAGATTTATTGAATTATCTATTAAACAATAATAAAAACTCAAATTGTCAGCATATTGGAGGTGACATACAAAAAACATTAGAAAACTTTCCTGGCTTTATTTGGAGTAAATATTCGAAAGAAAAACATCTTCCTGGTCATTCATATACCGGTCCAGGAACTCGATTAGATATAAGACTAGATGAGAATAATAATCCGAAACCAGGTGAAGAACCAATAAATAGAGTAGATGCCGCAGCTTACAGGCATGATTTAGCTTATCGAAATCATGATCTAAGTTCTCGACATGCAGCTGATAAGAAGATGATTCAAGAATTAGATAGTATTCAAAATCCAACATTTAGAGAAAAAATTGAAAGAATGTTTGTTAAGAAAGCTTTACAAGCTAAAATATTATTCTGTCAGGGTTTAAATGAAACGACAGCAAAGTTGTCTGAGAGCAACGCTCGAACCTACGCGTCCGAAATCCACAAGGAATATAGAAGGCCTAAATATTTATTGAAAGTAAAAGTATTTAATAAAGATGATATTTGGAGTGCTGATCTTATTCATATGCCGAATGAAAAAGATTATAAATACGCATTGACCGTTATAGATTTATATACACGATATGCTTGGGTAAAGCCTTTAAAAAACAAAAGTGGTCTATCAGTTAAATATGCGTTTGAAGAAATCTTTGAAGAAAGTAAGAGAAAGCCAAAAAAATTGTTTGTTGATAAAGGGTCGGAATTTTATAACAGAAATGTTCAGCCACTATTTGAAACTGTTTATTCAACTGAAAATGCAGGGAAGGCCGTAGTGATGGAAAGATTCAATCGGAATGTTAAAAAATAAATTATTCAAAAAATTTACTCAGCAAGGAAATCAGAAATGGTTAAAAATATTACCAGGAATTGTAGAGCAGTACAATAATAAAGTTCATTCAGGTATTGAAGAAACCCCAAAGAATGCTTCTGACGACCCTGATTTAATACGAAAGAAAATATTCGAAAATAATTATTCGAATGAGAGTAATCCGAATTTGCAGAAACTTAAGCCGAAATTTAAAATTGGAGATAGAGTTAGAATATTTAAATATAAGAACAAATTTGAAAAGGGCTTCGTCGGATACTGGACGAAAGAGATATTTGTAATTTCTAAAATAAATCAAAGTTATCCGATTACTTACGAAATCAAAGATTTAGATGATGAAGATATCAGAGGCCGATTTTATCAAAATGAATTACAACGAAGTGATTTTTAATTATCATTATTATTATTAGGCGTAGCCATAGAACCTACGGTTCGTTCAATTCTAACATAATATCAAGAAATGGCACTCCTTCTTGCAATTTAAATAAAATATAAAGACATAATTGACCACAATAAGTTGTTCCCGATTTTTGAATTTGAAATGTATTATAAATTCCATTGCCAAGTATTTCTCTTACTTCATTCGTAGGTGGAAGCCCGTATGAGTCAAAATAATAATTATCTCCGTTTTTACTAAAGATACCTGCTGACCAATGTACGCCTTTTTGGTCTGAAGTGTGAAGATTCGTTATGAAATTTATAGTTATTGTTGGCTTATTTTTGATCAATTGTAATTCGTCTCTCATTAGGACATGAAAATTTTTTATTCCCAATTGATGTGCGATTTTCTTTAGATCAAAATTCGTTGTTGTGTCTGTTCCATATAATTTAAAAAACTCGATCAGGTCAGTCATTTTAAATGAAACAAAAATCCAATTTGAAAATGTCATTTTTCAGTCTCCACGCAAATAAGTTGCAATAAATGTTACTACTTGTTACTTATGAAGTAGAGTCCAACATTTAGATGAAAACAGAAATCCAATTTGAAAATGGCATTGTCATTTTTCAGTCTCCACGCAAATAAGTTGCAATAAATTTTACTACTTGTTACTTATGAAGTAGAATTTCACGTTTGCAAGTCTTCTAATTCCTGCGCGAGTCCAGTATGTTGCGCATGTTGTTGTTCAGTTTGTTGCACATTGGGTGAATCAAATATGGATTCTGCTATTCTTTGCTGTTCCTCCTCTTTTTCACGATCAATATAATCTTCAAGATGAGCAAAATTCTTCATCACAAAGTAAATTGATAGAGAAGAATTGGCTAAGTTTGGATAGTTCTTTGATAATTTGAATAATTTGATCAGTAATGTCACATATGAACGTGAAAACTTTATTTTGTGGGTCTCATTTAACTCTTTCACGAATTTTGTATAATTCATATTAGACAATAACTTCAGTCGCTGAAGTACTTCTCCTTGTAAAACATAGCAGCGTAGAAGATTCCGATGTGTAATTTTCTCAAAACCAATGAGTTTATTCAATGAAGAGATGCACGATGATGTACTTATAATATCCTTTTTCTCGAGAAATACAGGTAAATTGCTGCTGTCAACATCCTTGAATGAATCTCGGATTATTTCAAACACTTCTCTCTTTTTATCTTCTTCGTTTCCACTCGTCTTCTGTTTCTTTCTTAGTGATTCAAGAATAAATTTTGTTGATATCGTTTTGAAGAAATCAAGATGGTCTGGTGAAATAAGAGGCACAACTTGATCCACGAAGCAACAAAATTCTCTCTATTTTGCTGACGGAAGACATTGCAAATGAGAACTTTGCTTTCTAGCGCACATGGAACAATGACAGGAGAGAGAAGTGAAAACAGATGCCAGATGCTTTGGCGTCATGTGGTTGTGCTGACGTGCTAGTAAGAATTAAAACAACTTCCCTAACGTACAACTAAAATCTAATTGTATCACAAAGCTGTAGCAACTACTGGAATTGTAAGAACGCCAGATGAAATGACAATAGTGAGAGCGCCTAAAGAAATTGTTAAACATGCTCCAACGCCTTGTGTCACATTCTTAATTTATTATAATGTTCTAATCTAAGTAATAATTGAGATTCCTTATCTTTCATATAACGTACTCTATCTTTGTGTTTTGCAATATCCATTTCATATGATAATGAAGGATATATTCTTGCGGTTCCTTCCACTTTTGTTTCTTCCATTTTTAAAGAAATATTTTCAGTCACATGATATATTTCAAAAACCTGAAAAACGGATTTAAAAGACGTTTTTAAAAATACTAACTTTATGATTTTCGGTGTCCTGGAACGGTCATGATTTTGGGAGCAAAATGTCATAATCACAAATTTTGAGATTCTCAACTTTTATGATTTTCGGTGTCCTGGAACGGTCATGATTTTCAAGGTAAAAATTGTAATTCACAAATTTTGAGATTCTCAACTTTTATGATTTTCGGTGTCCTGGAACGGTCATGATTTTGGGAGTAAAAATTGTAATTCTCAAATTTGAGATTTTGAAAAATTTGAAAAATTTGGTATTTTTAAAAACGTCATAAATTCATGAATTTAGGTCTTCATAACCTGAAAAAGGGTTCAAATTCATGAATTTATGTCGTTTTTAAAAATACCATTTTTTGAATGGACTAAATTCATGTATTTAGGTCTTAAAAACCTGAAAAAGGGTTCAAATTCATGAATTTATGTCGTTTTTAAAGATACTATTTTTTGAATTTTATGGTGTCCTGGAACGGTCTTTTGCCCATTACTGTGATAGACTTACGAACACGGTACCCAGAAGTCGAAATTGTCTACTCTACGGCATCAGGTCCCACCATTGAGAAGCTCACAAAAATTTTCAGCACCCACTGTATTCCCAGTACTGTCATACCAGATAACGGACCCCCCTTCAACTCTGAGATGTTCTCAAATTTCGCCGATGAGCAAGGGTTTTACCACCACCGTGTTACGCCAGAGCACCCCAGAGCGAACGGCGCTGCTGAGAGTTTTATGAAGACCCTAAACAAAGCTGAGAGAATAGCCCACTTAGAAGGACGAAATTGGAAGATAGCTGTCCAGGAGATGTTGATGGGTTTTATGTCCACCCCACATGTTGCTACAGGAATCTCACCCTACGAGGCACTCATGGGTAGAAAGGTCAGGACAAAACTCTATACTAGAACCTTTGAAGGACCGAGCAGTGATAGAGACCAGGCCATTAATGAGATAGACAGAAGTTACAAAAACAGGATTAAGAACTATAAAGATAGAGAATCACACGATCCACGATTCAATATCGGGGATCACGTTTTAGTGAAACAGAATCCGACCGAGACGAGAAAACCGATCCAGGAGGACGAGAACGAAGTTGTAGAAGGAGCGAGACGTGAGAACCGGAACCGGAACCGGAACCGAGACGAGACGAGGCAGGAGAGCCTATCGACAACCAGCGACGAACCGAACCACGAGCACCTGAGCGGAGGCAACCGGAACCAAACACGTAACAGAAGAAGACCAATATACTTGAATGACTATTTCACCGACAGTGACATCTTTGCAGACGGATCCCTTACTCCGTGATTTGTGGAAAGGGAGAGATGTAATATCTCACTCTATGAGATTGGACATATTTCTATTCTTTAACTTTGTTTGAATATGTTCATGGTTTGAATACACACGCACTTTTCTTATGCGTGTACGCTGTGTTTTTAGCCGAGAACCCATGTACCCTTTATATTGTCCATGCTAATGTGTACACTGATTAATGAAGCATAGAGTTGTAAAGATAGCAGCTTAGATTAGATTAGATCAGATATTACAATATGATGATTCAATTCCGTGGTAATTTCTTCAAAACTGCAAAGATTTGCATATCTCACATATGTTGACAATACCACCTGCATCTCCCACGAGTTCATTTAATAAAATCGAAAGTGTAAACACATTGGGGTTTTAATAAATGTGAAGCTACCACTCTACCTAATATGCTTACTCTATGGTAATGAGTACTTGTCAAAATGCCCACAAAGACGATGCACAAGAGGACACAGATCTATGTGGATCATACAATGCAAATGAAAGCATAAATGAAGTGTCATGAGAAATAATAATGCAATTAGGGAATTCTGATTACGGTACTTATGGGTTATCTCTCTTCCCTCCCCCCACGTTTTCAAATATGTCTAAAATCCGTAGAAATGAATCAATCGTCACAAAACTTTAAGTTCACGTAAATGAGGATATTCCCTACCCACCTACCAAAATTTGTGCAATTCTTACAATAGTCCGGGAGCTAGCGCGAAGTTGTGCAGGGAACGAGGTAGTACATAAAACTTTCACATAGCATAGTACACCTCTAACCTACTGCAAAACTTCGCGTCTGCCGGATCAGATCATTTGCTTTTCAGAAATAGAGATGATAACAAAATCCTATGTATTTCCAATGGTAAAATTGTGACATCTGAGGTGTTGACTCCATTTTTTCGAATTTTTGCTCATAAAAGTTTCACAAATTGGTATTTTGTTGAACTGGTTATTATAGAAATCATTTACAGAACATGATCTTTCAAATGAGTTATCATTCAGTGACAGAGGATGAAGTAAAGTGTACAAACAGACACTTTTCGTTAAAGTATATCAACAATTTTCCTGAAATTTCTGTGTTAAAATTTGCAGTTACACCAACGAAAAGTGTCTGTTTGTACACTTTACTTCATCCTCTGTCACTGAATGACAACTCATTTGAAAGATCATGATCTGTAGATGATTTCTATAATAACCAGTTCAACAAAATACCAATTTGTGAAACTTTTATGAGCAAAAATTCGAAAAAATGGAGTCAACACCTCAGATGTCACAATTTTACCATTGGAAATACATAGGATTTTGTTATCCTCTCTATTTCTGAAAAGCAAATGATCTGATCCGGCAGACGCGAAGTTTTGCAGTAGGTTAGAGGTGTACTATGCTATATGAAAGTTTTATGTACTACCTCGTTCCCTGCACAACTTCACGCTGGCTCCCGGACTACAAGTAGTCTTTGAATTAAGGGCGATAGCTTGAAGTGCGGCGATGTCTGCAGCTTGATCTGACTTCGACTTCATCGTCTGAGAAAAAAGCACATGAGGTCAACAAAGTCATTTCCCGACAACTCGCGAGGTGATGATGACCAGGGCACATCCCTTACACTAACATTCTTAAGTTAAAAAGTTGTGGCAAGGTAAGGTAGTGGTCGTGGGAAGATTTCAAATAGTAGTGGTTGAGACGAAGGGGGAGAGAGAACAAGGCACACGCAAGTAACAATAATGCGTCGAACAGACGAAGTTAAATCAAGCTGCTGACATCACTACACTTCACGTTATCGTCTCTAATAGAAAAAGTACGGTACTTATGGGTTATCTCCCCCCCAGGTTTTCAAATTTGTCTAAAATCTGTAAAACTGAATCAACCATCACCAAACTTTGTGTACACGAACTTGAGCATATTTTCTACCTACATACAAAATTTTATGCAGATCGGACAAGTACTTCTTGCATTAGAGGCGATGGCGTGAAGTGTGGCGATGTCAACAGCTTGATCTGACTTCATCAGTTCGACGCATCATTGTTACTCATGTGAGCATTGTTCTCTCTCTCTTCGTCTCATCCACTGCTATTTGAAATTCCCACGACCACTACTTTGTCACACTTTTTTAAGAAGCATATTAATGTGAGGGATGTAGCCTGGTCATCATCGCTTCACGAGTTGTCGAGAAATAACTTTGCTGACCTCAAGTGCTTTCTGCTGAGACGATGAGGTCGGTGACAAGTCAAATCAAGCTGCCGTCATCTCTACACTTCAAGTTATCGCTCCTAATTCAAAAAGTGCTTATCCGATTTGCCTAAAATTTGGTATGTGGATGGAGAATATCCTCACTTACGCGTGCTTAAAGTTATGTGACGATTGATTTATTTCTACGGATTTTAGACAAATTTGAAAACGTGGGAGAGATAACCCATAAGTACCCTGATAACTTATCAAAATCAAAGTAGATAGACACTTCACAAAATTAGACACCAGAATGATGTGAAGATAAATGAAAATGAAACAGTGTCAAACAGTTTCGATTTTCACTCTCACTCTCTAGGTACGAGCATATCCGCAAGTCACTGCAGTCACTTTACCTGACCAGCTGTGTAAGCAGAAGGAGAGAATATTAATGTTGCGACTGTCTGACAATCGCCATACGTTCATTTGACGCCTTTCTGTCGTCGGTCTATTTCGCTACATCAGCTGATATCAATACACTGCAACCAGACTGCACTATTGATAGAAATCGACCTTAAATGGCTCAACCAAGATTTTTTTGACGCTTTCACACGGTATTAATCTTGACAGTCATTCACGAGCATGCATGTCATAAAAATTACATGTAGCTATTGCATAGTTATAATATTTGTTGTGTTTTACCACAGTTACTGGTATTTATCAGCAGGCCTCATATTATTATAATTGCACAGCTTAGGTTGGATATGTTGGAGGCGAATTACGGCTTTACATCACTGTGACTTTTATCTAAAAGAGGTAGAAATAATAAACAGCAGACATCATTAATTGGGAACCATAAACAACAAAAGCTTTTGACTGTCGAGTTTTAAAAAAGTGCTCCAAGAGAGGTAGTCTATTGACAAAATGTCCCATCTGAAAAATCCGTATGCACGTACCCAATGTCTTGACAGTAAAAATGACTCAGACCTAAATTAATCGATTGCCATTTTTCAGTTGTATAGACTTTTCGTACATTTTCTTCAAGCTATTGGAGTATCGGCGATCTTGGAATTTTGCCGCAAAGTGCTTGGCAAAAACTATTTCATTTTGACTTTTCGTGTTGGTCAGTAAATAACTAATAAGCAGTATAAGTCAGTAAATGAGGTGAATTAGAGAACAGCGATATAATAATCGACCACTTGACCAAAGCATAAATTGAGCATCATCACTCCTATCAAAAAGAATTGGGCATTATTATGTCATAAAATGATACGTACTGTATATACATATATATGTGTGTGTATAAATAAGATAGTTATCACATTATAACTTGTGATATTTATTCTATGTAGATGCATGTATAGATCCACGGAACCATGTGGACGCGGATGGGCTTCTCACTTGCACGGGCACTTGCGGGTTAGCTTTTTGCGGTTACAGGAACGTGCAAGCACATTCGGGAAACTACCGGCACGGGTGGGAACGGGTTTCGAAAAGTGCTCTACCTGCAGGTCACTATGGACGTGAAACGTATTGTCACTTTTTCATGATGGATAGATAATTCTAGAGAACTCCTTGCCAACTTCATCACTTTGAATCCTTGGCCGTCCTTTCCCATTGTCGATGCTCATTCCTTTGGTTCTGGTGCTTCCGTTCTTGAATCATAGTGGGAGATGTTCAGCTTCGCGAGTGGAAAGATGGCGTTCAGTTCTCCTAGTGTACCTTGCACCGCAAGGACATGTAAAAGAATGACAGCCATCCTTGGGAATGCGAGGAAGCGGAGTCATGTCTTCCACCGCAGTCGCAGATAATGTCACGGTGCGGAAGACGGGAATTGCCTTGATATTTGAGGAGGTAGAATGTTGCGCCAATTTCTTTTCGAAGGCAACGCGTTCGCAGATTTCACCGTAGTATTGGAGATGGAAGAATCGTTTCTTTATGACCGTTTGGACATTTTCACTTTTTGCCTGAGAGTGCAAATCTATTACATACCAGCCCGGGTAACCATTGCTGTATGGAGACCGGTGCAGAAACTTGGATTTTGAGAAGAGCACAAAATTCTTGTCTGATGATGGACTGTGCTCAGCCAATGTCAGGGTTTTGGAGAAACGGAGCTGCAATACAGACCAGTGAACAAGTCTTTTCGGTAAACTGACGTGGTGATAGCCTGTTCGTTGATGTGTTCGACATGGAGGGTGTCGTCAAGGAAATGGTCACCAAGTTTCTTTGTTAAGTGTTAAGTGTTAAGTGGATTGAACTGCATTGCGCACTGAATGTCTTCAGGAGTGATTCAAGATCATCCTCATCAGTCACGATCAAAAAGTGTCATCAATGTATTTGCCACAGATTTTTGGTGTTTGGAACTTTGAAATTAACTTCTTCTCCAGCGCTTCGATGATGATCTGACTGAAGTAGTCGGTTCAAGGAGAGCCCATTGTCAGTCCATCGGGTTGACAATGCAAAGTTGTTGAAGATAAATTCAACGCCTTTTGCCATCGATATAAGAAGACGAGAGTTCTCTTCCGACAGAGACTTCGCGGAACTTTGGTGGTGGTCTCGATGCAATGCGTCGCAGATCAATTCGGTCGTATCGCCCACAGGTACATGTACATTCGTGAATAGGCTCTTGATGTCGAAGGATAAGCATCTCTGTATATTTTCTTTGAATCTCGCTATTGATTTGCCGTTGGAATTCAAGGGAGTCTTTAATGAATTGCATGTTGAACGCTGCATGAGAAATATGTTGAGTACATTCCTTCATCGGAGAAAAATGTTGTGCTCTCCCCAAAATCCAAATCCTAGTTCCTACGCCATTGTACAAATGACTATAATGGTTACCCGAACTAGAATATAAATAAGCACTATCGGCCAAAAAGTGAAAAAGTCCCAACAGTCATAAAGAAGCGATTCTTCTTCCATCTCCCGCACTAGTAGGTGAAAAAGATGCGAACGCGTCTAATTTTGTGACCAGCTGTGTCTGCTTTGATCTTGATAAATGATCATTATTCCTGATTCCCTAATCATTTATTATGTCACTTGATCTATGCATTCACTTGCATTATATTAATCATCATGATTTTATAGAATGTGGTGAGATTTGTAACCATTTCATTCATTTTCCCTACTTTAGGCATTAAGTCTACTAAAAAGGAAACAGATGAGGACTCATCGTGAAATACGATTGAAACTCGAATTCTAAATTAGAAAAATGATATGTACATGCAAGAAACTTACATGTACTTAACCAATTTTAAGCATTTCAATTAAAATAGTCTAGAATCTTGACATGTAATTCACGCTTAATTTTCAACGATGGCTTGTCCTTTTTAATATTTCCAATGGAACAAGTTAATCCACCGAATGACTAGAGGCATCAACTTTTGCACACTTTCACACAGTTCGCATTTTTTAAGGGAAAGAATGTAGATGTATGTCAAGCAAGAAGATACGGTTGATAAAAATGTCTGCCACGATTTAAGATAAAAATCAGAAAATAGCCTGCTTACAAACGTGACCAAAGTTACAATTCTTGAAATTGTTAATTGTTAAATAATAAGCAAGACATATTGCTTTGAAAATGACAGCATGATGAAGAACGGAACAATAAGCCGTGTGATTCATGGCGTGGAGCATTGGATTTTTAATGGGATGCTAAATACGCGCATGCACATTATCTACGCAAAATTCGATAAGCATATTACCATAAATATGCTGTCTTGCAAAGTGAAGGGAAAGATCTGAGCAAACTGACATTATTCAATGAACTAAAGGTTTAGCACAAAATTAAAATGAACGGCGAAGTGGGCGGGCGACCAAAATCGCCAAAGGATCGAGGAACTGAGCGAACTGACAAAATGGCACTGCACAATTAAAAATAAAATATCATTTTACGACTTTTATATTTGCAATAGATTCTCTGTTATTTTGAATTTCTAACTTCCTCGCTGATCATTCACATTTTCATCAACATTAAATTGTTGGTAGAAATTTTCATATTTTTATCAGTGTATTCCCATATTCTCAATTTTCGTGCGTAATGTACATTTCTTTTATGAAACGCAGCTTCTCTCCATACTGCCATTGCACACTGTTTTAAGCAGTGTGAGACTATATGAATTACTACCTAATACTGGGTTTTGCATTGGGATTTTGAATCGCTATGCCATGATCAGTAAGTCAAACAAATGCCACCTTGGAAAAGCAGACAAGAAATGTCTATGTTGAGCCATTATGAATTTATGCTCAATAGTTAAGGAGGTGAAGGGGGGGAGAAATCCACCCACCTTGGATTACGTCGGTGCTTTTCACCTTGCTATGGATAAGGTCAGTGCTGCAGTCATATGGTAACGAGGGGCAACGCCGTTATACCACTGGCTCTTCATTTTCAACAGTGTTTCCGCGTTGCTTGCACAGAAAGAAATAATGAAGCTTCTATTAGTTAACGGTGTTTTACGAAATTCCAGGCACCCCCCAGGCATATCCCCAATGATAAATCCAGGACTGCAGCACTGGATGAGGTTAAAATTCTCATGCTTACAAAAATTGGAGGCGACACTTTGCGGTGCAAATCAATAAATTGTTTAGCTATAATTATTCCATGATACAATCAATTAACTGCAACAATTTAATTGTTTTTAACAATTACGTGTGCTTAAGCTTGGCAATTAAATTTTTACAACTCATGTCTGAATTAGCTATACGATTTAGGCACTCAGCCGTTTCCACATTCTTGTTTTGAAGGAAGTTTGGAATGTTCGTTTGCCGATGTAATTTGGAAATTTGAAGTTCAGACAGAAATGACCGATGTTAATGGATCTTGCTCCAGTCAGACTGTCATTCAGTGCGTTCAGTTAGCAGCGTCGACATTGGCTATCGTGAAATTTCCCTCGACAAGTGAATATTTCCGGCGAATTACATGGAACAAGCAGTCGAGGTGTTACTTTATTGAAACATTATTTTCGTGAATTTTAAAAGTATTTCATCTTTGTGAAAATTTATGTGATGAGTGCACTCTACAATAAGATCAATTCCTAGACAAATCTGTTGTTTTGATATCAACAGCTGAATGATTGAATAACGCATTATGTAACAAATTGATATCTGACCAATCGTGACTGAGAAACGACTGATTGAAAATATCGGCAGTTGGCAGGCGCTTTTCATTGTCTGACATTATCCAGTACACGACACAGCACCTCTGCTGTCATTGCCAACTCTTATCATCATACAACGGGAACTACTACAATTTGAATGGGAGGCTGCTGTAGCCGAGGGTAAGTAATATTGAAGTTCCCTAATAAGACAGCTATTGTTTCATAGTCAATACATACCGCTTTCTCAGAGGATTGATAAAATTTTACATAACTAACATTTTAGATGTGTAACTTAGATCACAATGAAATGAAAAACTGACTTGCATGAGAATGGCCTACCACAGTTCATAAATTTTCTACTTTTTGCTATTCAATATTCATAAAAGTCGTTTGAGAAAATTAATTCATTGGGTCAATGTTTGGTGAAAGATGCTTCGTAATGTAGACACACTTTAAATTCGTGATCACTGAATATATGAAAAACGTTATTTTCCATGCACATGCTTTGCTACTACATGTAAAGTGATAATGACAAAAAATTACCTCACCCATAGTTAAATTAACCGGAAGAAAAGGGTGCTAGGCTAAAGAAATCAATATGAGATAATTTCAATAAGCAATTGATAAGTAAACACATACAATGGCTGTGCGCGGTGCACCGGTGAACCAGTTGTTTCTGCTTGCACCGGTTCTCGGGTCGGTGCGCCGAAATGTGTGAATTTTGAACAATTTGACAGTTTACAGTATTATTTCATGAAAATAATTCATTGTCATATTTAAATGCCTATCTATGGTACTATTCCATATAATTGATTGTCTTTCGCAACTATTTATTTTACTCACTCCGGTACTTTATCTTCTTTTCCTGGATACATTCTAGCTAGCTAAAGAACTGGCGATTTCCATGAAAATCTATGCTTCTATAACACTGATTTAATGTGTACAGTACATTAAACGTTTAATGTCCTGTACACATTATTCGTGAAATAAATTGTGATAAACCGCTGATATCCTCGTCATATAATCAACGTACTCGTCCCCTACGGGGATTCGTACATTAAATCTATGACTCGGACTTTCCAAATGTGCATCATTTCCAAATCTTCATCATATACGTAATGAACTAAGAAATAACTGCGTTTCAATTTAAAGTCCTAAAAATGGTACATTAAATGATACTGTGCTCCTACGGCATTTAAATTATGATATATCACAGTCTTTAAACTTAGAAGTCCTTGTTCATAGACTTGATGTACAAGTCTACTTCTGAGACTCGTACATTAAATATGTGACTCTGACTTTCTACAACACAAAAGCCTAATTCAGTGGTGGGCAACCAATATAGGATAGCGGACCACAAGGAGTGGCCGACGAAAAGGCTCGCGGGCCACCAGTTTTAAAAGGTAGAAGTAGGCTTGAAGCTCTTTTATTTCCACTTTTAAGTGCATGTAATGGCTGCTGTAATGTATGCGTACAGTATATGTAGTGGTCGCATAACATAATAAAATTCTACATGTAGGCCTATATGTGTTCAGCAGAAATGTGCGCAACTAATTTGCTTAAATTGAAGAATGATGATCTACATTTTAGAATTTGTATAAGTATTGAAGGGCGAATAGGCCTACAACAAACCCTAGAAGCTTTTCTTTTATGCAATTAATCGGTAATTTGATTTTTTTTGTGATGTGACTAACATTTTTGCTTTATTTCATCGAAAAAAATATGGGTCTGTATCTGCAGTATCTATCCGCCTGAAAGCCGTACAAGATGAAATTGATTATGCTACATGTGCACATGTGTACATATGTCACCCAAGCATAAACAGGTTTCAAACCCCTACACTACATGGTCTCCACAATCGGTTGTCGTGCACTTCCGCCAATCGATTGCAAAATATATTGGTGTGCTAGTATGCAAATGAAATTCAGCAAGAATATTTGAGAAAATGTTGGCCTATCAAAATCATACGTTTGGATTCCTTCAAACGTAACCATGGTCTATAGCCTATCTATAGGTTTATGGAGACGTGGTTTGTCACATAGTGTAGCATGCTCAACAGGGCATCAAATACTATGTCACTTAGCTTAAACTCGTGCAGGTGATGACCATTTAATTGCTCTTATACGGGAAGATATTCATTACGAAAGGAGCATGGTTGGATCATTCGAGTATAATTTTTGTGCCATCATATTGCTCATTTAGTTGTTAATTGATGACTTTGCAATTTCTAGAAGATACCTTACCCTTAGAAACACCTCTCAAAGGTCGCAGTCGGAGTGAGTCATTTTCACATCATCGATTCAAATAATGTCAACGGGCCACTGAGAAGCGGTGGCAGGCCACGCGTTACCCACCACTGGCCTAATTACTGTATTATTTCATGCAATTATGTCTCATGTACTACTCATACAAAACTGGAGAGAAAAGGATTTAAAGCATGTAAATTAAACTTGATATTTCCGGATTTTTATTTTCCATATAAAGAAAATGAAGTTATGGATATAGCATACATCTCCTGTTGTTTTTAGGCATTGTAATTTATCATATCATTTTTTTGTTGTTGACAGCCAGCATATTTCATAATTTCTATTTTGAATAGTTGTGAAGAACTGCATTTTAACTCCATGATAGAGACATGCGGGTTAAGTGAGACGAGAGTCACTTGCAAACAGTGGCCAAGTAAATTCATATGAGACCTATGCAGGTTCTTCTAATTCTTAGACTTCTAACAATTCTGAATCCATCTTCCAGATTTTCACGAAAAACTTATTTTTCGGTCATGCAATAACATGCGTTTCAACGAAGCTTTGAAATATTTTCGGACCACTGTTAATCATTTTCTATGCACTGGTACTAACAGGTGCGACTAGCGCACAGCCTAAATTGAAAGAAATAGTCAAGATTAAAAGACATTGCTTGCATTTCACAATATCTCTTCAGACTCTTTTAATTCATCAACAGGCTACTCAATTTGTATATAATTCTATTTGTGTGTGGAAAATACATGCAATGTAATTTCCTCATTTTGGAGAGTAGCTGATATAAATAAGTTCAGAGATAATTTGAAAACGTGGCGAATGTAACCTGTTAAGTGCCCCTTTCTATAAATATAGGTATGCATGTGCACAAATCTCGTTGATTTCAACCGTGGTCTAAATTCAGATAATGAAGAATTTTGATCAAACTGCTTTAGTACTTATTTCTTAAGGAGAATGCTTCTTCGCACTTTTTTCGACGGAAGAGCACCTAATCGTCATCTGCCAAAACTGCATGCGTAACATTCTTGAACATGGTACCCCTCTATTCGTGAACCTTAATATTGAACGTACGAAAGAGCTCGAACAAACACTGAGGCGTGCGCATCATATGATTTGAGACTCTTGGCACTCTGACTGTTCAGAATTTGTTCCTCTTTCTATATCGTCGTCAGATTCCTGGTTTTCGGTTGTTTCTTTGAATAGTGTCTGTAAATAACTTGGGTAGAGAGTCCTGGAATCGATCCCATTGGGTATACAAGTAAAGGGAAATTAGTCTACTTCAATATATATTACACTATATATAACATTGCATTGAAAAGTAAGAAAATACAAAGGATAATCACGTTCACAAAATAATTCAGGTTCAGTAATTCTGATGCGTTTATAAATTTCATTGTCAAGCTGAATTTATTCTCTTCCTATTGACGTACTTTTCTCGTCGAAGGATCTCGTTTCTCGTGACAACAAAAGTTGTTAACCACAGAGAGAATCTTGATGGTTCATTCAGAATCACTGATGATGCATCAAATTCTTAAATCCACAGCTTCTGATATTCCCAAGCTCACCATGGTTCTAGATCAGGGATTCAATCATAAAATTTGATGGGGAAATAATGCTGAGGAAGAAATCATCGCTAAGAGAGCTCCATCAGAAACACAATTCTGAAAATCTCAGCGAGTCTAATGAAAGACCTGTATGCATTTGACTTGTGCGGATCTGCATTGTCACTGATTTCCTAATGACTTGAGACTTGGATGAAGCCTTTTTAAATTAAAAGTTACAAAAACTTACGAAGCCATTTACAACAAGATAGAGAGTGATTTCACTAGATATTATCATTCTTATTGCCATGCCATGGCTAATATTGTTCCGCAAGCTTGACCCAAAAAGCTTTTAGTCGAAATGTTTCAAAATAAACAAATGTGACAAATGGGATTAAAACAGCGGTCAATCTGTGATTGCGAAAAGTCATTTCATAGACACCACATGCAGGCTATGTCAGCATCAAAAAGTCCATTCAAAGATGCCATGCGTTCTAGACAGAGAGCTCAAAGAAAGAAAGAGAGAGAGAGAAAGCTTATTTTTGTGTATTACTAACTCAATAGAAGGGAATAATTCATAGATTATCACGCAATTTACTGATTATGTGAAACAGACTTGCACAAAGCAAGTTTCTTCGGATAAAGCAATCAAATGATCATAAACCGCAAATCAAGAAATTCTAGCTTCTAGAACATGAGTCTATGCAAGGCACCAGCTGGAAATGACCAAAGAAGATGTAATTCTTAACGATATTTCCTGATAGAGCTGCACTTTCGTGTAAAATAGGATTTATTTGGAAGTCAATGGTCATATAATCATCACTCTTAATCTATACCTTATGCCATAGACTTCTGGAGCACCATGTCCATGCAGAACGCTACCGGTGTTATCTGATGAGCGATTGTGTTGAACTTCAACCATGGATACCTTAGAAAGCATGCTTCAGTGAAACGGGAAGATAGATATCATCGATAGAAATTCGAAACGAATAATCTATAGCATAGACTTCTACAACAACATATCACCTCGACAGAAATCTACCATAGCGCGGATGCGAGATGAGGCTGATATTTTATTTCATTTGGCGCTTTTAAAGCATGGATTTATTTACACAATGTTCAAGTATACCTGGCAAATAATGCCGATTTACATCAATTTGGATTATCGAACGTGTCTTCATTCAACAAAGCGTTGTCCTTAATGAGCGCGCTAACAGACATTCATTACCACAGGAAAAGCAGCTTTATCGATTACTAGTCTATCAGAAAACTTTTCAAACTTGAAAGCCGAAATCCAGCGATTAGTTGCTTTCTAATTCTCGGCCTACATGTATATGCTTAGTCACCATCGACATGTCCATGCAATCAACTGCATGTACAGGGTGTTTCAGTTGACCTGCCGATTTTTCTAGACTATATTCAGTGTGTGTACAAAGTACAAAGTTTCAATGAAAACAAAGTGTATTCTAGGCTATATATTTTAAGTATGCAATTAGATAATGAACTCACAAATCGCAAGAGTTGTTCAATATATGTACCTCTTGTGCGACACAAACAGCACAACGGCGAATGCATAAGTCATAAGCTCGCCTGATCACAACAGCGTCGATCTCGCGAAGAATGACCACCAGCTTGGTGGTGCACAGACAATAAATATTTCATAATGACGTTCAACCATGCTTTCAATATTCTAAAATTAGAAAAATGATGTGTTCAGGCGAACAGCAGATTATTGCTGTCTAAACTAGATGCATAGCATGCAGCCTATGTACATGTGATAAAGACATCTTCCAAAAGGCCTATTAATGATCATTTCAATATGCTGCACTCTAAGAAGCAACGTCAGTATAAATCTCTAAGTATTGACCTCTTCTTGACATGCTGGATGTTGTATGCTAACAAGATTACATTATCATCTGTCCGACTGATATTATCAATTCAATCGCTTTTTGGCTGCATGAGTTTTGTGAATGTCTCGCTATTATCATTGAAATTCGAATGTCCTTCAATGTTTCAATGATTCTTAGACTATTGACTGATGAGAAATGGTCGGTACCATGCTTTCATATTTCGAGTTGTATATCATCATTATGCATGACTAGTCGGCTTTACTATAAGTTAGGTGCACCGATTAAGTAAGCTTTGAATTTATTGAAAGTCAAGACACCAACTAATAAAATGTCTGAAACATGTGTCGCAAGGAGAAATATATTCACTACTAAAACATTTGCGTAAATACCAAAAGTATTGACATATTATTCCTTAATAACACTGAACCAAACCAGTTTGTTGTTGAATTACAGACTCATGAAAGATTATTATCTTTTCTGATGTTGCCAGGAGATAAGGCTATTTACTTAGTCGTGCATGCACACGTCATATAGACAGGATGCTCACTTTAACTCTTATCGTATATAGTTCACTGAGAAAGAGCAGTCATGTGAGACAAGTAGGAGCTCTTTTTTTAGCTAAATAATGAGGACACAAACGACTGATTATGATTGATGTAAAGCTCATTCTTCTTCCAGTTTCTATATTGATAATTTTGGTTAGAGTTGCTAAATAGACAGCTACCGCATTCCCTGCACTATTTCTATTGATCATTCTCGTCAACACCAGATGCTACAGCTGTTTCGTGAGCATTTCAACATGAAAGCCGCAAATAATGGCCGTTTTTCAATTGAACCTTTCAGTTATAAATTAATTGAAGAACTTTCTAATACTTACTTTGCTGGTGCGCATGTTGAGTTTCCAGCTTTATGTTTGAAAGTCGTGAATCTACATCGAAAATTAGCAATATAACATTGACCATTTCTCATCAGTCAATAGTCTAAGATTCATTGAAATATTGAAGGACATTCGAGTTTCAATAATAATAGCGAGACATTCACAAAACTCATGCAGCCAAAAAGCGATTGAATTGATAATATCAGTCGGACAGATGATAATGTAATCTTGTTAGCATACAACATCCAGCATGTCAAGAAGAGGTCAATACTTAGAGATTTATACTGACGTTGCTTCTTAGAGTGCAGCATATTGAAATGATCATTAATAGGCCTTTTGGAAGATGTCTTTATCACATGTACATAGACTGCATGCTATGCATCTAGTTTATACAGCAATAATCTGCTGTTCGCCTGAACACATCATTTTTCTAATTTTAGAATAACGAAAACATGATTGAACGTCATTATGAAATATTCATTGTCTGTGCATTCTGTGCATTCAGTCACGTCGATCCAGCGACTGGATAGATCATACATTGTAATAATTATTTGATGTCTCCAAGTACAGTGTTGTTCGATGAAACTGAATCACTCCATTAAAATTGAGGTACATTCCTGATAACTTCTTTTCTTTGCTACATAGCATATTAATTGCTAAATTAGACTTCACCAATCATTCAGTTAGTTCATATTGGTTATGTTCTGAAACTTTATGATGACAAAAGTTAACCTGCAACAAGTTTTCCGTCCAAGACAGACCTTACTAGGACAATTAAGCTTCGGCAGATTTTACTGATATTTGGAGTAAAAGTAAAGTGGTTGAAAAATTCGCGCATGTACTTTTTGCAGTCTGTACTTTTCTCAGAAATTTACGTGACATGTCAGCTTTCAATAAATTAATTCAGTAGCTCCAGAGAATTCCGATAAATAGGACACTGGGTCAACACTCAATTGCTTACTAGGCCTATCGTCTATATCAGGTCCAGCACACTATCATCAATGTTTATCGGCTTTGTCACAACGCTAATCAAATTATCCACGATACAACAGTTGTTATGGCTCATACTCGATCAGAAGAACATTTTGGAATCAAACTCTTGAATTCTATTCATGACTGGAGCCTTTGGATGGCGATACCAAGTGTCTCATCAAACAAAACATCGAATTATTAACATGAGAATTTGCTTTTTCCAAGTAAAGTGGCTGAAAAATTCGTGCACGTAATTTTTACAGTCTGTATTTTTCACAGAATTTTATGTGATATGTCAGCTTTCAATAAAATTATTCCGCAACTCGAGGAAATTCCGATAAACTGAACAACTGGTGATCACTTGATTGCTTACTGGGCCTTGACTATCGCTCATACCCGGTCCAGCGCAAAATCATCGCTGTCTATCGCTTCTGTGTCAACGCTAATCAAATCATCCACAGCGCAGCTGTTGGGATGACTCGCACTCGATCAGAAGACCTTCATGCAATCAATCTATTGAATTCTATTCATGACTGGCGCCGCTGAATTGCGTAGTGAAGTAGCGAGTGTCTTATAAAGCAGCAGATCACAACATTGATAAGACAATTCATTTATTTGGATACGAAACTGTGCCAATGAGTTCTGCTGAAGCTCTCCAGAGAAAATCCCCATGCAACATCGAGCAACCTCTCTCATAAACTGAAAGATGATTATCACATTGACATCAGCCCATCAACTGTAAGAAAACGCTTAACAGAAAACGACAGACCAGCATATCGTCTATTGAAATGCCAGGTTCTGACCGAAGACATGAAAAAAAGAAGATTTGCATGGTGTCGTGAATACAAGGACTGGACGCTGGATGATTGGCACAAAGTTATATTCAGCGACGAGACCTCGGTAGAAATACAGCCGGCAGCGTCGCAGTTCGTGAGGAGAAATTCCGATGAAACTCCGACAAGAATACACTTCAAGCCATCCTTCAGACACCCAGTGAAGTTGATGATTTGGTCCTACATCTCATTCCATGGAACTTGTCGTATTCACTTGGTTGAAGGTTCAATGAACTCTGATCAGTGTGCACGCGTCATCTCTGGAAGACTTCTTCCACAGATAAATGAGTGGTATTCGTCGTCTGAAAATTGTTGGTTTCAGCAAGATTTAGCGCCATGCCACACATCACGAAAAACTATGCAACTCTTGAATGAATCCGGCGTCAGAGTTCTCAAATGGCCTGTGAACTCTCCAGATCTATCACCAATTGAGAACATCTGGGCCATCCTCAAGCACAAAATAAGAAAAGAAACGTTGACAACAAAACAAGAACTGATCAACGCATTGCTGCGAGAATGGGCAAGAGATGACGATTTGAAGAAAAGGTGTCCCAACTTGATTGACTCAATGCCCTCTAGAATCAGGGAATGCATGAGAGTAAGAGGTGGTCCAATTCACTATTGATCATCTGAGATACTTGTTTGACATGTATTTTGTCAGTCTTTCCCTTCTTTTATGTTTTTGATAATGGTCAAATGCTAATCAACAGAATTGAATCGAACAATAGTTGTTTTTGATCATTTTTTCGGAAAATTTAGAGGTGATTCAGTTTCATCGAACAACACTATAGATCAAACCTGACGTTCATGCGTCAATGCAGTGCTATCAATAAGAACATAAAATTTTGGATGACTAGAAACTAGTATAATCGAGAAGCTCAGAATTGATGCATCTTTACTCTTTTCAGAAAACAAATTTCAAAAACTATATATTATACAAAGTCAAGCCTCAATCCGTAACCAGTTGATATGCAGATGTCTCCGTATTCATGCACTTCAAATTGACAATTCAAGTTTCGATCACGATTGTCAGAATATGCTACATTCATGACTTGCATATGCTCAAAATACACCCAATACACCCACAAACGGAGTGTCCGCAATTTTTTCATCTACGCACATTTTAATGCAACATAATATTTGAATGCTCTGTTAATGATGCCGATTATCAACATGTCTACTTATTGGATTCCGCTGATGTGTCGCTGAAATTGTTTACAGATAATGTAAGCCGAGATATTATCACTGTTTCCGCGGGTGGAAGTCGCCTTGGCGAACGATAACAATTTACGGAAATCTATAACTAACGGATTATGTGAATGATGGTTATGATTTCTATCTGACCACAGAGAGATGACGTATGTTGTTAGGTCATCTATATTGATGCATCGAGTAACTTTCAACAATTTTGTTTGCGCAATTGCTGGCGGAGATGTTGCGCAAATTTCGATCTGAGCTCATCACGGGGTTTCTTTATGATGTAGCGCTTTGGTAATTTGACGCATCTAGATCAGTCCATCTGAAACCTTTTATCATCGCGTACCACTTGACAGCCGAAATCTCTGCGCGTGCCACTATACATAAAATACTTCAGAAATTCATATCAATAATTATGATAATAATTGACGTCTAGTTAAGATAATGAAAATTGGTGCTGAGATATTTAATTGACAAGATATTTCAACATCTTATAGTTATGATCTTAAATTATAAAGCGTAGGATATATGTACGGTGCATGGTTTAGCTGATAACTATAATTTTCAACCACTCTGTAAAGCTAGATAATTACTTCTATCATGTACAATATTACTGATTATGAAATGAGTCGGAACTGTAAATATTTCACGAGTCACTGCCAGAAACTATTTAATTGAACTTCCAAATTTCCAAATCTGCAGAAAGTGATTTGGTTAGTAAATAAGTAGAAGTGAATTTACGAAAAATTGCCACATACAGGATGTTTCATGCGTACCACCTGAAACGCCTCTGCATACCACTAGTGGTATGTGTGCCACAGTTTGAGAAACACTGATCTAGATTTAGGTGTTCAGTTAGTCCTTTTGTCACAGTTGCTGACATGACTTTTTTGAAACTCGCACCAACTGATAATGTATCATAAAAAAAGAAAATCATGATAAGCGTGCGTCATAGGCCTGAAGCCCTTGAATTTTGAATAAAATGAAAATATTGATGCATCGACTGTAAGATAGTCAGAAGGCTCACATTAACAAGTCAGAAAAGTTAAGAATGCTCAAGGTGCTCATCCCTAATGCATGAGTATTATACAGAAGAACATAATAGCTCAGCACTGCGGGTTATTGTAAGCCACATTGGGACCTGAAACCAATAGCAATAGACTTAATAAAATGCATACAATAAAATTTTACGTAGAAGGTGATCAAACATGTATACAAAACAATAGATGACAAATGTATATGTAACAATCTCCCACTATTTTCTGTTCTTTCTGTATATGGTAGAAAAGGAATAATGGATGTAAAATTTAGGTATCGAAGCACACTTAGAGATTGCTCTTATCAAAGCGAATGTATGAAATATAAGAAACATATATGAAACAATCCACGACTGAAGAAGTGTTTATAAAATACATACAAGGTGTGACTAAAAATTATTGAGACTATTTCAGAAGATCAATTTAATGGACGACTTTGCTATTACCGATGATAATTTTGAGACTTATGGTGCTTAAGCTCATTATCTACCAAAAATTATTGGAAATAAATAAAAGTATCTTTCTTCAGCACATTCTCAAACCCCTACCATTTTAAGTGCAACGAGATAGAAAAATTAGCGGACATCGTGTAAATTCAATCAGAAATGGTTTCAGGTAATCACATTTTTAGTCAGATTTTCATGGAGATTTGCCAAATTCTGTTGGAAATGACTTTAATGAGGGAATTCAGCTGAACGGTACATTCATTTAGCTACATGATCTCCACTACATTCAATGACATTGCCACAATGGTCAAGGAGATTTTCGGACCTTAGGCAGGAACTCCTCTTGAGAGATTGAACGAAGGAATCAATAGAATTATGCACAACAACATCCTCATCTGGAAACTCGATTTTCCTAATTTCTCATTCAAGTCAATCAACGAAACACCAATCACACAATTTTAATCTGGTGAGTAGGCCAAGGCCATGGCATTGCTAAACAAAATCGACAGCTCGAAATGTTAAGAATTCCTTTGTTTTATTTGAAGAATTGGGACTTGTGCTGTTGATCAGAGATTGAGTTGGTTCAGTAGCAACAGGTCACATCTTAGACTGTTTTCTCACCCGTTCTCGGTCCAGGTATCGTCTTAAGCACGCAGTCAAACTCATTTATTCAGGTCTCTTTGACGATTTCTGATTGAGATGGCGCAGTTTTTGAGAAGCAAATTCCGTTCAAGGCGTGATAAACCCAAGTCAAACACAAGTAGCAGTGCTGCAGTTTTTCCTGAATGAACAAGTCCATGCTAACCTCCTGTTAAATGTTCAATATCCCGAAGTGTAAAATGTCTCTCCCTACAAGCCCGCCGATGGGCGCCACACTTCACCGATGGACACTAATTTTTCTCGACCAACTGCTCTGCAAGCTTCAGCGGACTCACCTGACGTGGATGGCATCTTTGTCTAGCGGAAAGTGGTCAAACGGGAAAGAGTTTCATTGTCATATGGAGTTCAGAAGTCATTAAAAACATTGGCACGTGTTTCGCCAAACAAAATTCGTGTTTAGGTGCAAAACCTGGTCAAAACATTCGATGCAATTTCCAAAAATGACCGTCTGTAATGCCTCGTTGCACGCACGTTTACATATCTGTGATAATCAGCGATAATCATGTGATATGGCAATCGGAGCGACTCATTTTTTTGTCAGACAATTGCTAGAACACTACTTTACCACGACACATCAAATTTTAGACCATATATATGTTATTTCATCTTCTCTCATGAAAGTCTCAATAATTTTTTGTCACACCTTATATCTAAGAAATACGAAATGCAATTTCCAAGCAGATTTTAGGCAACTGGATTCACTTTCTGCAAAAGTTTATGAGAACAGGTACTTTTCGTGGTGAGACAATTTGCGAGTTGATCATTTGTTGCAACCCATTCCACTTTGATTTCGGCGAATAATTTGTCTTGCAACAGCCATAACGATGTGTGGTATCTTGTCAATTATGATTTTATCGGAATCACAACATTTTACTAAAATGCATTATCCGTGAAGCACTCAATCGTCACTGACAGACCAATGGACTCACGGAGCAATTTTGCCACGAGAATGCAACTCTCTGCCCAATCAAGCAGCGCCAATGTTTCTGCAGCCATAGTAGACTTTACCACACGACTAATATTATTGGATTGTCACGAAACAATACGACGGGAGATGCCATCAAAAATCAAGACAACGTAGGCTCCTTGCGAACCACTATAGTAGGAAAGTTTCCAAGTGGAATTTTTTGAAATTTTTTAAATTCATTGACAAGTACTTAAAGGCGCAATTAAACGTGTGACATTGCGTGCGACCCAAATCGAGTAGTAGGCCATAAGCCTTTGGTTTCATCTTTAAATTGCTGGTAAACTTTATTTGTTCACAATAAATGCTCAACTTTGGAATGCTTCAACTGAGTAGCTAAAAGAAATGCATCAAAGCCGATTTCCTCTCACCAATTTTCAACAATTCTCACTAATGTATTTTTGATTCCTTAAATCTTCTTGTAACAGACTATCAAAGTAACTCGATAAACCGTAATATTTTACAAACAGAGATAAAATTAACTATGTACAAATAAAACTGAGTGCAATAAAAGGATAAGTCAACAGAGGTTTCAACGCCAAGGAAGTTGTAAGTCATGCTTGATCTCCTTCTGTACACACAGATCAGCACGAATATATGATATGTACAATGACTCTAATACTGGCAGCGAAAAACGAGATTTACAAAAACTTAATACTGAAAAATGTGAAGTCACACTGTCGCTGTCAAACACATTACACGACCAGATATGTCTCGAAATGCTGCTGTACGGAGGTTCCTTTGACCGCGGTCGACTTCGTCGTGCTTCGACCCACTTCGGGACGTGCTCCTTAATTCTCGCCTTCAGACACCCTATGTAATTGCTTCCACAATCACAGGTGAAACGGTAAACGAGACAGGCGCAGTCTGGTAGAGGTATCCGGTCCTTCAGCGGTCTTATGGGGATCTTCTTGGTTGAGCACAGTACCTTGGGATCTGCAGAAGGAAAAGCTTGTCACATAGACTTCACAATACGCCTTTTGATGACTCGGTGAGCCTCATCGCCGAGGAAAGGTAAGCGAATGAACACAGGCTTCCTTTCTGTTCCGAACTCGAGCGGTTCACTTGACGTGGAAGACTGTACTTCTGTACGAAGGTAGGTGGGTATCCATTGGCTGCGAAAATCTCCCGAAGATGTCTCTCCTCTTTTTGAGATCTGTCAGGACATTTCAACTCGTTTAAGTTAGTGGGACTATAAGAATGGACAATACCTGATCGTTGATGCCAACTTCTGCTGCTCTGCTTGTCGCCAATCTATTTCAAAATTGCTGGATCGCAAAAACCTTCAAATTTGTAGAACATGCCACAGTTGCAGGTTCATGGCACAAGACCGTTTCTTGCGCGCTATTTCCTCAAAATGCATTAATTCTTAAAGAGAAATTAAAATAACCGTGAATCTTCAAAGGATACTTCCACGGTACTGGTACTTACAGTCAATCACTGGAAACCGCCATCGTTTAGCAACAACACATGTACACGGCGTAATATTGTTTTCAATGAGCATGTTCGTTATAGTCCTTTGATATTATATTTAATATCCGAATTCCTATAGCCGGCATTATCTTAAGCTGAAAGTGATCCAGCCACACGTGCACCACAGAAATATTAGGCATTTATTCATCATATTTAGCATCGTAATTGTCTGGAGGAGTTGTGCTTTCATCACAAATCTGAAATGATTTTTTAATTGGTGCGAGACTGTTATACTGAGAATTTTTCAGGAGAAAATCAGGAGAGGAGCATTTTTATTTCCACGTTCCCTAGTACTTAATATGACCATGACCTGAAGACGCGATCATTTGCCTTCTTTATCTCATCTTTGATAATTGTTTAATTTGTTAATTTTCGAGTAGCTGCTTGTTTCCCTGTGATCTAAAGGCTTTCCTTCCCCCCCTTGATCAAGAATATGAGGAAACCAATGAGTCAGATGTTTTGATCAAGAATTTGAGGAAACCAATGCGTCAGTTTTTTGATCAAGATTTGAGGAAACCAATGAGTCAGATGTTTTGATCAAGAATTTGAGGAAACCAATGAGTCAGATTTTATGTTGCATGTTGAGGGATGACCACAGACCTAGACTGTCACATTTATCATCATCAATATCCGTTCCACCGTAGAATGATGGCAAAGAACTGTGACTGAGAATACATTTTCAAAAGCAAGTGTCTGCAGAAGCAAGTGAAAAGTTAGGGAACTTTGATTTAGGCAACCAGATTATGATATTTCAGATAGTTTAATATCGAACTGATTGACCTTGCGGAAATGTACATCCGCCTAGGAATTTCTTTCATCAGTTATCAACGAGTTCGGAAATCTGACGGAGACATTGATTACATAACTATTACCATCACGTGAAACTCTAGTGTAAATCAATTCTCGTCTAAATCTCTCCCTTCATTCTTCTTCCCATTCACACACACAACGCAGACAATATTCAAAATTAAAAACGCTTCACTTACAACATGGCCTATCTCATGTCAATCATTACAACTGCTGTGACTTAATACGGTAAATCGAAGTAAAATAATACAGCAAAATCGAAACCCCGTCCGACTTCACACATATCACGGTCAGCCAACAGGTGACCTCATATTTCCATGCCTACAATTAATCGCGCATCTTCAAATGTTAGAGCAATGAATCAGAGGTAAACGAAATAACTCAACATGATCTCTGCTTTGTTCACCATAAACTAAAAATAGGCAACTACACTTTTAAAAATACTGGTTTTTCAAATAATCAAATTTGGATTTTCACGTTTTCTTGCTAGGAGAACCAAATATGGCTCCTTAAAAAGCCATGAAAATTTGGTTTTTCTAAAAAGTCATCGAGGAATGGTTTTCAAAAAGCCAGATTTTCTTTTTCTGATTATATTTCTCTTACTTTAGTTTCTTGAATATCATATTTAGGGATGTTCTACTAGAGTTATGATGCCGAGACATATAGCCCTGCTGTTGTGACCGGATGCTTTTTCACACCTTGACTTTAATCCATCTGTCTTTTTAGATAGTATTATCTATTCATCTTCAATTTTACATTGAGATTGTTTATATTTTTATTTTGAACATACGAATTTGCACAATCATGCTTGTCATAAGTACAAACGTTTTTGCATCATTTTGAATTAGTTGCTTCAAGGGAGCTGTGGTAAATTTTGTGTTTCTCATTTTTCCTTACAGGCAAAACTAAGCGATTCTATCGATTCAATTGATTTTCTCAGGAACTTTTCCGTTCAAACATTCATACCTTACTTTTTACTGTCGCACCACAAGCAGTACTTCAAGTATTTTATAGATGCAAACGAATACATTGTTTATTTAACGTTTGGTTTAACTTTTTTATTAACGAAGTACAAGTAGCACTTCTAGTATTTTATAAATGCAAACGAATGCATGCCAACTTTGCATTGAAAAGCCAACATGCATACAGTACAGTGCTTGATTTTTCGAAAATCCAAAGATAAAATTACAAAATCCAAAGGTTTCTCAAGAAACCACTGAAGGACCAAAGATTTTAAGAGAGTATGCACAAGTCTATGTCAAGTTCATTATTATAAGGGTAAAAGTTCTTGTTTGTTGGTATACATGCAGGTTCACCATTCACTGCAGCTTGGTAAATGTTGTGTACATGATTACACACTATGAAAATGTGCTGGACGGGTCACAACTCGGTCCGCGGACCGACAGCAAGCATTTGTCTATTGGGTTCGGGCTGGACTGAATATTTTGACCGACATGCACCTCAACGATATTAGCAGTATTAGCAAATAAGTGAACCTTGGCAGTGTCATGTGCATAAGACTGTGAGATGTCAATAACAAGCGCATTGATTCCTAAGAATCTATCATTCATAATTGAATGACTTCTCATGATAAAACTCTGACGAATAGCAATGTTCTATGATTCACATTAATTCACAATGCTAAGCATGCGAAATGAGTCATTCAATGAATTTGCGAAAGAGGCCTACGGATGGTACTTAATTTATGACCTTAAATATCTTGACTACCGGTATCTCGAGAAAAGCAAGATAACGCAAGGACATTTGTGCATGCTGGCCTACAAGAATGAGCTCACAGCATGGACCTCAAGGAAAGTGTCACGTTAACGAGTTAAGTAATTCTGCATGCAGACCTTCTCGAAAGCCTTAATAAATGGGCTGTCAGGGCCTTCAGTCCTTCTATAGCTGGAACCTATCTGCATAAAATCAAGAAATCCGCAGATTTTATCGCAGGCATTTCTGTCGACATTTTCATTTTTCGATGCTTCGCAGAGATTCTGATCTTCTAGCGAAAGAAAATATTTAACGAAGTTGCGTAGCGATTTTGTATAAACAAACAGCCGTCTGGCAAGGATGACAGCAAAACATGATAGATCCAACTCGTGATGAAAAAGTTGCTTCCTTTCCGATTGGCTTCTGACTCAAAATGTCACCAAGTAGCCTAAATCTTATTGATATCATTTATCAGTACACATGCATTTTAAACTCGATCGAATCTGTTTACAAACACGAATGCTCGACATGTTTAAAACCTTTCGATTCCTTTTAGCATCCGCTCAAAAGTTGAGTTAATCACTATACATTTGTTGTTTCATATGCTAATGTAGATATATTCCAGATGTCGATAAGAAAGCACTTGTTGTAAACTGCGATTACAAGTTGACATTTGTGAAAATTAAATAGTTTTAAGCATTAGTTATCTTGCTATTAATAGAATCAATCAAATAACGCCGGTTATGACTGTTCACGAAATTCTTAAGTTGACTGCATTCCCTAGTGTCTGCATCTCTGTCTGCCAAATCTCTCTAGGCAGCATATTTTTCAACGCTCTGGCATTGACATTCGACGAAGTGAATCATTCCGTCAGGGGTCAGCCATCGATTGTGCGACGGAATTGCTGAATGAGACATTGTGAGGTGATCAAGTACATTCCTCTTACTTTTACTTTTTTTAACATGAATGCTAAGTATTTAGCTGGGAAAATCCGTGCTTGGCAATAACTGATTTGGAATAATAAAAATAAGTTGCAGCATTATCAATCAATTAATTTTGATGTGTTGCAAAGGTTGCAAACTATCGCAACCAGCCTAGAACGCAATGTTCTGAAAATTGAAATGATCATTTGCTGTGCATTTAATTCTCAGATAATTCAGTTGAAATTCAAATGATCATTTCTACTATGCTATATTGTCCTTTGTGTATTGCTAATAATGTGATGGTAATGAATAAAGACAAAATGGCTCTATAGGTTGAACCAGCGCTGTGGCCTTGTTGTAGAGTGTTCGCTCTGCGTCGGGAGACCTTGGTTCAAACTTTGGTTGAGTTAAACCTAGGACTTTTAAAATAGGTGCACTCGTGCGCTATCTTGCGCTCTTGCTATAAACACTCAGCACAAAAAGAAAGAGTGGATAGATGACAACTCGGTCACATAGAAGAAAGGCTCTGTGCCTTATGTGCATCCGAGTGTAAATAAGGTTCATTTTTTAGGTTGACCCCACAGTATTCAAATTGCTATAAAACCTTCAAAAGTTATACCTGTAATCACAATGTAATCATCACAAAATTATAGACACACTTGTCTGTCTAAATGCAAATCTCATTTATTTTTCTAGAATGATTTTTTAATTAGAGGCGCTAATATTTTGCGTCAGCTAAGTCAGTAGATGAAAACTAAGAAGTAATATTAGTCTTATTTAGTATAAAACTATTATCTTTCGAGCGCGTTTAAAGTCGCGTTCACCCTATATGTAGACCGACAGCAATAAAGATAAATTGAAATAAAGTCGTTATAAGTTATCGTTTAAGTTTGGATTTATCTGAAATTTTGTATTTAGAAAATGAACACGGTAACTTTGTTTGAAGTTTTGTGACGATTAATTCATTTTCACAAGTTAGAAACAAGTTTGAAAACCTATTGGAAATAAATCATGCATACCGACAAAACAAATGATAGCTTCACTTGGGTTATGAATCAAGTATAAATCGATGCTGGGCGTTTATCCCATCATTTCCATTGTTGACAGTTCATAGATCTACGAGTATAGCTACTGGACGCTTGTCCTTGAGTCTTAGTCAAAAAGTAACACTGCTGAGTGCAAGTGTCAGTGCAAGTTTGTTGTGCAAGCTATTGTAGTTTACCGCTAAAGATTGTTTTTGTCGGATGAAAGGGATTAAAATGGTGAAATAAAGGCTTTTCGTCCATAACAATCAATTGAAAATGATACTTTATATTCAGAAATTAATCAGTAGCTACACGTCAGGATGATCATGAGGCTTTTCCACAAGTCATGCAAATAGGCATATGTTTGGTGTCTATTTCAGTGCGGTTTCGAAATTGTTCAAGTCAATACTGTATTAATAAAAGCCAGAAACTGAAGATGACTTTTTGTATTGCTTTTGTAAACTGCACCATCAAGCAAAAGTCTATACATGCAGTGCAAAATTACTACCGGGTATCGTAATTACGGAATCATTCTAATGAACTTTGCTAACTGAGAATAGGTTTTATTGTGGCCGTTTTCAAGGTTCTGATTATGACGATGTGAGGGTGAAAGGTGATAACTACAGACTGTATATTGTCATTGAGTGCATTGACCAAGTTGAGTGAGCTCCCGACTTCTTATGAATAGGATGGTTATTGCTAAAAAGCCATAACTACCAAATTCAGTATAAGTTTTAAGCAAACATTTATTTTGAACGCAATTTCAAAATTAATTCACCTAATCAGGCACACGGAAAAGTTTAAAAACAACTGTGATTATAGAACACACCGTCAGTTGTGTTGCTCATGCATTGATTCCTAGTGGAAAAGTCAAATCACAATAAGGTATCTCCGTAGAACAGCCGGCCGCGCATTCTTCATCCTTCAAGCTGATGGAAGAATAGTCAGTCACAGAAAAATAGATGCTTCGATGAAGAATAATGAGTCTTTATAATTATCTCTTAATGTGTATCTTCTATTCAACAGCTCAGCATAAATCGTTCTTCATTTCTGGAGTATGGGCTTATCTCAACAGTTAAATTGCATTAAAAGAAAATTTGGGGTTCATATAGCGCACTTGCTTAATGAGAGTGACATTTAACCGCGTCACAGTGGTTAAGTACTTGGCTTAACGATCTTTAGGTACAGAGGTCGAGCCCCGAAAGTGTCATTGGAAGGTCATCCGTACTAAAAAGATAACAACGCTCTAGATTGAAGTCTGACTCAAAGCAAATTGTGAGCGGAAGTAGCATTGTATCAAATGTTTCATCGAAAGGTCCTATCTGATGCCAAAGAGTCAGTGCATTTACGTGATTTCAGACCGGAGGAAGAGATTATTCAGGAGTGTCTGCGAGCTCACAATGAGTACAGGGCTCTCCATGGAGTTCCTCCGCTACGATTGGACCGTGGATTATGTCGCATGGCTAAGAAATGGACAAACCATCACAAAGGTATGAAGAATCAGCTTCAACACAGTGACAATAAACGGCGCTATAAAAGGTGGCGCAGTGGGCGAAATATCTACTGGAAAAGTTACGCCTCTTCAGATCCACGACTGGTCCGAGAGAAGAAGTTAGACGGTGAGATTCCAATTATTCTAATCACAGAGACAAGTCCGGTTCAATATAAGTTCACACCGAGACTGAATTGATTATGGCATAAATCAACTAAATTCTGTAGTAAATACCATATTAAATACAATAATGAACTAAACCCAAGATGGTGCAACTCCTCAATGCTACTCAAATTTAGAAATTATAATAATACACGAAATGCAAATCACCATTTTTGTGTATTTAAAGAGAATGACAGCTTTGCACTAGTCGCATTGCACGAGCTAGATATTTTAGATGCTCGATCTCGAAGGTTAAGGGCCACATAGATAATGGACTCCTAGATACAGTCCACGTTTAGATCCATGGACTCCTAGGTTTAGATCTATCGAGTTGGAATGCTATGATCAACAATTGATGTCTATACTAAAGCGAATTAATCGATAGGATATCTACACATTACATGCAGGGAGACAAATAAATAGGAAAGCGTCCGACAAATTATATCTAGGATAGCTGGAATTTATTCTCCTCATCGTTGTTTTGTTTTCCAAGAGAAAATGGAGCATCGCTTTCAAATGACAAGCACACTGCAAATGAGAAAGAGTAGGCACTTCATTATGTATTAGATAGAGCACTTATTTCGATTACTTTAAGATGATAAAGAACGAAGACAGAAAGTCTGACGCTGATTGCTTTATTGTCCTTAAGTATGAGAGCAAAGCACTGTATCTAATTTTAAGCCTGTTTGCCATTTAAAAGCAGTGCTATAACTTCTCTTGGAAAGTGTAGCATCGGTGAAGAAGATAAAGTTCAGTTAGATATGTCCATTTTCTCAAGTTATCCTAGATATGTAGGATACATCTATGATTTAGGATACGGCAACTTCAAATTTCACAGTCATAGATGATTCGTCGGTAATTTCTATGTCGAGTTAAATAATTTTGGTCAGGAATAAAGTACTTTTTTGAAAAATAGAGTCATAATAGGAGTGAAATATGCTTTAACATTCTATAAGGCACTCAGACATTCTGTCTTCGTGCCTTATTCTCAATGTGAACGAAATGCACACTCTTTCTATAATGCACATGAATTGAGAATAGCTTTTGAAAAATGTCACGATTAAGGGAGGTTTATAGTTCCTGCGTTTTCTGACGCAGTTGGAAAGTGAGCGCAGGTTGAGAGTCTCGACGGCGGAGGCTTTAAATTTGTGACAAAGTATTGATCGTGCGCTGACCAAGTGTGTTTATAGTCTATTTCACAGACGCAGTTTCATCATTTTATAGTATGTCCCGCAACGACGACTTCATTCCGCTTCTGACTTTAAGTTTTTATACAATATTTCGAAAGAGAAGATGGTACATGAGATCTATCAATGCTAACAGGAATGAGTACAGTGCAAGTCATTATGTCAGTGAGCTGAGATTATATGGCAGTGAAACTCACTTTCATTATTTTCGCATGTCGAGACGGAAATTCGATGAGTTGTTACGCACAATTGAACCGGAGATACAGGACTCAACCATCAGTTACCAATAAAAATGACCTAAATGGAAAGATAATCGAATTTGTATTTGTATTTTAGATCATGCAATAGATAGAAACAAGACAACAGCTGTTTTTTGATTTAAAAATAGACAGAAGATAATATTTGGTCTGAAAAATATCAATTTCAAGTAAAAAAATCATTCGATGTTTCGAAATTCTACTTTTCAGTATCACTTCATTTTTAATCATATTTAAATAAGTTCCCTTCATTTGAAATATTGGATTTTTAAATCAATTTAAAAGTATTGATTTGAACTGTCTAATGAAACAATGATAGTATAACTTTGATAAATATGCTATTCAAAAATTGAGTTTAAAATGAAAAAAAAAATCATTGAGACTTATTGGACATCATCGAAACCATAAATGCGTTTTGTTAACATTTGTTTGATGAGTAACATCTTAATAACACTCACCTCTTGTATTCGGAACTTTGTATATGATTTAGACTTCAATGATAATCGGCGTAATTGTAAAGCGATAGCCTGTCCAAAGCACTCATCCTCATCATCCGAATGATTTCTTGAGTTCCATTTTTCAAGTGCGCGGCTCATTTGCTTTTCCAAATTTTCTTTTTGTTTTTTCTTCGGTTGTGCTGTCATCTGTTCTGTTACCTTACTCGTGCTATCATTTTCTATAGGATGATTTTCCAAGTCATCATCAGAATCGTCATGATTTGGCAAATTAGTGCATCTTGTACCAACATGAGAGGACTCATTGAGAAATGACAATCGGCTGATCCATCTCCATACATTCTTTTTCTTTGAACCAGCTGCGCCACTGCATCTTTTCTGATTTTCTTCTCTTAATCGTTTACGGTATCCATCCCGTAAACTTCTCCATCGAGTCTTGCACTTACTGACAGAGGTACTTAAAGTTGCAGCGATTTTTAGCCATGAATTCTCACACCTTTCAATGTCCTTATGTTTCGTCGAAGATATATTCCATAAATGTGGATACTGCTCAACACAATTGATTAAAATTTCTTCAAAGTTTGACTCCGTCGATGTTATATCCATCGGAAAATTGAAGACGAAATGCCGAATTTCAACCTGCCCTAAGCTATGAAGTTTAGTGGCAGTCAACTTCAACAAATCGATCCTGCGGTTCGTCATGAACTCGTGAAATTCTATATCTATGGCTGCGCTGACGTAATAACCTGCGTTGACGTCAGCTTCGCCGACGCAGGTTGCTTTGGCGCAGTTGGAGGTGACTAATAAACGAGGCTTTAGAATTGAAATTTGTTGCACTATCTCAATTTTGCATGTTCAAAATATTGCGTTTGAATGTCTAAAAAATGAATAAAATCAACGCTACAGAATAAAGAAGTCAGTTGAGAAATATGTAATTGTTTATGATTATTTGGAGGTACTGAAAATTGATCTTTGAAGTCATTTAATCGCACCTCATGAGATGATCTTTAAATTACTCGCTGTAATAAAATCATTCGGATCCCAGAAAGTCTCATGGGCTACGAGACATTGAAAATTAGCATGTGATCTTAGAATTTAGGAGCATGTGCTTATAGAATTCAAAATGTTTGAAAATTGAATTCAGTAGAATTAGATCTCCGTCATTTTGTAAAAGCGTTAGTTTCGAAAAAGAGTTCAAAAGTGTCCAATTTGTTGACACGCCTGGCTTGGACCTATGCTACTATGTAGATATCGCTACAGTCGGTTTTGGTCTTCAGCTTCACATCTCACCCCTTAAAAACAGAAAAATGAGCTATATAAATGTAATTAAGCAGTGAGATCGATTTTTGAAAATAGCCCTATATACTGTATTTCCTCTAATAAGCACCGCGGCGTTAGACGATTAATTTTAGCTATTATCTATAGCTATCTTCAGGTAAGCTTTATCTGAGTCATAGATAATAGGTGAAATAAATCGTCTATAAAATAATAAAGTTCATTCCATCACTTGGATTTGGCTCTTTGAAGAAAACAACATTATGACTCATAGCCAAGAAATCTTTCCGACCAGCGTGCGTTCTACTCAATAGCCATCTCAATATTTGGTTGCAGGGAAGGAAGCAGTAAAGAGCTGGTATGATGAAATCTTCAACCCTGGATATCGTTACAGTGCTCCAGGTTTCCAGAAAGGAACAGGTGAGCTATGCTTTATTGTGCTTATTATGTTATCAACATGGTTGCAATGCTGGACTGCTAAATCAGTTACTGCATAGTTAGCTTAATTTATTTTTATGTGTGACGTCCTACTTCGCTGCCTTCATTGACGTACAAGCGAGAATAATTGCCTTGCTGAATATGTCCTCGTGTACGAGTGTCATATCAGACAGAACGAAGTCATGATCTTCTGTAAGTGATTACGATATTCCACTTGCAAGCATGAGGCTAGCTATACTTTCAGATACAGCAGTCATATATTGCGAGAATGGCGCATCTATATAAATAAAGCAACAATATGACTAATTCATCATAACGGATGGCTGACTGATAGACTGTGTATCCGAAAAGTTTGTTAAGTGATTTAATCATGATGATAAAAACACAATCTGTTGTCCCTCTGATAAACTCTAGAGAACATTGCAACAAGTGTTGCTGACTATAGTCAACCATACAACGTGTAACTAAATTTGAAGAGTCGGCTGACTATGTTTCCTATAATTCAAAATTTATAAACTTATCTTACTTTATTTACTCACACATGTAGTTGATGAGCGCTTTTAGCAATCATGCTCCTCATGAGCAACATTACAAGGTATTTTACTATTTTGTCTCATTCTTCCCACTAAATCGACGTTCTCAACCAAAGGAAAGTTAACGTTTTGTATTAACACATCAAACTTTCATTAGATTCTATTGCTATTCTCTGATGATGTTAATAAGGTCATATTCAATTACGATTTATTCAGTAGCTAACTTATTCTGAAAAATAGACGGGAAAGCAAGTCAATTGTAATGTGCCTCATTACCCAATACATCTCAGAAAGAGAAGAAGAAAAGAAGTAGGCTACTATAGAATGCGTGAAGGAGATTTCAAGAAGATATCTCAATTATAAAAAATCGTTCATAAATATCAATTATATGAATGAAACATCTCTATCAAGATATGTACGGACTCCTCAATGAGAAGAATGAGCAATCTCCTCAATAAGAAGAACGAAATCCTCTCAAAATGATGTCGTTGAAGTTAGCACCAACTTCAACACCAACTTTTTGAATACAGTTTGTACAGAATAGAAAACCACAGGTACAGGTACTATTAATGACGCAGAGTTTGTACAGACGAAAACTTTTCCAAAATTCGAACTCCTTCACCTTCAAAATTCAAATTCTAAAAATTGGTGCAAGTATTGGTGCTAGCGAGTTTGTATAGCATTCCTATGGAAAAATTCAGATGCAAGAACAAAAAACTGAGTTTGTACAGCAACTTCCAGCATTTTCCCTACACGAACAACCGCTAAAAACCGCCAAAAACCGATTTTTTTCAAAAAAATGAAAAGATTTTCAAGAAAAGTACTTGGTGCTACATGGAAAATGAGTTTGTACAGTGCTCTAATCGGCGGAAGAGTGTTCTACTAATCGAGTCTGAGTTTGAACACACACTTCTCCGACACTCCAGCACTCCTACGACCGGTAAATACCGATTATTATACAGTAAGTACAAGAATACTGCCCATTTATGAACAAATCAATTGGTGCTACATGGAAAATGAGTTTGTACAGTGCTCTAATCGGTGGAAGAGGGTTCTACTAATCGAGTCTGAGTTTGAACACACGCTTCTCCGACACTCCAGCACTCCTACGACCGGTAAATACCGATTATTATATAGTAAGTACAAGAATACTGCCCATTTATGAACTTGGTTTGATAATTTTCTCTAAGGTTTCTCTGGCCGTCAAAGTAATCGACATCAAGGTCTGTTTTGCCTCGTCATTTGGGTGATTGCGACATGGTCTGGAGGGTTATTGAGACGAAGTTGGTTTTCATATAGTGTTGCGAATTAAATCCCGATGATCGGTTGGAAAGGTAATATGAGATGACGGTGATGTATTTCGCTCCTGTCCTAACAATAGAGCAACTGATCTTTACAAGAAAATCGTTAGTGCCCGAACGCTATCTAGAATAGAGAGTTTCACATATGGTAGTGAATCTTGGTCTATTTGTAATTACAGAATTGATTTCGCTTATTTTTTCGATAGATATATGTTTATGTGAGATAAACATTGGTAGAGTGCTTATAGTATCTATATAGTATGCGTATTTTGAAGCTGAATAGGCCTATTTTTAAATAGGATACATACATGAAATGCTACAACTGATCTACGTCCAAAAACAGAATTAGCCTATTTTAGAAATATACGAGAGTATTAGAGAAAAGAAGATCAGAATTATGCCCTAAATATCGTAAAGGTTTCTCGTTCTTCCTGGACGTAGATCCTTTCGTATGATTGACTTGAAATTGCACCTAGCTGTTGTTAATCGATCGAAATCCATGAACTCGAAACAAGCTGCGATCTTGAGCATTGTACATTATTGTCGTTTGAAACACCTATGATTTAAAAATGTGTTGATGACGATCTTATCGACACAGGAGTGCATCAAAAACTTAAGCTGCAAAAATTGAACTTTTGCACGTTGTCGCACCTATCCCGATGGTAATGTCACATTTACCCCGGACCTGGTTTTCACTACCGAAATCGATCGGGCTTCGTAAACGATGAAGAGGTATTCGATCGAATCCGCTGTTTCGTGTGGATGAAGTTGACATCTTACTGTGATCTAAAAGATCGCCCATATTTAATTCCAGCTTGCTTCTCATGACAGCAAACAAAATTTGTTGCAGAGTAAAGCAAATAAGGCCCAATTATCAAAAACTCCCAAATCGTTCACTAAGTGCCAGGTAGTATGCAATACTTTTGCGAAATAAAATACCTTAGAGATTAGCTATCGATGTAGGCACATTGGATGCAAACTGAACGGTTTCTTGGCTATGAGTTATTGGTTTTGGCTACAACCTAGTCGCATTTACCTCATGTTGCATTTCTCAAAGCCAGCCTATCGTAATAATAATTCTGCAATATTTTTATGCACTGCATGTTCAATATTTTCATCTACAATCAACGATCAAGGTCACTTAACTATCACATGTTGATTTCAAAATTTGGCGGATGACTGAATGGTCAAAATTCCATCTTTTGCAGCGAATTGCGTGTACATGTATTTGTATTTCTTAATCCATGCGCGGCTGTTTATGTTTAAATGGCACATAGAATTCCATAGGAAAATGAAGTAATATGCAAGTTTGCTGGGTTTACATTCATTCATACAGCATCATTTAATTAGTATTACCACACAAGAAGATCTAATTGTTCAAATATTTGACGATGAAGAAATCAACAAAAATGAGATTAACACTGAATATAGCCCTAAAGTTTTATATGTCAACATTTTATGGCTACTGAACTGAGAGCCTGACTAGCCTGCGTGACTGTGATACAATTTTTGATGCATCCGGTGATTATCATCATCAGTTATGGTTCAGTTCATGGTTCATTTTACCAATACCTTAAATTCACATCTGTAGACAAACCTTTTTCACTTTGTATTCTACGGATTCCATTGCTTCGTCCTATCAGCTGGACTATGGGCAAGCATATGCAGTTATTACATTTATTATACCTTCGATTGTTTTCCAGATATTAGTGATAAATTGCAAGCAACACTTACTATCAAGATCGTTGTTTTTTACCGTGATTTTTTAAGTGCATTTGTAATTGTTTTGCCTATAATTTGTTGACGCAACTTAGTACAGGCATTTTCAGCGATGTTTCTCTTTTCTATACCTTGTGGTTGTTTTTCTATATGCGTTTCGGATTGTCCGATCATTATCGTATTTACAATATTCGGCATAAATGCATAAATGTCAGCATAATTCATTGCATAAATGTCGCAAGTCATTTTTATCTTATGTGACCTTTCTATGGTGTTCTTCCTACTAAAATAGAGTATGTAAAAACTGAGAAATGGATATTCATCTGTCGTCCTTCTCCCATGTCAGCATCTGGATTCGGTGCAGCTATTCATTTTTGCAGCACCGCCTACATTATGCTTTCCACCCGCATCCTTCATGACGTACATGTCCTTTTTCCAGAGTTTTGTGTACCATTCTCAGTAGATGTCATATTTTGATGGATAGTAACATTTCTTGAAACAATAAATTGTTTCAATTGACGCTTCATTAGTTGAGGTTAGCGATTTGAATTTTGAAAAAAAACAACGCATCGTCACTTTTGTTACTGTATGATAACCGGTATTTACCGGTCGTAGGAGTGCTGGAGTGTCGGAGAAGTGTGTGTTCAAACTCAGACTCGATTAGTAGAACACTCTTCCACCGATTAGAGCACTGTACAAACTCATTTTCCATGTAGCACCAAGTACTTTTCTTGAAAATCTTTTCATTTTTTTGAAAAAATCGGTTTTTGGCGGTTTTTAGCGGTTGTTCGTGTAGGGAAAATGCTGGAAGTTGCTGTACAAACTCAGTTTTTTGTTCTTGCATCTGAATTTTTCCATAGGAATGTTGTACAAACTCGCTAGCACCAATACTTGCACCAATTTTTAGAATTTGAATTTGAATTTTGAAGGTGAAGGAGTTCGAATTTTTGGAAAAGTTTTGTGCTAGCGTTCTGTACGCTGAGTTCTGTACAAACTCTGCGTCATTAATAGTACCTGTACCTGTGGTTTTCTATTCTGTACAAACTGTATTCAAAAAGTTGGTGTTGAAGTTGGTGCAACTTCAACGACATCTCAAAATGTAGACATCGAAGAAATGTTTTACTCAAAGTAAGTATATAAGAGTAAGTAAGTATATAAGAGAACAAAGTAATATCAAGCCTCAGCCACAATCTACATCTATACTTTGACCATTTGAATTTTATGGCGTATCTTCAGTTTTTTCTGTATTAACTTCTTCATGTTCACTGCGGTCTGATGATCAGCCATCCGTGAAACTAATGCAGTAACATACAGTGAACTCAATCCAGTTTTTTTTTATTTATGATACTCTATCATTGTTTATTTATTTATATTGTTTATTTATCCATAGGCCAATATGCGATGTTAACTTCGATATCACGCCCTTTTACTAGGGATATGTAGAGCACATAGTTTTAAAAGCCTGATAATTAAAAGGAAAAGTACCGACATGAGGCATTTAAATGCGACTTTGTCATCGAGAGTATGTAATCGACAATCGCACTAATTTTCACCAAAACTGCGTCGTTCGATTTATTTTTGTGTCGATGTCAAATGTCAGTTGAGCAAAACTACTACTTACTAAATCACAAATTTAAATCAAACCTAATTACCTGCTAATTTCTTTCTCAACAGGTCATTTCACGCAAGTTGTGTGGAAAGAAACAAGTCTGGTTGGTGTTGGAGTTTCCAAGTTGATTACAGAGAATGAAGTTCGATTTTACGTCGTAGCAAATTACTATCCGGCTGGGAACATTAATTCGCCAGAATATTTTAGAGATAATGTGCCACCACCCAAACGAAGTTGACATGACCTCAGGAAGATATTGTGATCATGCAGTCTCATCATTACCATCGATTAATCATTTGCATTGATTTCAAATTTTTCGCTTGTTCTTTACGACTTAAATGCTATGTTACTTTTTTTAAAATATCACTTGTAAAAATACATTGTTTGAATCTATCTTTGTACAGACAAATTATTCGAATTATATTCTTATAAAGTTCATATCAAGTTGCTATATTGATTGCTCTGTGACACAAATTATATAACTAATTGACCTAATCGCAAAGGTAATACAGTAAATAGAAACCTATTATAATTCTGAGCATATGAGATTGATTGTACATGTGTATGAAAAGAGTCACATTGCGTACTGAAATTGAAGGTCTGAATTTTCGATGAATCAGCTAAATTTTGATACTTAAAATATTCTGCATACATACTCTTCCACAAAAATGTGTCTCTCAGGATTTCACGCTAAAATATTCTAATAATTTGGATCATGACTTACGTGGTGAACTCCAATGCGAGTGAGATAACCAATTCAAGATACAGCTAAAACCGAATGATGTAAGATAAAAAAGTAGCTAAAATCAGTATATTGGTGCCCTGTGACATTTATTGCCTGATGACTAACTAAAATAATGTAGACCTATGCGACACATGCACTTCTTGGAATTATCCTGTTAAACAATATTTGGCAGGTAAAACTGCCTCCTAAGGTTATAATTATGATGCAGTAGACATGAAAGACTTCATACCATGGGCGACCACTCTGATCTATTTAGATAATAGCCAATCTATTGTTATATATTTTTTCGGCAAGGCCTACGTTTTCGTATAGGGCCTACGTTTTGGGTAAGTCTAATTTATACCTTCATTTTCACTTGTGATCGTTTTAATGAGTTTGTGTTGTTCGGCTATTTTATATGATGATATCACAACTTCACAAAATGTATATAGCGCCTATTGTTAACAAACTGGAAAAACAAATCATGGAGATCATAGATGTACATACAATAGTTATGAATAAATGGATTAACTAAGTCGCCCTAGCTTAATCTAGAAAACAGGCGTGGTGAGATATCTTTATAAAACAACAGAAATCACCAAAAGCTTATCACCACAGTCGGAACCACTAGCCTGAATTTTTGAATCCTCTTTAAGAGAAAATTGATGCAGAAAGTTCCATGCAAGTGGAAACTCTAATGTGACATTTCCTCCAAAATGTAAGAATCCTACTATGCATGACCTTCGCCCGATATTACTTGGAATCGCGAAAGTAAATTGTTGGAAACTGTTGTACTATCCAAAGAAAAGGAAAGACTGTTAAGCACGCATGATGAATATCAATTTGCAAACCGACCACATGGATCTACGACGTCGGCACTAGTTGCAATTTATTACAAGATCACTCAAATTCCTGGATTCTATGACTGTATTGGTGTTTCTGTGACCACCATCGATCTATCGAAGGCTTTCGATAAGTTACCACATGAACATCTGATTCAGTATTTGAAAGGAAAGACATCTGATGTGTTTTTGAATTGGTTGAGAGACTATTTATCACAACAAACCTTCAGAATTCGATATGCTGACAGTTACAACAGCACAATGATAGTCCTATCCGGTGTGCCTCAGGGTTCTATCCTCGGTCCTTGCCTCCTTGCATCGCACATGAGTTCCCTCCTCACGACATCGAATAACGTTTGTTACGTGAAATATGCTGACGACATTACAGTTATTCAGCCCCTGCATTCCGATAACTGCGATCCTTTCACTGACATTGAGTTGCCACATATCAAAGTTTGGCTACAAAACAGTGGTTCATAGCTTAATGAGAAAAAGACAAAGAAACTATTTATTATGAAGAAGCATTACAACATCGACACCTCCGTTCTGAATTGCAACCACAGTGTAAAGATTCTTGGTGTATTTTTTTCTTGTGACTTACAGTGGAACAACCACATTAACTAGGCTACATTGTTAAATTGTGCTCATCCCGTCTTCATTTTCTGCGTAAACTGAAAAGACTTATCTGTAAGAAAGACTTAATAACCGTTTACAAGTCGTTGGTGGTTTCAGTGTTGGTGTACGCGTCGTCTGTGTTTGTAGGTCTTAATGCCCAACTCTCTGGACATCTAGAGAAGGTACAATGGAGGGCACACAAGATTATCTGTGGGATATCTTGCCGCTGCGATTCGCTTCCTTGCATCAAATACATGCGCCTGAAGCAAGCAAAGAACTTATTGCTTAAGGCTGAGCAATGCTCAAGTCATCCGTTGCATGGACATGTACCGAATCGCCTTACAAGAACTGGGTTGTTAAGTCAGCCAATAGCAATAACTACGCGTCGATCTGAATCGTTCTTCCCATTGGTATGCAAGTTACTTAACTTTGATCAGCTTCTGTGTACATGTATATTTCTGTTCCTTCAATTTACTTATTCATTGCGGAGTCGGAGTTCCGGAGTATAACTCCGGCCTATAACTACACCCGAAATATAATACTAGCAAATTATTTATCCTCGTGCATAGCTGTCGATGTCTTGATGTCAAACAAAAGTACAGAGACACTGTTGCATACAAAGCTTGTAATAGTTGAGAGAATGAACCGTCATAGTGAAAAAAAATGTTTTTTCACTCGGTGATTTAGTGAAGAACAAGCCTTCCCAGCCTCCATCATACCTATGCACCAAAGGTCACATCATAGACAAAAATGAAATACCAGTTTGTTTGAGTACAATACCTCTTGCTCTAACGTTAATCGTGTGCGATGGCTCCTCCAAAGCGCATATTAAATCAAAAGTGTACTCATATTTTTCGAAGAATGATGGGGAATTTTCCTGTCTGGAAGAGTGGAGAAAAACCGTGTGAAGCACACATCAACAAGATGGGAGGAGCCGAGTCTCATGTATCCAACTTAAAGCGACATTTTGTAAACTTTCATAGAAAATGATTGATAATTGATGAAGCAGTGATCACTAAAATTAGGTTCCGGCAAGCCTATAATGATCTATGATGTAGGTTACCAGTCCTTTAAAAAAACTAGGCTGTATATGTATACTTGCCACCCGTGGTCGGAGTCCTATCAACCCCCGGAGTCGGAGTCCAATCAAAATGATAGGACTCCGCATCCCTGATTCCGTCACTTTGTCTACTTATCGAAAACCTAAGGCCAGAGGCACACACGTGAGCCATAATAGCCGTAAACAGAATTCCAACACTTCATTAAGTTTCAATGAGAGCTGACGCAAAGAATAAGCCGTCAGCCATAACCCGCCTTTGATTAAGTAGGCACACAGGATAAGCCGCAAGTCACATACCATAAGTCATTAGCCATAATTCATAAGCAATAAGCCGTCACCGGTTAGCTATCTTTAAATAGAACCGAAGTTGTGAAACGCGTCATTCTTCATGCTTAAGTTTTATGACTTTATAAAAATTAGAAAAATATCAAATATCTTTTTCTGCCTCCTTGAGAGAAACCTCTTACCTGTGTCGTGAGAAAGAATATTGTCAAAATGCCTTATGGCTTGCTAATGGCTTATGGCTTATGAAGAATCGTGACGCGACTTGTGAGCGATGGATTGCGGTCTATCCTGTTTGCCTCCGGCCTAACTGAAATAGTGAATAAGAACATGTGACATATTCGAATCAATTGGTCTAAATGCATTAATCGAGCAGTTGCAAGGGATTTTACGACGTTTTTCAATTATTAAGCTGCAAGGCAACCTGCGTACTCACATAAAAGGGGCTGCGTGATAAAAAAACTCTATCGCAACAAAATGCAATTGAGCTGATGATATTTTTAAGCATAAATCGGAATCGGAGTCCCGGCGGAGTTCTATCAAATGGTAGGACTCCATACTGCGGCTTCTACCTAGACCCGCAGCATTCTTAAACAATTGGTTTGTTAAGATTGCATTCATCTCTTTCATCAAGTATCCTGACTATTAAGACAAATAGATTGCTGATCCATGATGTTACTTCCATATTGAGTGATTATATGACAATTCCATAGATGTGAAAATTGTGTTGAATTATTTGAAATTCAACGATTTATCATTTGAGTGGACGTGCATTTTGCTTCATGGCTGTTTCGATGGTGCACATGGTAAATATTCCATGTCATTGAGTGTGAAATCATAGGGCCTCTTTATGTATCAGTTGACATCTTTTCGAGATACACTGTCTGAATTGAATACTCGCACTGATAGTATTACGTGACGTATATTTTCATCAGAACGCCGTCTAAAAATGGCCAGGCTACTATGCGACAAGGGAAACATACTTATTGCCAACGCTTTGGGCAGGGAAATCAATGTCAAGCATGAATTCAAAATATCATCAAAGAATTCGGTGAAAGGTGTGAGACGGTGACACCAAAGCAGGGGTTCCGGACTCCGGCCTATAACTAGGCCCGAAATATAATACTAACAAGTTATTTATCCTCGTGCATAGCTGTCACTGTTTTGATGTCAACTTTCTCCGTCAAACAAAAATGCAGAGACAGCAGTGCATGCAAAGCTTGTATTACAATAGTTGAGGGAATGAACCATGATAGTGAAAAAAGGATTGTCGTTTCACTCGGTGATTTAGTAGAGAATACAAGCCTTCCTAGCCTCGATCACAAGGGCCACATCGGAGATAAAAGTAAAATATTAGTTTGCGTGAGAACAATACCTCTTGCTCTAACGTCAATCGTGTATGGCTCCTCCAAAGCGCTTATTAAAATCGAAAGTTTACTCATGCTTTTTGAAAAAGGATGGGAATTTTCCTGCATGGTAGAGACTGGAGAAAATCCGTGTGAAGCAGATACCAACAAGTGATGTGCAAAGTTGGTAAACTTTCATAGACAATGATCGATAATTGATACAGCAATGATCACTAAAAATAGGTTCAGGTAAGCCTATGAATGATCTATGATGTATGTCACCAGACCTAAGGCTGATATACTTCCCACCCGGAGTCGGAGTAGTATCAAAATGATAGGACTCCGCTTCCCTGCACGAAAGGGCAATCCTTGTGGACCCTGTTCAAACTGTTGCAACGACAATATGCAGGAAATTAGGGAATTAGAGGATGACAATCGACCATCCTGTGACTGACATTACCTTCTGAATATACTTCATTCAGGTATTCAAAAGTTGATTAACTAGTCGTTCCTTCATTGCCCGTTTGAAAAGTAAGTGTCAGCCCAGTCGCACCCCGCAGGATAATCGATCGATTGTCATCCGCACTTAATTCTCGAATTCCTGGACGTTGTCGTTGCACGAACTTGAACGGGGTCTACATGAACCGTACTTTTGTGTCACCGTTTCAAACCTTTCATCGAATTCTGTGATGATATCTTGAATTCTTCCAGCTTTGACTGTGTTTTCCCTGCCCAAAGCGTTGGAAAAAAGTTTCCCTGTCCAAAAACATGGTTAAGTCTTTGTCGTATAGCAGCGCGTTTTTAGCGGATTTTTAGACGGCGTTCTGATGAAAAAATACACGTAGTAGTGAATTCCAAAAGATGTCAACTGATGCGCAAAGTCGAGGCCCTAAAATTCACTCTCAATGACATGGAATATTTGCCATGTGCACCATCGAAACAACCATGAAGCAAAATGCACGTCCACTCAAATGGCAAATCATTGAATTTCGAATAAGTTAGCACAATTTTCACATCTATGGAATTGCCATATAATCACTCAATATGGAAGTGATATCAGAAGTTATTTAAATATGGATCAGCAATCTATTTGTCTTCATAGTTGTCAGGATATTTGGTAAAATCCAGCGAATGTAAAATCCCTTTTTTGTCCACTCAAAAAAATCTCGAAAATTAGATTTCTTTCGCTCCTGATAGTTGTACAGACAATTCCGGATATATGGAATTTCTGGGGACCACTTTATTTTCTTCCATGTATCCGAAATTGATAATCGACGCATAGTTTAAGTAAGTATTAGCATATTTATATCATATGTATATACCTAAACATTTGCTGCATGCACGCACATTGAATATATAATCATAAAGAAGGAATAGGTAGACCTATATTGGTTTATCTTGAAATTCATGGTAGCGTACTTACTACATTTAGCAGTCCTTGAATTAATGGAAATTATGATGAAATTAAGAACCATGAAAAACAAATCGGATCGATAGCAGGGTAATGTAAAATTTGTATAATTTATTTATGAATAGGTCTATAGTTGAAGAGGTTTGAATTGTGTCAAAAATTAATTCAATTTTGACAATTGAAAGAAACTAATTTAAGAAAAACTAAAATGATAAAACGGCCCCGAAAAGTGAGTGTTCTATCATTTATTTTCACACATTGAAGTACAAATCTAGAGTGGATTGTCTGGCAGCATAAGAACGTTGCTGTGTAACTAGTACTTGGTACTAGTTCTTAGTGCAACTCTCCAATACTTCGGACGACTTTATCGTCGAGATCGCGTTGCATCGCGAACAGCTTCAGAACTTGAACAGATTCTTCAGCTTGTGCTCTTGTTACCAACGGCGCGGCGTCTCCGCAATCATCTTCCTCATTTTCGGAATCGCTCTCCCCATCCACATCGATAATGTTGTCCTCTGGAAAGTGGCTGGTTAACAAGTCTGCGTCAAATGTCACCAAATTGCCGATGTCCAGATCTAGATCGACGATCTCCAACTCATGTAGACGCTGGCAGTATTCAGATGCTTCGACGTCGGCTACTTCCTCATTTGTTTGCAGACCCGTTGATGACTGGAAGAAACCGCAGTGGCGAAAACAATTGCGAATAGTTTCAGAAGACACTTTATCGTTCCAAGCTTCTTTCAACATGATCATGGCATCAAGCAAGGTAATCTGGAACTCCTTCATATCCTTTCCAGAATCATACTAATCCAACATGCGACACATAAGCATTTTTCGGTAATAATGCTTCAAGTTTTTGATAATTCCGGCACTTTCTGTTTTTGTCTTTCCATCTTCACATCGAGTCTCGTCACCCATGACGAAAACAGGTCCACAGTCATCCATGCTTTACTGTTGCTGTCGTGCTGGAGAGGCTTGTGTCTGATGTTCTTGAAGCATCGAGGAGAGTTGAATCTGCCGATGGAGAAGAGGGGCAACTTCTCGGATCCGTCAGCATTGGCAGCAACGAGTACAGTAATCCGTTCCTTGCTAAGCTTGCCACCATAGCCCTTCTTGCCTTTTAGTTCCAAGGTCTTTGTGGGAGTTGCAGGTCAGAACAGACCGGTCTCGTCTGCATTGAAAACATTACGGGTTTCATAACCTTCCAGTAGTGTTTGAAGCACGACAGACACGCAATCGTTGACGACATTCATATCGACGGTTGAGCTTTCTCCAGAATTTACCTTCAAAGTCTGATGTTGTAACGCGTCTTCCACCTGCTTATCCACGAATTGCTGCACTTCCAGTCAGTAAGTTCAACCTCGGCAGCGATCTTTTGAGCCTTCTCACGAAGAATCTCACCAGTGATTGAAATGTTTGCAACACGAGCTCCAGTAAACCAATTAAAGAGTAGCTTGTCCACTTCTTCGGCATTACAGGAGCGTGATCTCTGGCCGGTGATGGAGAAGTTTCCAGAGTTAAATCTGGCGCGGAGTGTTTCCTTATTCTTGACTATGCTCGCTAGGGTATTTGCCTTGATCCCGAATTCTTCTGCAATTTTACTCTTCTTTGCATGTGGACCAGCCTTTTCCACGACATCAATGATTTTAATCTTATCCGCCAGCGATCTGTTATTCCTCTTCATGATGCGGTAATGCTTGATTCGAAAACTAGGCAAGCCAAAATTTATCCAGTGGTGGAGTTATCAATAGCAAATCACTGACGAGTAACAATTGAAACAATTTCCATAAAGTATCATTTCTATGAAATTAACGAGACAACGCGTGGTAACTAAAAATAGCAACATCTATGATAGAATGAATACTGAAGATTGACTTTCTTCACTCGCGCGTCTATGAGGTGGAGAATTCACTTCTACGCATTGAAATGCTTATTATCAATTACGGATAAGGTAAGAGTTGTCTTGCGATACAGATAATATGATCTGCTCACTTACACACATTTGCCACTGGTCATAACCCTCTCCATATCCATAGCCTTTTAATTTCAACTAGTACATTGAGGGGCTAGACCAATCATTCGCGCAGCTGATAACGGTCTCAATAGCTCGATTTAGATGGCTGACAGATGGTCTGTAGGTCAGCTGACGTTACTTTGATGTCAAAAAGATGCCAATTAAGAAATTAAAAATTCTTCCAATTTTTCTTTCTTATACGCGAAATTCCTTACATCCGGATTCCATATATCCGGAATCGTCTCTATATGATATGTTATGTATATGATACTTGTAAGATACATCATGTGTGATGGACCACAATCTAATTGCCAACAGGAGATCTGTAGCCGAGTTTCTGATATGAGGACGTCGATGTGATGACGCTGATGCGATGATGTGCACGATGACCAATAGTTAGTGCACATCACTATATGTATGTTCTTATTAATTTTTTACACCAATAGTCTGCTGAGGACATGCACTGATAATTTCACATCTCGTGGTGTTCATGATGAATTCAGTAGGCCTAAGCGGAAAATCTAGACCTGAGGTGCAATATAAGTAGGCCTAAACCTGCAATAGACACAATTCTAAATTTAAATTTCGAAACTGCTTTCAGCATGCTGATTCCAGTATAGCAAGAGTTAATTGCTGAAAACAGCATGAATGTATTTACTTGCCTGCTTTATGGTTATTCTCTTATATTCACATTACAATATCATGAATTGAAGTAGGCGTAGAATAGGTCTAATTGAAATAATTAACCAGATTAGTATGATCGAGTGTCAAATAGAAGGGACATAACTGTATCCAATGGTCTTATCCCTTGCGTATATCCATGCTGGCATACATGCATGCATACATTTATGCTTAGTGATGAATTTATATAGTACATGTACAATTAATTTTATTGACGTAAGTTTTAATATCTGCGGAAGTTGTCGCTTTAGGTTAGGCCAATGAGATTCTTTTGAAAGTTATAGTTTTGAAGTTTGAGTTTTAAACTTATAATTCTTTGCACATCAACTTCGAATTGCTACCTTTTTACAATGCGGTTTACGTGAAAATTAATTTACGATGATAATGAGCTTTGGATATTAGTTTATAGAATTCATTTAGGGAGGAAAAATTTCCGGTTGCTTTATGATTGGATTTTAGTTTTTTCCGGGTTTGTCTTAGTCTCATGGATCGTTTTTAGTGTGATTGCTTTTCTAAGGCAGGGTCGTGATAGGCGTACACAGTATTATTCAACGCATAAAACTCATCAAACCTCTGCTGACGAAATTCTTAGCTATTTTTTAACGTGATAATAAGGAATCAATGTCGACTTGAATTTGAGTGTGCGTGATGAGACATCTGCTTCCATGAATGGTCTAGGCCCCTCCAAAAACGGACACAGATTTTATGTGCATAACAGACACACCAAAGAAATAAATATTCATAAATACTCTTCATCAGCAAAATATGCCATAATGTACAATGCGTAAGCTTATTAAGCTCATTGTCATGCTTCACATTGCCATTCAAAATAGGCCTACTTAAACCAACTCTACTAAACTATATTTTGCGATCACATCGTGATCCTTGCACACCGCAGCATGGCATTCCACAGTATCAAAATGCAGCTGAAGTGTTTTGCAAAATCTAACATTAGGTCTTTAGCATTTGAGTGCATCATCAAAAAAATATAATCGCAGGGTATTGGAATTATTTAACTCATGTTGTGTTCTTTATTTAATTTCAATGGAGATTTGATAAAATATAGCTCTATCTAGGTCTAGGCCTACTTGTATGCCTGAAGAGATTCCTCTGGTCAAGACTTGATATAGGCTATGTGAGACGCTTTCAAGAATATCGACCTTTATATGAATATCAGTTACGCACTAAAATGAATTACCTACTTAAAAAGTCGAATGCCACAATATTCATATAGTTCAATCATCAAGCTGCAATATGGCAGTTGATGATCTCTCTTGTGCCTTCGGTTAAGCTCATCTTGCTATGCCATTGTCAGACTCTGATACGTCCTTTAGATTATCTGTAAAAAATCTTCGAAATTGAAGTTTGTAATCAATAATCCGATTCCTTCTTTTGTCACTTTCTCCTTTGAAAGAAGCGACTCGCTGATTGAAAGACAAAAAAGTGGGCAACTTAAACACTACTTGATTGCACAGGAACTGCTTGCAAAGTGTAGATGTGGAGACAGGGCAATCGTCGCCTTAAATTTCCAGTTGGTACACTTTAGAAGACACTTCCGTCGTTGGTACATCAAATATCTTTCAAGGATTAGTGTAGATTAAATGGCGGCTTGATTTTTTTCCATCATCACAGAGACGCTGAAAATCATATATCGACGGTGTCGAGTTTGCGCTGCTTTTGAAGCATGGAACAAATTTGAGAGGTCGAATGACAAATCCAATTATGCCATTATGGAAGTATTAGGGTATACCATGTATCATGAAAATATTATATCCATTGAGCATTTCTTCTGGTTAGGAGAAGTAACCGCTGATGTGATGACGAATTGTGGTCACAGTTTCAGAGAAAATATGGAATTCTACATGTAAAGTTTCGTTTTTCGTAGGCGTCGATGTGATGACGGAAAAAGTTGTGGGCAGGCATTTATATTTGTCGACCTACATTTGTACTTGGATTTCTCAACTCTTGATATTTCTTTGATTCAATGGTGCTACGAAATTCTTGAGTCAGAGTCCACCTAGATATATGCTGTACATCAATCCAAAAAAATGTATTTCGTTTGGACATGCAAAAATGAGGTGTTTTGAATTTCAAATGACTTTTTATGCCAAAAATCCTGCAAAAAAAACTTAAAATGAAAGACATTTTCAGTTAGATCAGACGAAGAACAATTTGAGAACATTGACAATAGACCTATATCTGGCCACAAAATGCAAAAGGCAAGAATCACTCTAAAAAACACTAAAATTTCTGGATTTTTTCATTACAATTAGCGACGGAATGCAATCTTAACAAACCAATCGCTTAATTTAGAATGCGGCGCAATTTTTTTAGGCATAGGTACTGAGGGGACTTTTCCTCATTGTCTTTTATCAAGCTAACGACACATGCAAATGTAAAGTTCTGCAAGCTCTGAAAAAAAATTAGGCTCAATTAAATTATGCTCTATAGGTACAGCATAGTTATCGTGCACTGTTTCTGTAATCTTTCAATAATTCAATGTCAGTAGCCTAATTGTTATTTAGTCAAGTAACTCTTTGCTACGAGCATAATACAAACATCATCACAAAATTCTCAATTTCATTTAATAAAATTGAATATTTTTTTCTCGAAAAACATTTAATCGAATTTTGATAAAGGGGCCAACAAATTTATTTTTATTTTAGGCTATAAAAGCTGAATTATATGACTTTACTGATAAGCATATACATTGCTTAAATCGATGTAAGGACAAAACAATTTTATAAAAAACATATCTTCTGCCCATCAGGTTATTTTGAGAAAAATTAGTCTCACGTCGGGTTATCCGGACATTTTCGGAGATTCAGATTCTCAATAAAATTTTGGTAGGCTTATGGAATCAAAAAGTCGTTTGCTTCCACCTTCAACCCTATTTCGTCAGGACTGAAAATAAGCTTGGACCATGCACTTCTGGGTGTAACCTATAAATTAGCGCATCAAAATTGATTGATTTTTTGAACGAAAAAATGAGTAGGAAATCGAACCCAACTTTGATATACTGCATCTCTCGAGTGTAGGTCGGTGATCGCAACCTAGATAGTTGGCGCAATCCTACATCATTTCCCATTCTATGCTGTTGGATCGATATGTGCCTTGGCTAAAAAAAACTCCTATAAAAAATAAGATCTGAGCTACGATGGCATATACGGTCAAATTGAAAGAAGCGGGGGGTGCGATTTTTCGAACATGGCCATACCTACTCGCGTCTGCAGCTCCCTAAGAACGTAGCAAGCGAAAATACGCTTCTATTTCTGTCGGTTTCATACCCAGAATACACAGTAATAGCAATTTGAGTGAAATGTTTTTTTTTGGAATGACCTATGTAGCGGCTTTGGATAAGTTGTTCTTCGTGAAACAAAGCAATGTCATAGTCAATTCAATCATGTTTAAATAAGTCATGAATTGGGCGATAATTTAGTTTTTTGTTCATTTAGTAACCATGCATTTAATATTAACTATACAACTAGCTGCAATCATTTAGATTCACGGTCATCGAGTAAAATTTACGGAGCTTTTCAAGTCTTCGAGACCATAACTTGAAATTTAGTTTTTTAGATGTTTGCAGTTACGTGAGAGGTCTGTTAGTAGTATTCACATTTTGTTGATTTCGGTTGTAATTTGATATCTGCCACTCCCGATGTTGATTTCCCTAATGATTCATTCCTGATGCTATTCATTCAGCAAGTGTATAGAGTGTCACTGATTACAATCAGACAAATTGAAAACGACTCATAGTGTAAAGCATTTTGTAATCCATTTCTCACTGAATTACGTTCACAGACCAGGTTTTCAAAGTTCTATGTACAAATATAGTCATCAAATTCAAAACTTTAGTATGAAGATGGTTCAATAATTTTTGAAATCAGTGATTACTGTACAAAATTAGCGAAATCGTATGTGAATACCTCTAAACCACACAGCCGTGGGAATCCTGTAACAATGCCTCTGGACTCTCAAAGATAAACCAAAACCTCTGAGAATATGTACTGAAACAAATATAGTCACGACAACGGGACCGTTGAAAGAAATGTACTCGTTCATCATATAAGTATAACAGTTCAGTTTTTATCTACATGCATGTAATGAAAAGATATGTCAAACTCTGGAATCAAATACCCGATTTCAATAAACATGAGCACAAAGAACGTTCCACTAAAATCGAGTACATTTCTTGAACAGATTACTCGTGTCTTCAGGTTATCACAGTTGAAATATAAACGCTCTGCTCCCACGATGTTCTGTGTGATTTGAAGTTATACTTCCTTAATATGAAGGAATCAACACACCATTTTCCTCCACACTTGACAATCCACCGGAAGCGATGCCTTCGTCAGCAACGAAGTGGATGAATGATTCAGTCACTCATTTGAATGGACTAAGTAGAAACATTCAAATTCCAGAAGCATTACAATGGCGGTGAGCGATGCTTTGCCACCGATGATAAAAGCAGGACAACGATACCGGTGTCGTAAAATAGTTCAGTTTGCGTAGTCGATTTCACCAGCGTTGAAACGATCTGGATCAGCTGTTGCTGTGATATTCAGTAAGTTAGAGACTTTCTGCTGCTTCTTTTTACGATTCCGTTTTCCTCCTCCTGCTTTGTTTGATGATCCAACCTTTAAAAAGAAATGATTGATACAGAGTCCGCTGACTGCATGCAATTCACAAGTAAAACGATTTCATGAAAAAGTTTCACCGAAGCTTGAACTACGTTGAGTTTATCTTTATCGATGAATGCAGACAGCAATATAAATGCTGTATAGTATAATGTATAGTATCAGTGATACAAATTAAAACGTCAAAAACCTTCGATATGACACGGTGTTGAAATGCCGGTTAAGTGATGAAATGCCTAGAATCTGTTTTCAGGAATATATTAAAGCATTACTACAAATTCATTAAGTTTACTGTGATGATTTTTACTATCTCTTCCTCTCTAAAAATACAAGCCTACACATTCACTTGAGGTATATTCCACAAAGAAGTTCAAGCTCTTCGATGCTAAATGAATATACCTTTTACCAAACGCTGTCTTCTAGGTTTTTTTGTATCAGTGATGATCAAATGCCTCATCCATTCATCAGCTCGGAGATTCTAACAAGAGTTGCACTGAATGTTTTTCTACTCATATAATATTCATATGCAGTAATTACATGATTCAATACTCAGTATATGTTCAACATAGTCAAGAATATTCAATATATATTTGGCATATATTTCTGTAGCCATTTTTTCTCAAGGTGGGCTGTGTGGCCCAACAGTGGGGCCTACAGCTGTGAATGTCGGCCCGGGGAACCTAATTGGGACCGAAAAGCTGCGGAATTTTTTGACTGACAAAACGTGTATGCAACATCTGAACAAGAGAATCACACATACGTGGTGTGATCCAAAATGTCCCGGACTAACCTACTTGCAGATAACCTGTGATAACGAATACTACTTCAGATGTAAATTTAGGTCTTTAAGGCATGAGAAATATGGTTGCCGAAATTTTTCCGGTCAGTTTTCTATTTTTTCAAAATTTTCAAACATTTTTGTCTGAATTTCAAGATTTTCCTATAAATTCTAGCGATTTAGAATTAATATATTTAGATTAACTTGACAGTTAAGCTATCACTAATAACCTGACTAATAATTAACGGAAAAACAAATGTTTTGTTCCAGAAAACAGTTTACTTTTCAATGTATGAGCCTTTAGCATTCGTCACTTTTTGCCAACGAAGTCTCAATTCACAAAAAGCTTTATGAAAAAATTCCGGTGTCAAAGAATCAAAAAACTCAGTAACTGCATCCCGCAGTTCAACTGGTGATTCAAAATGGTGTCCACGAAGATGCTTTTTGAGGAATCTAAACAGATAGAAGTCACTTGGGGCCAAGTCAGGTGAATAAGGAGGATGGCTCAATAGTTGAAATCCGTTTCTCGTTAAGGCATTGGTTGTCTCCTGCGAGGTGTGAATCGGAGCATTGTCATGAAGCAAGTAGAGGGGAATGTTTCGTGGCTTTCTTATTTTCTTCCTCGCTTCAGATAACAGATTGGAATAATATTCGCTATTGATTCTTACTCCTTTATCCGCAAAGTCAACCAGTTGGATTCCCGAAGCGTTCCAAAAGACCGTCAGCATCAACGACCGGCGATGTGATGTTCCGGATCGCATTTTCAAAGGGGCAGACTCGCCTGATTTTCGCCACTCTGCAGATTCTCGCTTACTTTGAGGCAGATACAAACTTAAAGGTGTTTCATCCTCTGTAAGGATGCAGTTCAGAAACTGATCTCCGTGCATTTCGAGGAGATCCAAATTTGACTGTGCCGCCAGAAGTCTGTTCTCCTTCATTTCAGGTGACAGAAACTTCGGTACGAAACGTGATGCCAGTTTGCGATATCCAAGTATTTCGATGATGTCATGACAGGAGTGATAACTGATTCGCAACTCTCTTGACAACTCACGGATGGTTATCCTTCTGTGTGCTGTAATCACTTCATCGCACTGACTCGATTTCTCTTCCGGAATCTCCTGCGGCCGACCAACAGTTGAAAAATCTTGCTCCACAGATTGTCTTCCGCGTTTAAATTCGCTTATCCAGAAATAAGCAGTAGTTCTCGATGGAGCTTTGCTTCCATATGCCAGGCTTAATTCCTTTAGAATGTCACCATTAGCGAAGCCGCGGATCAGGAGGTATCGTATCACACTGCGATATTCGACTGAAGACACGCTTGTCACATCCATCATGAAAACTGATAGAACAAAGAACCATCGTTGACACGGATTTCTTAATGAATGCGTGCTGAATGAACTTCACTGATTTATATCGTAACACATGAAGCAATTAACAAAAGACGTGCAATATTCATGGCAAAGATATCCGTCAAATAAGGTACAAATCAAAATCAATCTAACTATAACAATAAGACAAATCGGATCTCGATCAATTCAGAAAATACAGAAATTCATGTTAAAATGTAAAAATATTTTTTAAAAATAGAAAACTGACCGGAAAAATTTCGGCGACCATATTTCTCATGCCTTAAAGACCTAAATTTACATCTGAAGTAGTATTCGTTATCACAGGTTATCTGCAAGTAGGTTAGTCCGGGACATTTTGGATCACACCACGTATAAAAGACTATAATAGAAGCAAGCAGGCCTACTTATGTTCAATAAATACGCATTCAGACCAAATTTAAATCATGTAATTTTTGGTTCTGTAAGACGCTTAAGCATTTCAACTCGTAATCATGCGATGAATCAAAAGTGTAATCAAATCAATGAAGGCACGAGTGCATCACTTATGATAACAAGCATTCACATCAAAGCAAACATTATATTTCAAACATATTCTTCCTATTCGTGAAACAAACATTAACTTTAAAAGTCTTCTATAACAACGAAATATAGAATCATCAAGATGATCATTTCTATTCTGTAGGTAAGTTTATTGGCCTCAAGAAAACAAGAACCAGACAGAAATGGAGTGAGACAATTTTGACACCAGATATTTGAATAGCGACGAAGTTCGTGGAAACATGTTTAAAAAAACTAAATCTGCAAAACAACTTTACCACTTAAAGAGTAACATCAGTAAGATGATTTAAAAAAAGCAACTACAGTAAGAATTACAATCAAAGAGGGAAGCAAATGAACTACAAAAGCAGGAAATAACTCCCGACGTTTTCATTTTCTTGGTTTTGGTTCTAGTATTTTCTTTAATTATTCGCCGCTTATCCTGGATTGGCCCTGTCCAGTCCTTGGTTAAAGTCTGGTCATCTTCTTCCGTTATATTGGGTCCTTCATCTTAAGGAATTTTGGTAATCTGATTAAGCCCTTAATGAAAAAGTCTGGAAAGTCCGTCTTATAGCCAATGTAAGATGTGAATGGACCGTTTACAATAGTGCTTTGAATCAATACTTGTACATGTATGTCGAACTCGGTCAAGAAGATCGACCGAGTCCGAAGCCCTGATCAAAGTAACATGTAGCACGCACTACAACTGATTCGACTAATTCATGTTTAGCAACAGACGTTTTCAACCACTTTCCTAGAGATTCCGACATCTCAAACATTTTACAATGTCACGCTCAAATAGCAACGAACGAAAAGAGTCAAAATCTAAAGATCACATTTTTGGCACGTCGGAGCGGACTGTTTCGAATTTTTCTTGAATCGAATCTCAAATCGGCAGCCGATTAGCGAATCGAATCCAATCTCGAAGCTTCGCAGGTCCATAAATGAAATCTCCATAGATCACCACCTGATGATGGCCTTGGATATAAGGTCCTAATATTTAGTTAATAATAGGCTGCATTTTTGCTTGCAATCACCGCATTTCATTATTCATGAAAATATATTTATTCATGTATTTATAGGAAATATTCATAATTGCTGAGATAACTGATGTATGATTTAGGGGTGTACCGATTAATCGGCCGATTATTGACACGGCAGAGCGATAATCGGCAATCGGCCGATTAGTGGACTTTTGAAGATTTTGGTAAATTTTCATTCAAATTTGGTGACTGATGGAAAGCCAAGATTTCAAATTTTTAGATAGACTTAACTCTACATGCACATTGTGAATGAAACTACTTATCTAAAGTCAAACAATTCCTCTTTATCATTCCGATGACTGAGAACAACTGAATTTTACATACACTAGATTTTCACTATGATCATAAATGCTGGTAAAAAAAATGATATTTTCGCATATCATGTATAAAAATACTTCGCATTTTTCGCCGAGCCTGTGTAGACGAGCCCAGAATGGGAAACGGTCCAGAGTTTTCGGTCTGAGCCCGTTAGCCAAGGTCCGGATTTTTTGGTCCCTTTGCAGATTTAACTTTTCGGCCCAGACCCGTCTTCTTTAAATTTAGTAGACATTTGAATATATTCGCAAATTATGATTCAACTATCAATATCATCACATTTTGCATTATCAAGATTCACTCAAGATGTCTTGTTGTTCAGAATAAAGCTGTATGAGCATTCATAAGCTAACCACAAATGAAATGCAACTTTAGATGCATATATACACTGTGCATATCCCACACTATATATACTATGCATATCCCACACTATAGCATGCAGCAAGTGTACACGTGCATTCACGTATTTTCATATTCGTAGATGCAACGAATTCATAAATCGCAATATGCAAACGCGTATATATGCTTCTCAAACCGTGTAGCTCGCGCCCGCAGAGGAAATGCCCATGTCATCAATAACTTATCTCGTCATAAAATATTTTGAAAATTCCGTCATATCTCGAAGAAATATTTTGTCATGATTTAGTAGTTTTGTACAGAACTCACTAGTCTTTAAATCCACTAATAGAATTGTCAAGGAAGCTAATAGACTAGCCACCCATGTCTAATGATTTTAGCGTTCGCTTTTACAGACATGATTGTCTATTGTCACAACGCATGTTGCATGACACATTCAGGACCTGATTTACTTATTATTTGGTGTACTTTACTTTAATTAAGTTTCCTTTAACTAAATGGGTGCTTTTAGTAGATAAAAATGTCGATTTCAGAGGAAATTATAGGAAATAATCGACCGATCATCAAAATCACTAATCGGTATACCCCTAGTATGATTGCAATAGCTAGATCCTGCCACTTGACATCAGTCGCACTGGGTCAAAAGTTCACTAAGTTCGAGTCCCTCCAAGCACTTATATTTTGCAATGCAATTTGATCTCATGTTTTATACCACTTAATTCAATGTCGAATATGTAAAATTCAAATCAAAATTACAGTCAAATTACCTTCTGAAATTCATCATCTTTTGATTGTTTGGATGAAAACGCATCATTGAACGATATCGCCGTTCCTTCTTCTTGGGCCTTTTTGTACTGTCTTCGTTTCTCCAAGAAATCTGCTACAAATTTTCTGATTTGCTTCACATCGTCATAGTATGCTGTCATCATGTCTTCGATGTCAGCAGCTGTCTCCATTTGAACTAGATATTCCACAAACATGGATTTGTCTAGCTCAGTTGGACATTTAATACGATCTAAAGCTGCTTTGCACCAACGTGTAAGTTCATTATCCTTGCTTCCGTCGACGTTAGGAAACAATTTCTTCACTCGTTCTTCTTCGCGAGAAATTACATTCTTCTTTTTAGAACTTGAATTGGGCATTTTGACACTTTGTTTTTCATGAGCTGGCCCCGGCAGTGATGGAAAGGCTTTCGCCTGTTCGTTGTTTGGTAATTTTGCGGGTCCAGTTCCTGAATTTGGAGTCCAACCCCAAACAGATTTGGCCACCGCTGGTTTGGTAGTAATCGGTGCACTACTTGGCTTGACCGTGCTCACATGCGTCTGCACTGAAGGTTGCTGTTGCTGCACTTTACCTGCCCAGTTATTTGCGCCCCAAATAGACATAGCCGCTGGATTATTGATTCCAGCTGTTTTAGTGACATCTGCTCGATGTTCCTGACCCTTTGGTCCGGCGTCTTGAATTGCTTTCTCTTCAGCTTGAATTTCCATGAATGACTTGAGGCGACTATTGACAGGAGTGGGCACTTGTGATCCTCTTAGATCCTGATTACCAAGATTAGAATGACCGAAGTTCCACGGTCCTGTTTGCACTTTCTGAGCGGCCTCACGTTCCAATTGCATCGCTCGGTTTTCTTGAGCCTCCCGCTCCTCTTTCTCTTGCTGCAATCGCTGAATTTCGGCCAGACTGGGTGTAGGAGAATGGAAAACAACAGAAGCTGCCTCTGGAATGATTGTGTTTGCTTGTCCACTCGTACCCCACCTTGCAGTCTCTGGTAATTGGAACTTGCTCAGCTGCAAACGTCTCATTTCTTCTTCTACTCGACGCTTCCGCTCCGCAGCAGCCTCCTCTTCTAACGCACGTTTCTCTCTTTCTTGTGCTTCCTGCTCAAGTCTTCTCTGTTCTCGCTCTTGTTCTTCCCTCTTCTTCCTCTCTGCAGCCTCAGCTGCCTCTCGCTTCTTTTCTGCTTCTTCCTTCTTCCGCCGATTGGCTAATTGGAATTCGGCTATTGCCTTCTCTTCCGCTAATCGCTTCCGTTCTCTCTCTTCGGCTTCCCGCATTCTTTCCTTTCGACTTGTTTCCTCCGCTTCCATCTGTTTCCTGCGGGTTTCTTCCTCCAGTCGCTTCCTTTGCTGTTCAGCCTCCATTTCAATTCGCCTTCTCTCCTTCTCTTCGATTTCCAACCGGCGCCGTTCAAGTTCTCGCCTCTCCTCTTCCTGACGTAGCATCAGCTGTCTTCGTTCTGCCTCTTCAATTTCTAGCTGCCGTTCTCTCTCCTCTACTTCTTTTCGTCTTCTCTCCAATTCTTCGGCTTCCTGGAGCTTCCGTCGATCCTCTTTTTCCTCAGCTTCGCGAACCATCTTATTTGTCAGTTCTTGCTGCTGACGAAGCAGTTTTGCCCTCTCTCTTTCCATTTCCTCCCTCTCAGCCTGCATCACCTTTTGATGAGCCAATTGCTGTGCAAGCATCTTTTTATGCCATCCGATGACATCTTCAGTGATCTCCATATCCACGGTCGAAGGAGGCATCTGAAAGCAAAACAAATATCGGATACAAACTACTGATGCAATTATTTCAATTGTTTGAGTTCTTGCAACATGCATGATATGGATTTGGATTTTGTCGCTTTTCTCGACAGCACAGGAGTATGCTTTGCACAGACAATTACCTAGACTTTCCTAAGATTCAAACTGAAGAACTGTAAAATATCACGACACCGGCAACCATACCTGCTATAATGGTACCCGTTTTCGGTGTGAGGTCTGCTTCCGATGTCGATCATGAATTAGCCAGTGGTCTCGTGTGAAGTAATCTTTTAATGGAATGAATTGGAACCTGTCGGCTACAGTAATGTTGCTACAGTAATTTGCAGCCACTGACACAAGTAGTCAATCATTAACTGGATCAAGCACACTCGCAGCGGTAGGCATAATCATGGATTTATGCGCTCTGCATTTCCCTGGTTTTTCCAGTAGCTGTCTATAAAGCAAAAATTGACAACCACATTTACACTACCTTTGGATTAAAATTTCTCAATTTTCCTCATTGTTGATCATTAAGTCCATTATTTTGTGTTTGAATAATTTAGTTCTCAGTTTGAATAATATACAATCAGTCAAGTAACATAGATCATATTGAATTAATCTAAAAGTCATCCAACAAATTACAGGAAAAATTGTCCACCTTATGTTTGTCAATGTTTCTTCTGATGAGATCGATTCTCTTCTACAAGAGTATCCCAACGCTGAGGTTGCCATTTTTGGTGACTTCAGCGTGCACGATGTTGACAGGCTTGTACACTCACGCACCACTGATCTCTTCGGCAGTCGAGGATTTTGCTCTCTCACAATCTTTAGTCAAACTGTCACTTGTCCTACCAGAGTGCCTAACCGAGCTGAGAATGCTGGATATCTCCTTGACCTGTTTCTCATCTCAAATCCAACTTGTTTTTCACACAAGGTCACTTTTCCCCTCGGCAGTCTAATCACTGTGTTATTGTGTTACTGTGTCTATGTCACAGTTTCTAGCAACCAAACTTACTCCACACCGTCTCCGCCTTCTATCCGAAGAACAGTATGACTTTAGGCACTCCCGATCAAAAGCAGATCTTCTTTCATGTCACTGAACATGTGAGTCGTGTTCTTGACAGACAAAGTGAGACGAGATTAGTTGCCCTGGATATCATGCATAGTACGTGTAGGCTACATTACAATATTCAAAACGTCGGAAGCGCAAATTGAATAAACGTAGCTGTTTACTGAAACCGAAACATAAGCGATGTTTAATTCCAAAAAGTGACATCAAGAACGTCTGCTTGCAATGTTCAAAGACACTGAACACCATGAAGTTGTTGCAGATAACAATAAAAAACTACGAAAAACAAATAGGGTACAACCATGCAAAGGAGGTGGGGCTAGTGCATGATTTTAACGAAAGGTTTAATGAAGTTTCTTTATGTCTTCAATTTTGCAGCCGCGCAAAATGAAATCCACGCCTTCCATTTCAAAACAGATTTTGTCATCTTTTCGGCTTCTTTTACTTTGGCTAGTCCCATTTTTCTTTTTCTTGCACCATTATCTTGAGCTTGTTCTCCTCCGTCTAGACCCTCTATTGAAGTTTCGCGGGCAGCTTGAAAGTAAAATCATTTTCATTTCTTCTAGCCTCTTATTTCCTTTTGCCTCTGTTCCAGAGCTGTTCGGCGCACCTCTTGCTTGCTTGCTATTCAACGAAGACTAAATTGAATAACGATTTCCCCATTTTTTTCTCTTTGTTTAGCCATCTTGGCTAATTTTTCTTCTTCCAACTTGCTTTTGTAAGCAGCATATATATGCAGAAGCGCACAAACTACTTCAATTCTGTGTGGCGGACAAATTGGCGGCAGTCTACTGCTTTGTTTCAATAAGCAGTGATCGCACTGTCGAAGGCGTCAAAGATCTTTTTTGGTTATCACGCCGCTGATGAATGAAAATATTCTCTCCACATCGCTGTTTCCCGTGGGGTGGGGAAAGACTATGACTGCATTGACAAGTTTCAGTAAAATAGGGCTTTGTGAAAAGCGCTGAACGGACTCCCATAGGTCAGCAACAGCTCAGTCATCACTGAGAGTACATATATTTCCATAGGTTTGATGTGTAATCTGACTTCAAATTCAAGTGAGCCAATATCCGTGCTTGACAATACATGAGGAAGGAGCTTTTTGATCCAAGAAAAGAATTTGCAGTGGGTCTGTTTTGTTGGATCAAGCATTTAACATTCCTGCAAAATTTTGTTTTTGAATGGAGGATGTAGAATAATCTTTAGGGTTCCATCTCTGAAAAATACCTTAACCGACTTCAAAGCTGCAGTTTTCATGTCAACAAAAAATCGCTTTGCTGGCTCGCCCATGCTCGGTGATACGGAGGAAGCCAAATGGATTTATCGAACACATCACCTTTACATCCAATATTTCTTCAAATTTTTGACGGTTGGATGAGGCGCATCAACCATTGCATCGCTTCGAGTTCAGGATTCGGTTACTTCAATTCAGGAGAGACGTTGGATTTGAGTCGATTCGTGTTCAAAATGAACAGATGGCGTGACACAGAGGGATGACATAATGTGATGCAACGTACAACCGCCAATATCAACAGTGCTTGAGAAATGTCATTTGAGCCGAACAACAACTCCAATATGTGATCCTTTCATGGCATTGCAATCGTCTGTCATCATAGAGATACATTTGTGGTAATCGAGTCGAGTCTTCGATCACTTTCAAGATGGCGTTGAAACTTTCACTTTTTTCAGCATTTCTTAAAAGATTTGCTAAGTCAATGCAGACCGCTTTATTTTGTAAAGAATGTGCAGACAGTACGGTACCGCACGACGATTCCAAGGAAGCTGCCATGTTCATTGTTCGCTTCATCAGTATATAAAGGAAACCATAATCAGAACTTCTCGCATCAGAAAGTACAGTTTCTTGGACAAATGGGCAAAATGCCTCACGATACGACTACTGCTCTAAGTGATTAATATAAACCGTTTAATGATGCAAGGCCTACTACTGCGCATGTATGAGCGCGTACCAGTGCGGACGACAGCTGAAAGAAGGATTATATTTGAATATCTGTAGGCCGATTGACATAGTAAATGACACCATCAAAATGTACAATTGATTTATAAAACGGGGTTATAATCTACAGGACCGAGCGCAATGTACTGCTGGTTGCCTAACTTATGTGAAATACAAAGCAATTTCTCTTTATCAAATATATTATGCTGTCAACCATTCATTGAGGTCGTCTGTGATTACTTAATCATTCTTTCAGCAGCAATAGCAGGATATTTTATTAATAGATAGCACTCACCACTGAGCACACAAAGCGAACTGTCGATAAGAAAAGTGGAAGGTGGAATAACCTTAATGTGCTGTTATAGATCAAAATCCAAAACAAATGCTGTAAATTTGTTGCTAAGTGCCCAGATACTTTAATGCACGACTAAATTACCAAGAGTTCCACTTGAGATTCTGCCCATCAAGAAAGTAATCAACAATCTGGCAAAAAATAATATTCTACTATACGAATCACATGAGCGCAGGATTATAGTGCTTTCAGAATGAAGATAAACCAAGTTTATGAGGGACAATGAACTGATTAGTGATTTACGTCTTCATGCCAATTTCCAGCCATGCAACTGAGAATCCGCGATACCTAGTTGCTAGTTAGGGTCACCGAGTAAATATTTATGATAAATAGTTGTAAGTGACGGACAAGCCATGGATCGCTCTACCACGGCATCATTCATCTATTGAATAGTTTTGCGTCAGATTAAGTCAATAACAAAAGAGATGAGCAGGGGAAAATGTGAAATATTCGCACCAAAATTAGCTCTATCTGCTGTGTTCACGATAGAACAGTTTCATGTAGGATTCATATCCACAGGTGTATGAAAGAAGAGCAACTATCATTACATTTAAGACAAAAGCACAGAAACAACTAGAGGCAGCTGAGATTTCTAAAGACAAGTAATCCTGACCGCATTACCGTTTCAATTTCAACTCCTTTCCTGATAAGTCATCTGTTCGAATTTGTTAACGACTCTTAAGTAATCTCTTATGAAATTGTGTTATTGTTTTTACGCAATGACCACGTTCATTTCAGGGATAACCCATCAAAATATTTCATGAATTGTGATTTTTGGAAAATTACAAGGGATGTTTAGGAAAATTGTCTATGTATCCTGAATTTCAAAAATTCAAGGTAGCCGTGCTATCGAATAAAGGTAAAACGTTTAAAGCATGTTACCACGGACCTTGCATAATTGCTTTTGATCTAGTGCTGTCAATTCTGAATGCATACGAGTTGATATTGCAGTCAGTGAATGTTCATTGAATAAGTACCGAGAGAAAAATTAAATGGGTTAATTAAGGAAAGAAAAAATGCTGTATTGAATGCCCCTGCAAAAGTGGTAAATGACAAATCGGTATTTACACACAAAATTCGAATATTTCAGGAGAAAACTGCAAGCGACTTGCTCCGCTACTATGACAACGGATTTTTTTTGCACTTAAACTTTATTCTCAAATATGCACAATCGCCCATAACATGGACAAATTTCGGGTCTGAGTAGTCCTTTTAAGTCACGGTAAAAGAGAAAGTATAAAAATCATGAAAAAGGGGAAACTTGTCACCGATTTCATCCATTTATCAAAAAAAGGACTGGTTCAGCAAATATCGGCACGAGAAGCGTTCAGACCGAAATCTCTTATGACAGCATCGGAGGACTCCTTCTTAAAAGCCACACGTGAACCTGTGATGCATAGGTGGACAGATTTAATGATTTCAAACGACAGCTTCGTTCGAAGACATGTCATGACAGAGGCTTATCTCTTTTGATCCCCTGTGACCAGTTTTAAAGTAAAGAGCTTTTAAAAATTGTCCACATTCTTTCCCTGACCCTCCATTTGTGACAAAAACCAATGAATGAATGAATGAAGGTCATATCAAGAAAAGATCATTCAAGGTCATATGAACAGAAAATTGAAATTACATATATACATCAGTAAAGTTAAAAACAGTCACTTAAAAATTGCTCCTTAACTAAAGATTTGAAGCGCCTCAGAGATTGAGACGAGCGCACAGTTAGGTCCAACTTATTCCATGATCTGGGCCCACAAATAGAGAAGCGTCGTTCACCAAAAGTCTTCAATCTTGCACGTTGTACCAGTAGATCAGTTGTATTAAATGATCGCAGTCTTGAACGCTCAGGAATCTGATTTACTCTTGTGAGCTTTTCGGAAAGATACACAGGAGCAGTACCATGGAAACACTTGAAAATCAGCGCTAAAATTTGCATATCTATCCTGCAGGATATCGGCAACCAATTCAACCTATCCAGAATTGGTGATACATGGCAAATACCAGAAGAATTAGTCACTAATCGAGCAGCAGAGTTCACAATGGATTGCAGACGATTTGTCTGAGTATTTGTAATTCCATGCAGAATCCCAATGCAATAATCCAGTCTGGACAATGCAAGAGACTCAACCAAGTACTTCGCCACATGCTGCGTAATAGAACTTCTAATGGCTCGAATTGATCTAAGGGAAGAAAAAGCAAGCCGACACAGTTTTCGAAACATGAGTCGTAAAAGACATATGACTGTCGAAAAACACACCGAGATAGCGTAGCACTGGAACAGGATGGAAGATGGAAGTACCAATTCTGATAGGCTGGCGATGACATTCTTTGAGTCGTTGCCGTGTGCAACACCACATAAAGTTCGTCTTCTGCCAACTCAGCAACAGTCTGCTATAACTAAACCATCGTTCAATACCTTCAATGCAGGCTGACATTTGCGTTAGGATGGATGACTCATTGCCAGGGAAACAAGCTCCGTAAATGAGGATATCATCCGCAAGCACTTGAATGTGGAGATCGAAAGAGAGAACAAATGGAATAATAAATGGGATACAATGGCGTACAATGGGATGAATGTTACATGTTCAACATCCAAAATCCTTTGCAAATACTTTCGTTTCATTTTCGTGTTAGATAAATATTTCAGACGCAGATTTATTTCGGAAACTGGGAGAATTGACATTCGTAACAGATTTGTCTGAAATTGAAATGTCTTCACTATTCTACATACGTGTATGTGGCTAATCTTCAAAGAGAGTATCTTCCTTTACCACAAGACAACATCCGAAGTCAAGCAAATGCGTCAAAATTTTTACATCTTGTCTCTACGGGAAAATTATCTTTTCCCTCACAAAATTCTGTGATGGTTTGTGTTTTTATCAAACCATAATGCTTTCTGAAACTGATCGTTTTCCGCACTCTATGAGTGTTTGTCGACGTTTCTAAAACGCGTTCCTTCGAGGTCTTTTAAATCGGGAAGAAAATGGACTACAATGTAAAAACAAAAGTACTCGGAAACCAAGAAAACTTACTTCTGATGCCAACTAGTACAATTTATTTGATTTTTGTTACATTCACCGCTTTATTAAAGCTGACATATTCTATAATCCCATTGTTTCATTGCTTTGCATTTGGTTCGCAACTGGGTTTGATATTTAGATAAACAGTAATTTCAGACCGCATTTTCGAATCACTCAAAAAGCGAATGCTATTTTGCATATTCAATAAGCTTGAATGCCTATTTTGCATATTGAGGAAAACACTTGTTGTAGACCAATTTCTACAGCAACTATATGCATTTACTACATTCATTTAGCATTGCAAAAGTATGCTTCTGAAAATAAATTCGTTTATATTATTCAAGGAATTAAAAAATTGCAATATTAAAAAGGCCTTCATAACTTTTCCCCACTGAAAGCGAAGTATTAGCTTCCGGTCATTTACTATACTAAGACCTCCTTGGATAATCTAAGAACAGAGTGTTCAATAACTTTTCACTATTAATTCTTTCCATTTTCTAACTATGTATTTAACACGTACAATGATATATTTACTTCTAGGAATGCTCGTAAATTTACGGTTTCCACGAATGTGTCAAATTTAAGGCTTTTAGACGGAAACATGACATCTGCGGTTTTTAGGCTTCTACGGTCACGTGGGAGACCTGATTTGTATGAACGTTGCATGAGAAGGTTCGGTTTATAGCACAGGGTGGACAACGATTTCCGATTTCAATTTTGCAATACTCTTGCATGATTTTCGAAGGATTTTTAAGAAATATGCCCTTCAGTTGATGGACAGTTCCAATAACTGCTTTCTAGTGTTGCTACAACTTATTATGGAATGTATATCAATACTGCAAGTTGTCGCACGTGGCGAATAAAGAAGACGTTGTTGGTTCAACAAGTAACAATTTGTATTGATTTCTGTAGCATAACTTGCCAGAAAAACAAATTCTTGATTCGAACAAAAACAAAAAATTAACAATCTTTGGCTGATTGGCATGTGTGCATTGAATTATTATCTGAGATGCTCAAACATCAAAAAGGGACAACGTCGCCATTTTCATCATCGAACGTATTCGATCAAATACCACGATTCCAGACCACGAACTGCTTTAAGTTTTCAATTCATAATACAGGGTGAACATAAAAGAATACTCCAACTTTAAAAATTTATTGTGACAAGACTAAGCAACGCACGAGGTTCGGTGAGGTGTCATTTGTAAGACGAGGTTCTGAAGTTTTTTTTTACATCTTTGTTCATCTTCGTCCTACCAGAGCTAAGGTAAAATTTACTTTTCTCAAACCACAGTCGGCCATCGATTAAGATAATCGTCTTTCTTTATTAATCTAGTTAATAGTCTAGTTTAATTTTAGATCGTGTGGGACTCCTACACCGGTACGCATGTTGCATTAAGTAATATCTGTATTTATCCCTCTGGGATTCCCATGAATTGATGCGTGTCAGTTAGTTACCAATCGCGATCGAATGACTCGTCTCTTAATTTAAAACTTTCTACGAGACCCATAAATCATTTTTATCATTCTTCAACATGATTACAGCGAAACAAAAAGCCTTTTGCGTTATTCAATTCTGCAAATCTGAATCGACAACAACTGTTCAACGCACCTTTCGTTTGCAGTTTGGGGTGAGCCTACCTGATAGAAAAGAGATCCTACGTTGGTACCGACAATTCGTAGAGACTGGATGCCTGTGTAAAGGCAAGAGCCCAGGTAGACCTATAGTGATGGAGGAGAGCGTGGAGCGTACTCGCGGTGCTTTTCTACGAAGTCCACGAAAGTCAACTCGTCGTGCCAGCCTTGAACTGCAAATGCCTCAATCTACGGTGTGGAAGGTTTTGCGAAAGGATTTGAATATGAAACCGTACAAATTACAGCACCTACAAGCTTTAACAAGTGGTGATACAGAACAGAGAGTGGAGTTTTGTAATTTCATCTTCGAACAGACTGAGTTGGATGTCTCTTTCATTTCGAAGCTCGTATTCTCAGATGAAGCTATATTCCATGTGACAGGGAAGGTGAACAAGCACAACGTACGTACATGGTCAACTGAGAATCCTCACGAATCTGTGGAACTTGTACGAGACTCGCCGAAAGTTAACGTGTTCTGTGCTATCTCGCAATCTACGGTTTTTGGTCCTTTCTTTTTTGAAGACTCTACTGTAACAGGTACCTCGTACTTTGAGATGCTTGTTCATTGGTTGATGCCTCAATTAGAGGAACATGCTGGAAACTTTATTTTTCAGCAAGATGGGGCACCGCCTCACTGGCATCTATCAGTCCGACAGTACTTGAATGATCATTATCCTCAACGCTGGATTGGACGTCATTCATCTACAGATATAGCCCTTCATCGTTGGCCACCGCGAAGCCCAGACTTTCCTTGTGATTTTTTCTTTGGGGGTATATTAAGAATTCTGTGTATGTGCCACCACTCCCGACAAATTTAGAAGAACTGAAATCTCGAATCACAGCATCCATCCGATCTGTGACATCGGAAATGTTGCAAAACGTCTGGCGTGAGTTTGATTATCGAATGGACGTTGTTCGTGCTGCTGAGGGCGGCCATATTGAGCATTTATGATGTTTATATAGGGCCTATGATGCAAATGGTTAGTATCGTAAAATCGTCTTTTATTTAATTAAATACTTGATGGAAATAAGGTAGACTTACACTTAAAAAGTTACAACAGAGTTGTCGGTAAAATGAATAATAAATATCATGCATTTTTAGCCAAAAATTAATGATCAAAATTTTGTTAAAAACTTAAGAAATTAAGTCATTGCTTTGGTAGTAAAAAAAACTTCAGAACGTCGTCTTACAAATGACACCTCACCGAACCTCGTGTGTTGCTTAGTCTTGTCACAATAAATTTTTAAAGTTGGGGTATTCTTTTATGTTCACCCTATATTACTAGATATCCAGGACTTTATTCATATCATGTAATTTTATCTATGTCGTTCTACATGCCGTGAACATGCCGTACACATGTGCTCAGTGAAAATTGTATAGCGATCAAAAATAAAAAAATTAAACCATTTCATGATCATTCGTTATGACCAGTGCACCGGCGCTTAGTCGAAAACGTTAGATGATGAAAATTACCAAATTTTCCCTTACAATTATGGGTTTGGCATCCTCCAAAACAATAATCTTTAGCAGTCACTTGAGGAAAAAATGAGTGCTAGTATCAAATCGTCACTTTTGGAGTTCATTTATTTCTGAATTCACTTGATCGAGAAGAAGGCGTAGCGGCTTTCTTTATGCTTCTTATTCGGTCAACTGCACTTCTTTCCACTGTCGTCTTAGAATTGTTCAATATATATATATATTGTAGTTAAGATCGCAGGTACACAAGGTACATTAATATTTGTATTATGTAATATTCACAAATTGACTTACCAAGGTAAATTTTACTAACTATATTCATTTGGCCTATACTGTATGTGTATGCAAATCACATCCGACACGTGGACACAAAAAAATATTTCTCCCATTTCATTATTTTAGTACTCACCTTAGGCAATGTACCAGGTATCGGCCAAGAAGTCGGGGATGGTAGAATGGGAGGGTTGTCAACTGCTTGTGGCAACGAAGGTCCACTTTCCGACATACGAGGTAAGTGGGGATCTTGTAGTGGGGAAGTTGCGACGGGCATAGTTGGAGCTGAAGAGGCATCAAATAAGGGGAAATTACCAAACGTTGCTTGCTGCCTTTTTAAAGCTTCAATTTGTTCAGGTGTCAAGTTGTTTGATGCTAATTGCTGTTGTTGCTGCTGCAAGAACAACCAGTTAAGCATCATTTCAGGTGTTTGATTGAAAGGTGGACATGGTGATTTCTCCGGTGATGGTAACTGCTGTTGTTGCTGTTGTTTGAGAAGCATTTCTTGCATTTTCTGTTGCCGAAGAAGTAAATGCATCGATTCTGGTGGAACAACACCACTCACCGTCACCGGTGTCTGAAGGGACGAAGCATTCGGAGGAGCGGTGCCGCTGAATGTTTGTCCACCAAAAGTCTTAAAAAAACTTTCTAGTGAGTAAAAGTTCGTGTCACAGTCCCGGCGCACGGCTAGAGAATGGTCGAAGAAACCGGCCTTGTACCATTCTTGCATCTGAGCAGAGGCGAACGGACCTTGCGTTCTGCCTTGCGGATCGCGATAGAACCATCTCACTGGATGACGGAAAGCTGGCTGGACAGGAATATCAACTGATCCACCACCAGAAGTGACTACAGCCTTAATACTCGAATCTGAGCATATCAGCTGTTCCAACTGCTTAGAATCGAAACCGCCCTCGTCGCCAGTACTGCTGACGTTTGTAGGCACGTTGGTTGAAGGAGGTGAGCATGGAAGTTCTTCAGGAGATTGAGGAGTCTGAAAGCCGTGAGTAAATATTTATTAGATGAAATATAAGAGCCACACAGAAATCGATGAGACAAGACATGAAAACCACGAAACAAATAATTAGAGCTGTTGATGATATTCGAGCATTCGAATCTTACATAACATGATTCGAATACTCGAATCAGAATTCATACTATTCAGTGATATGTGATATAATACATGTATATAAATTATCGGACAAGGCAATAGATTAGAATAAAGTAGCCATCATACTCGTATGAAGCGGGGAAGGGGAATTCCAAAGGAGATAAATAGAACGAGAGCTCAGTGTGTCCAGTCAAGTTGCAGCGGCGGTGGCATGAATTTTTACGCTTTGTGGTTATGTTCAGCTACGATACACGCTCTAAGGAGTGGACATCTACATGGTCCTAGTTTGTTCAAAAGTCAGGCAAACCTGGTAAATTCAAAAAAACAGATTATGTTTAGGATAACCACACGCCAATTATACTTAGAACTGGATTAATCAATCAAAATCAATTAACTTTTTGAGTCTAATCATAATCACGTCATTGAAATTTAGTTCAATCATTAATCTAAATCATAATCAAGGTTTTGAAAATTCAATCAATCATTAATCATAATCACGTTAATTAATCAGCAAATCCGATTAAATTTGATTTTAGTGATCCGAACATCAGTTGAGATCAGAACACGGCCACCAGTGGCCGAGTGACAGCTAGACTAAGTAAGGACTGAAAGTGCACAATGTCGAAGAGAGTACCAATCCTTGATGCACGGTCATGAACATGCGTTCACGCGTCGTCATAGATCTTCCCTACATGAGATCAATGTTTTTGTCAATTTGTTCGCTATGATGATACTGAACAAAATCGAATAATTACAGTAATACTAATTCAGTAAGCTTTTTAATTGAAGGAGATGAGTTTACAGGGTGAGTCATAATGTGCGCAAAACTTCAAGGACTTGTAGCTCTGACCAAAATAATTATTCGACTTGAGTTTCTCTTCCATATTGTTTAGCATGTCATGGGGTTTTGCTGTGTGCAATATTATTTTTCTCTTTCAATTATTTGACAGTATTCTAGCTAATTTTGAATTCACTAGAATTTACCTAAATTTCACAATTTAAATCGTTCAAAATTCAAATTAAAAACAAATTTTCCAAAGGACTTCTTATAATTAAGCTTATTACTGATGATAGACAATTTACAGCAAGTGTTCAAACAATCCTCCATCAGCCTCGACAACACATTGTGCTCTGACGAGCAAATGGTTAATGGCCCGTTGGAGCTCATCTGTTTCAAGATTTTGAACTTCTTCAAAGATTTTCTCCTTTAACTCATTAATGTTTCTCGGAACAAATTGGTGATACACGCGAGCCTTCAAAGTTCCCCACAAATAGTAGTCTAATGGGGACAAATCGGGAGACCGCGGTGGCCAAGGATGACCGTAACCACGACCAATCACTCGGTTTTCGGGGAATTTCGTTGATAGAAAGTCTCGTGCCTTCTTCGAAAAATGAGGAGGAGCTCCATCATGTTGGAATACGACAGACTTCATCTTCCGCCTCTTTTGCAGTTCAGGTATGAGGTGATCACGGAGCATGCTAGTGTAGTTTTCTTGATCCACAGTCGATTCGAAGAAGTGGGGCTGCAATTTGAAGTTTGAAGAAATTGCCATCCAAACGCAAAGCTTTGGTGAGTGGAGATTCTTCGGCAAATTGCATCTTGGATTTTCGTATGCCCATATCACACAGTTGTGTCGGTTTACGAGCCCATCTAAACTAAAGTAAGCTTCATCAGACCAAAGAATGTTTGGCAGGATTTCCTCATTCTCCAATATCCACTTCGCGAAGTCAAGACGCTTCAGCTTGTCTTCTTCACTTATCGCCTGTGTTCGGGATATTCGGAATGGATGCATCCCGATTTGATGTAGGACTCGAACGACACTGCGTTGAGGGATAGCGGTTTCGCGCGCGACTTGTCGAGAGCTAGTATGACCAAGTGGATTTGCAGCTTTAAGATTGGTGATCGACTTCTCGATAGCAGAGGAACGTTCATTGACAATGGACGGTCTACCAGGAGACTGGATGTCATGGAGAGTCTTTGTTGCCTCAAACTTCTGCATCAGTCGACTGATAGTTGAAGGTGGAAATGGATCATTGTGCAAGGACATCATTCTCTTATATGCACGTAGAGTAGCAGTTGGAGATTCGTTATTGGAATAGAACAATTTCACAAGAGTCAATCTTGTTTCTAAGTCCATCGTTAACGAAAAAAAGACAATTTAGCTTTTGGCGCTGAAATTTCGCATATCTTAGTTAAATCAAACATTTCCTAATTGTAGGACAAATTCAAAATCTTCAAAAAACATAGATTGCTTGTTTGTGTCCAGATTGTTGGTTGAACGAAATAAAATGGATTGTGGAATCATTTTGATGTCATTGCGAATCACTAAACAGATGCAGAATCATGCCCAAAACTATGGTAAGATTTCATCAACTGAGAAAATATGACATGATTCAATTTTCAAATTTTTATACTTAAAATTCATAGAAGTCTGTAGGATGTGACATCATACAAAACCCCAAGTCTTAACGAACAAAATGGCATTAAAATTAATGTCGAGTACCCCGTTCAGTAATCACAGGACATCACCAAAGTTTTGCGCACATTATGACTCACCCTGTATATAAAAACTGTTATCACTCCACAGGATTATCACGATTTTTATCTCGATTCAAATTATTGCTTAAACGAACTATAATTATAACTTACCCGACAAAGCGTCTGAAAGCCGTAATCAACATAATTTTCAACCTACCCAGTCTTCATGATAAAGCGTCTGACACACTTTAATCATAGTTCCAATTTTGAACACCTCAATCAAGTCTATGGCCACCTTAATTATAATCACATTCTTCAACACTTTAATCAATCACAATCATAATCAAATATTTGAAACCTTTAATCATAATCTCAATCATAATCAACATCTTTGAATATTGGCTAATCATTCCAGCTATAATTGTGACTGCCAACTGTTTTTCACGTGGTGCATATTGAATTACAATTTCTTGTATAAGGCTCTTTTAACACCGAGGAAAAAAGATAAACCGCAAACCACAAACTATCTTCCACACTTCGTATCTGTGCCACAGCCATAATTGAAACGTATGTGCATGCACGCTATTTGCGGCTTATGACCTATCCTGTGTGCCTCCGGTCTTGAAAGTTGATATGGATGAAATAAACTACTTCCGATTCGTTTCTGAATTACATGATACGCAAGATTAACCGACTAACACAGCTGATGAAATGCAGCATGTACTGATAACAGCGACTTTTTCATGTTTTGTAAGAAGACTTAAGCAATGCATTCCCTTTGAAAGGCTGGCTGGCTGGCTGGATTACCCGACCCAGTCCGCGAATAGGGGCGTGTCGGGACGCCATGGAGACCGAGAAGGCGGGCAACCCCCCACGAGCGATGCCAGAGATCAAAAACAGAGCCCGAGGACCCGAAGATAGCCACTCGGGTAGAAGAGAGGGATGGACAAAAGCACAGTAAGTGGGGGTACATCGTGGTTTGCACCACTAACAGGGCAGTCAGGAGAAGTGGACCTGCCAATCCTGAGAAGATAGGAGTTGAGAAGAAGGCTGTGGCTGTAGCAACGAAAACGTGAGAGCGCACAACGGACAGCGCGAGGGAGGGACAGCTCCTCAGTTGCTACGCTGGGACTTGTAAAGAAATCAAAGACGAACGAACGGAAGTCCTCCAGGAGTTGAACAGGGAATGACGAATGAAGGACTTCATACTAGACAGACACTGGGGAGCTGCAGAGGGGAGAGAAGCGCACTTCACAAACATGTAGATGTTGATGTTTTTGAAAGGACCCTATAGTGGATTGAAAACAGTTGAGCATTATAAGTACGAAAAAATAGCTCATTTGTTGTGACAGTTTGTGGACGAAGTGTTATTACATGGATTTAATGAAGCATTTGTCACAATTGCTGTGTATCAGTTTTGTAAACAAGGATGATAGAAGAATTGAATGCTACACACAGACAATAGTTAATGCAAAATCAAATGAATTCATATGTGCTCGTATATATTCTGTAGCACTTACCAGAAAAAATAAGTGAAATCACCGTAAAAGTATGTAAAATCGAACATGCTCAACTTGGTACAAAAATACTACCTAACCAGCAAAATATAGTGAATTAGCTATGTTTTGGGACTAACAGTTCGATGGTTGGTTCAATTTCCTGATTTCACAAACAAAGCGGTCGTACTTTAAGGAATTGCCTTTGTCTTTGTTCCAAGAAGAGCTGCGCTCAGCATAAATGTGGTCGATGCACCTTTTTCATTCACGCTAGAATAACTGAGGTTGGAATAAATCTCTACCAGGATTACTTCATGCAAGGAATGGATTGTTTAGTATGTGAGCATCATTCTTATTACATGCGCATAAGCATCATTGATGAGAAGCATAAAAATAATTTCAACCGCAGTTTTCAGCAGCATTTGTATTTAATATGCAGGAAGGTGAAACTCACTGTGATGCCTCTCTGAAGCACACCTGACTCTTGTTCACCTTCTTTTCGATCGGGTTGAATTTGAAGATCGGATTTATCGGTTGCATGAACTTGAATGGATTCAGTGTCTGTTATTCTACTTTCATTTACATCGTCTTTGACATCAGTTTCCTCTGATGAAACCTGTTTCTCTTCGTGATTGTCACGACGGGCGCTACCATCCAAGTCATCATACACCGTAAAGTCGGTCTCCCAATCATCTTCCCAATAATCGTCTGCGTCTTGATTCTTTGGACCACTCCCAGCACCCGAACTCCCGGTGCTGTACTGTCGCACGCGAGGCGCCCTCATTCCAGCCCGAACACCAGAAGGCTGAAGGTAGAAACAAGTGCAGATAGCTTTAATCAATACGAGTAAATATGGACCTACCACAGACAAAGACTGCAAAAACTAGGTGGCTGTAACCAGATATTAACATAAATGACGCAAAAGTACAATAATTAATATCTACGAAATCAACTTCGATTACACAAATGTTAGATACGAACTGACGCGAGCTTCCATTGTTACATTACATCAATGACCAGAAAGGCATCAAAAACGTACTTTGTAAGCACCACTCGAGTCAAAGAAGCCCGTGCTAGTGTCTTCGCTACCATTTTCATCGTACACCCACTCTGGCATTTCTGGAAAATGAGAAAATTTAAGAGTAAAATTGCAATGGATTCTATGCCAAAAAATGCTTCGTTAGACATTATTATCACACTCTATCTTCTTTTATGACAACTCTCACTGGCTAGTTACTATTAGCTATGTGGCGAGAACAGTGGCAACTCCTCAGGTGAATAAAGTCTTCCGCACTCCTGTAGCAGTGTTGACAAATGGAATGGACTAAAGAATGTATAAAATCCTAACTGCGATAATAAACGGTGCTATTCTACAAAACATAGAGACAACAACATCATAGAGATAATACCATCAATCTGTCACAATTTAAGATCTTAAAGCGATGCTACAGCAAATACGATCTCCTGCTGCAAATAAAGCTTAAAAGGCCTTCACTCAATGGACTGAGTGACTCAGTGACACCGAGACTTCTTGAGTAATAATTTTTCCCTTCTCATTTTCTTTAGTCTAGAGGTCGGAATTTCTATTTGCCTTGTTTGAGTCTTAAGTATATACTGATTTTCTTTACTGTAGTATTTGTTTATTTAGGATTGCATGCGTTATGTAGCCAACTATCGTTTATATATTTTTGTAATTTGAATTTAATGCAGGAATAAGAGTTAATAGATTTCTGACGATGGCCACTTCAGATAGTCTGAATATCAAATGTCTTCTTCTTTTTATCAAAAAGATCTACAAAAATTCTTTAATTATTCATTATGTTGTCATGACTCTCTTTTTATGTCACTTGCTTACAGAATATTGAACATGTGTCAGAAAAGACAAGTCAGACTTAGTTCAAGAATTATTTCCTGAAATGTAAATGTGTCAATAATTACTTCAGGAGAGTTCGATCGAGCGTGAGAGAAGCACTGCAACTACATCTTCTTAAACCTCATTTACCTCAGCTAAGAAATTCCTAAACCAAATTCAAGAATCTTGTGGTCAAATTCAGAAAATTGATGAATTTCTGGCATCGAAAAATCACTCCATTCTCAAAAACATTCTAAACACAAAGGATTGCTTCAAATGCTTTAGTTGACATAAACACAATTTCAACCACTTTATTAACACCAACATTTTATTACACAAGGGTTTGCTGAACAATTTTCAAGACCTCCATGGCCATTCCAGTCACAAAGAATGTCTGGTTGTGTTGAAAGTAACGGCCACAGTTCTGTCCAGTCTTGCGCGAATTACGTTGCGTTTCGATTCTTATTTCCACATATTGCACACAGGGAAGCAGCTGCTGACCTGGTTTAAGGTTTGATCAGATTTCGCCCAGCTTGAACCGCATTTTTACATGCTAAATGTCCTATGATATTCCGCAAGTTGATACTTTATATGATTCTTCAACAAACTTCATCAAAGCATGAACTTTTCCTCAAAAATGAATCAATCATTGTCAGTAAAGATTTCATAAAGGTGCCACTAATGATTTTGATTTTTCCTTTAGAGTGGCATTTACAGTGTAATAGCAAAATCATTGCTTGTGGGATAACAAGAAATATCATGATATCGGCTACAATAGTAGTTGGAATGACAGAGGCCTACACATTTTCCCGATATTCTGTAATTCTGATTTAAACTGAATGCACAAAACTCTATGCAATAAATAATTTCAATTCTACCGTTTAATACACGCAATTTATTCAAGTAGCATGATGTTATAACATCTTTTGAAGACTTACAGAAGGATATAGTTGAGTAGTCACTTGACCGATAACGGAGATGATCACTACTTAGGTATGAAATGTAGGCCTACTAACAACAGCTTTTTACTCAACATATGATTTCACCCACTTAATTACAGCACTTTACGACTTTAGCAAATGAAAACATCAAAAGAGAGCCCTCATTATTATCATGAGACGCGATTGTCACTGCAGCACTGGCTCAAAGTAACTTCACCATTGTAGGAGTCTCTAGTTTGATGCATTACTTTGGATCCGGACTAATACGGTTTGAGTAGGATGTTTAAACCACATGAGACTGATTGCATATAAAGTGTCGTAGTGTCTTCAACCTGTCGTAGATTATCTGATGATAGAAAGCGAAGTCGTGCGCGTGATTTTTTTTGCTAAGCTACAAAAGTCCTTAGAGAAGATACTGTATTAAAGAGATTGACTCCATAAAAAACTATTCGTTGCTGCGATCTATTTTTTAGAAAAATTAGTGTTACTGACGAGCTAGGAAGTAGTAAGCAATTATTCAAATGCAATATTGTAGAATGAAGTGTTGAAGAGAATCATTTTCTTTCAAGTTGATGTTGGGAAACCAAGTAGACAAGATGGTAATAATTTTTCTTTTATGCTTTATTAATTTCGGCCTCTTCTTAGGCCATCTGCCATCATCAGTTTACTCATATAATGAATAAACATATTCAGGAATTCGATCGAACACTTCAGTTGAATGACTATCCGAGTCATGTGATAAAAAGGGCGAAAACAAATTCTAAGAAAAAGAAACAGAAAATAAACTGTAAGAATCTGAATAAATTTGAACCATTCAATTTCAAATTTCCTTATGTGTCTGATGAAATTGATCGTAAAATAAAACACATTCAAAAATGAAAACATCGATGTTCACTTGGTAAGAAAAGGCAATACAATCCGTCAGTATCTGAAGAGATCCAACAAACACACTAATTGTACTATCAGTGGCTGCACATTAAAAAATACCGGCTTGTGCTTACGAAAGAATATAATTTACGAAATAACATGTAGTGTCTGCAAGAATATTTACATTGGAAGCACGATCAGATTTCTTCACACAAGGATAAAAGAACATTTGACCAACAACTCCAGCTCTGTCTTCAAACATCTGCGTTCATGCAATAACACCAATATTTCAGTCAAAATTATGACATCTGACAGAGATGCAACATCAGGATACGAGAGGCACTTTACATCAAAAGACTGAAACCTAAGATCAACAATAAAGACGAGCAAGATGCCTTCTCTGAGTTTCTTTATGTATAAGTTTTAATAATTTCTCAGTATTTTTTCCATTATAACTTAAGTCATTCTACCGCTATGCTCCATTTTTGTAGAAATTCGTACATGTCATGATGTTTATTGTTTATCTTTCTAGGTTAGTTCCTGCTTTCATTCTATTCAGGAATCATAGACATAATGTAGCTTAAGTTTTGAATAATTTCCAACGTAGATGTATAGATTCTCTGCTTCTGATGATGACCTAAAAGGAGGCCGAAATTAATAAAGCACAAAAGAAAAATTATTACCATCTTGTCTACTTGGTTTCCCAACATCAATTGTAGAATGAGTTCTGCGACGCTAAGTTATCGTAAGTAGGAATAGAAACAGAACCAACAGAAATCAAATTGGTTTGTTGATTTCCTTCTTCTCAAGAGAGCTTCCATTGATTTTGCTAAAAAATACTTCGGCAAGTTTTTCTCGATTAATATTGAAGCAAAATAATGTTTTGTAATCTTTCGGATGAACTTGTCACTCGTCGATACGCACGAATATAGAAGAGAGTTACCAAATATAAGTACTAGTCAGTATCTTCTTAGTGCAGAGATAGATAACTTCTCTCATTGCACCTGATTATAGGTGACGTCAAATGACAATTTCGGACATCTGCGAATGAGAAATTTCGAAACGCGAAAAATGCATTGATCGCATTATTCAGATTCTCATATAATGCCTTCCCATTTGGTAATTTATTGCATCACATACAACATTCATAACACGAAAGTTGATTTTCAGTAACATGTTATTTTAATTCGATATACCACGCGATCTCTTTCGGAGTGAACGACAGAATGAATTACAGACGATTGTGGTAAAATCAATTAGCGTTGATTTGTGGAAATGAAAATCATCAACAGCATTGTTTACACAGAAATAAGATAAGATGAGAAATACTCTTCAGCAAGGAATACGTATCTACGTGATGACATTTTTTATCAGCACAAATCATCAAGCAGTCAAAACATACAAACACAGCGAAAATCTTAATGAAATACTTTTTGAGCTGACCTGAAGTGGTCATGGATGGCTTTCATACAATTGACACAATACTCCTGGAGCCCCATCTAATTTTGATGTTGCCGCCATGATTCAATCCTTACCAAAATTACGGTCTGGTGCATGCTCGTTCCAAGGATGACATTGGTTTTTGCCAACTCAGTCATCTTGTTACCACAAACTGTAACTGATACATAATTTGAATTCCACCTTCTTCAGAAAAATTATGTTTTTTTCATCAGATGGAGATCAGTTGTCAACGATGCGTTTTCATTAGTTTTCACATGAAACGTCCAAAGACAATTTTGGGAGTACCTATGCCTGATTGCATTTTTATGGCTTAGTGACGTTGAATGCGACTCAAACAGAGATTTTACAAAAACCTTATAAATTACACATCGTCTACTACTATCTCAGCTACATTTCGTGCAAAAAACTACAGTATCTGCATCCAAATAAATGAATGCACCAAGCATGTTGTGAGAGTGATATTCTGTCAGTTTATAGCTTGGGATCCCATATTTATAGCATTAAACTGACATTATTTCTAATAAATCTATTGTGAGTAGTGTTTATTCAAAATTGTCATCCACATAATAATAACATAGATGCATTTGAGGATGAATGCGCATTTTAATCACAACTTCATTTGTACTTCTTAATGTCATACAAGTAATTGATTGAATTGATTAACATGTTAAGTCCAAGATGATGAAATCCTGAAATTTCAGCATGATGTTACGTGACATACGTCATTAGGCATCTCATGGTTCATAAATACATAAAGAATCTATAAGTGTCTTTTTCATCAAGTTCTACTGCAAGCATCGTCCCATTTTAAGGACGATGGACACAAGGGGGGGATATTATTAAATTGCTATAATCAGGGCTGGGGTGTCGGTGTCGTGCCCTTTTTCCCGGTGTCGGTGTCGTGATTTTTAGGGCCGACACCGACCTTAAATTTTAGCTGGAAAAATAAATTGTTTTATCGCACAAGGATTTCCTTCTCTTTGCAAATAGTCATATTTTCACTAAAACGGACTGGAAGGCTCTTCCTTCACACGAATTGGGAATGAATTGAGTGGATTGCTGAATCAATTGTTTTGAGTGTTTTGATTATCAATTGTTTTGAGTGATCTTATCATATGTAATCATAACATCTTCATTTTTGTCATCATTCACTGTTCATTGTTTCACGTTTCATAACATTATTCATCGCATCACTTTCAATTTCAGAGTCATTTTGTAGTCATTATTTTTAGAATTAGAAAATTTTTTTGATCATAGGTCTCCTGAAAGGAGTGCATGTTTCGAGGATTATTATGAGAAATAACCTTTATTTCCATCAATACACAACGAAAAAAAGAAAGTCAGGGACACAAAACAAAGCAAAAGTAAAGACAAGTAGGGCAATTCAGTCAATTTTATTATTATTATTATCCGGTGTCGGTGTCGTGCTTTTCAAAATCTGGTGTCGTGCTCGAACCCGGTGTCGGTGTCGGTCGAAAAAAGCACGACACCCCAGCCCTGGCTATAATATTTACGTGAGATAGCGTGTTACAGAAATATATTCATTATATGATGATAAATCTGCATTACACTGCTGACAGATCAAAGAAAGCATGCGGTCATCAAATCTGGACAAAATATACATAAATTAATTGAAAATGTTCGACGCACTGCAAGACATTGAAAACCAATCAACATACTGAAGATCTTTACATTTTTGTACACAATTTTATGATTTTCTTATGGCAAAACACTAACTCACAACATGTTGCTTTATTGTGTTTTAAACATTCTGATCGGTTTAACGGTGTATAATTTGAAGAATTTCGATAGATTTCTGTTGGCCTGCTCTTAAAGCTTGGCCTTCCCTATTGAATGTCAACCGTGACGCTTGGAACCAGGTGTACGCATCTATTATCCTTCCAACCACAAGTGATAATCGATACCTCCATGTTTGTCATCACTTGTCTGTTTTAAATACTGCACTTCCCTTCTTTATCACGATGGAATTGTGCACATTATTAGTACGTAGACCTCCTATACTGGTAAAACATGCTTCCTGGGTTATTAGGTGTTCGAAAATCGGAATGGATGGATGTGGAACATCCTATTGTTGGCAACTCATTCAATCGCAGATTGAAAGACACTACTTGTCGATGCCCAAGTGCGGCATCGTGTTGCCCTTCTTAGTACCTTCATATGGCGAAATCGTACTGAATCATATAACCTTTCCAGTTGACATGCTCCAAGCCTTAATATCCAATTAGGACTTGCTTTACATGGATGTGCCATATACTTGGCACCATATCGACAGTGGCATAGTATCATCGAAAAACGTCTTGTTAGAATGAAGAACGAGAATAAACACGTTTTTATTGCAAGTATGTAAGAGATAAATTTACTGATAAATGGGTAACTCAAGTGACAACCGTCCTAAAAAATGACGGATTGATATCATTCTAAATGTGCATTTGTTTGATCAACATAAACTATGGCTCCTTACAGCATGTTTAACGTCGCTCATTTAATAGAGTATTTCTAACTTCCATGAAAATGCTGGAAATATTAAAATGAAAAAATCAAACTCGATGAAAAATCTTGACGTTTAGCATCGTGTGTTCAGAATTGCTTTTAACAGTTATCGTGCAAGAGCTCAAACTATTTGTTCTAGAATCTCACTCAGCACTTTCTTCTATTTGGAAAATGTGTTTCATATTCAGGCGTGATATTGCCACATCTGCAATCTGCGGTTGAAAATCCGTGTCCCGGAATGGGCTTCCCTAAGATAAGGACGGCTGTTAAATTATCAACTGAATTTCAATTGCACGGTGCTTTTGTCACTCATACTTCAAACGTATACAAGTCTTACCATGTTTCAACGCACGCGAAAGATGTTCCATTTCAAGAATTTCAAGCCTACACACCAGAAGGACTAAATGAAAGCACTGGATATAATGCAGTAGTGCACATCCTAGTCTGGATAATACCTTCATCATTTAGGTTTTAACCAGTTTCACCAGGTGTCTTGGCAGGGTGACACTGCTAGAACCTATAACACCTCAGACCTGGTGCAACCCTGTTGATGGGATATATGAAAGCCATTCAAGTATGGAAGTGGTCTGTATAAAGAGTCAAATTACTACCTTATTAGCATTTCACAAGAGGACGAAAAGTGGTCCTTTTCTGAGATGGCTCAGAAGGCAAGTTCCATCATCATTTAGTTTCACTGAAAATCTACATGCAATAGATTGATAGCAATCACCTATCTACCGTACATGCAAAATTTTTATGACTGAATTAGCGGCAACATTTATATTGTAGCCTGTGTCGTGTGTTGTGTGTTCACAAGGAGGGGATACAGATACTTCAAATGGAAGAGTGGACGAGAAGTCTGAAATATCTGCCATTCCTTTCATGCAGATTTCAGTGAAGCGTCAAGCGAATTTGAAACACTAATTCCATTCAGTGAAACATCTGTGTTCATTCTTGCTATGGAGCATAACAATATAAGATCCAGTTGTCTATTGTGACAGTCCCTATCGTTCATTTTCGGGGTAGGGCTTCAGATAAACATGATTCCAAATGACACAGTCAAACCTGATGGGGCTCGCGAACACTCAGGCTAGCCCTCTGCATCTGTTCGTGAATTCGCATCTGTTCCTACATAAGTCACTATCGGTCAGAATTAGCTCGTGAGTAGGCCCAAACAGTAAACACTATCGCGGTCGCAACTGGTATGCACAACGCAGCCTCGCTTCGCGCATGTACGGGGTTGGCCTTAAAGAGTTAGTTTTGTAAGAAAAGAACCAAATTGTTCGATTTTCAAGAAGTACTTTTAAATATTGGTGAAATTTTTGATGTTCCCATAGGCCAAATTTGATAAAATTTGAAGCGATTGTCAGAAATACGTGGAAACTGACAGTCACAAAAATTAGATTCTTACTTCTTAGCTATCACAATTTTGAGCAATATTAAAAAATGCATATGGGATGGTTCCAAAAGCTCCACCCCGGGTAAGACATCGACATCCATCATAAAACTTACCTTCATCGGATTGACTGCGTGGCATGTTGCCCCGTTCGCGTGAATACCCTCTACCTCGACCGCCGTTATTGCCTGAAGTTGCGAAGTGACGTTGGTCTGAAGGAGGCCCACCACTTCGCATGCGCCATGAACCTCCTCCTCCACCCTCGTTGCGAGCAGCGGTATTGTCTGTCCTTGTGGAACCACCATCATTACGCGCTGAGCCTCCACGACTGTTGGAACCAACTCTGCCTCCGGAGCCACCTGCTGACAGTTTTTCTATGCCATATAATGACGATGATACATTAATTCAAACATATACTAAACAATAATTGTGAAGGATATTTTGGGCATATTTTAGGGACAAGGATTTAAATATGCTGGCTCGTTTATTTCACGTACCGACAGCTGACGACCGCTGCTGCAAATTGTCCTTGGTAGAACCGGTTCTCGGACCCCTTCGCCAGTCAGTATCTGATTCGCTAGGATTTCGCTGTCGAGTAACTCTTCGCCAATCACCACTGCTGTCACTAGGTTCTGAACTCGGCTGCGGATTCTCTGGTCGAGATCGATAGCCACTTCCTCGACCAGAGGCAGAGCTGAAAATAAGCGGACTACTTTATCCATTTATTGTTTCAAGCATATTTAGGACAGGTGAAAGTTTTAGACTCAACTTGCAAATCCCTTCATGGATTGCAAGATATGTTGAATGCTGCAAATATATTTGCACCCAAAAGTATGCTAAATTAAAACAAAGTGCTACGCATGTAATCGAATGTGAACTACTTATCGATTTAGAACTGTTTAAGTAGGATGGTAAGCGATTTCAGAAACTAGATTTCCTTCGCCTTTCTTTCCACAGAATTCGAAATTTTTCTGAGTATTGCCGACGACTGACCTATCATTCTTCACCTTAAATTGTTCAGCTTTTTGCCATCATACTTCGTACACCTGTCTACCTGTGTAGAAACAAGCCACATGATGTGATTTTTAAGTAAATTTCATAGCAAAGAACATAGTTAAATTGAGCAGCTGCTATTTCTATTGTGTTATGTTAACAATTTTGATGTCTTGTTGACTGAACAGTATTAGTATAGGTATCAGTAAATATGTCTATAAGCAGGCTTACATGTTATAATCGCAACAGCATTTCAACATTTTCATTTAATTTATAATATGCCTATTTTCACCAATTAAAGAGAAATTAAAATTCTCGATACAAGTATTTACTAAATAAGCTATTACACATCATGTATGCACATGCACATGTTATCGTGCTAATGTTTTATGAGAAGAAGGAACAAACAGGCATAATAGAAGCGTTGTAGGTGCACTGTAAAAAGCACATGGAACTCAATGGCAAAGTAGGTGCAATTAATCTCTTGAGAGCTCCGATAAATGAAATTTTCAGACTGATAAGTTTTGCCGTTCAGCTGAATATCACCCTTGATAATTTCAAGCGGAGGAGTTGTTCTGAGTTTTTACTAGAATATGTTAACAATACACAATATTCTTGTTATTTTACAAATGCTGTGTAGTTTTAAGCATTTAAAACGATTTGATGAATCATAATTGTAAATGGGTACCCCAGGATCGATTTCATGCAGTTACGTCGTTAAAATATTTCATGCATTTGAGGATTAATGCATCAATGCTGATAAAAGGCATTTCATGCAAATAAGTAATTCCGCTAAAAGCTGTATTCAGTGTAACAAACTAGTGAAAGATCTCAAGTTGACATTCAGGATAGATTTTTTGGCCTACATGTATTTGATGCCTGCTTATTCTGATATAATCATGCTGGTTTTGAAGAGGGGCATCGATATCAGTTTACATGTAGCACATTAATTAGACAACCCAAAAATATGAAATTGAATTTACAAGTGGATAAACATGAGAAAAATTTCAATTACATGGGATATTGCATGATTTAAGCACGGTAGATGTCTGTCACATACGTCTACTTCATGCACATAGTTCGGAATAACAAAGCTTATGTACAGGCATAAGAAATTACATGTATGGACGTATTTTTCCGTGTTTTAAAATTTGGAACATCATTTCAAAAACAGTAGTTTTCTTGATTTATTGAATCACGGTGAAAATCAATTGCATTATCGAAGTTGCACTTGCCAAGGACCAAGGAGGTGAGAGGCAAAGAACATGCTCGCGCAATACGAGATCTCGACCTGGACTGGTCCGAGCTGGCAAGCATGTGGCGTTGAATGGTCATTGAATCAACGTGCAGAAAGGCGAAGTAGCAGACAGAGACTGTTTGGGGTAAGCGAGTGGTAAAGGAGGCTTCCTGGACCAAGAAGATGGATTCGCACAACAAAGTGAAGCATGCACTTAGTTAATCTTGGAACTCCTTGTGTTCAGTTGACTTCTCTTTACCTAATTTCCCTATTTTATTATCTTACTTTCTATTTGTAATCAGTAGAACTCTTAAGAATTTTTATCTTTGGATCAAGGAGATCTAGATACGAACAGGAGTGGAAACTTCGGCTGTTTATCCTGCAGGATTTACCACATAGGGCTGACAGTGTAAGAAGTTGTTTCATGCATGGAAAATGACTTCAGATCAGCACAAAGGACTTACTGTGACCTGAAGTCTCACACAGGACGATTAACGCGCTGTTGTATGACAATAGCGACTAGCGAGTAAGCGTGTTGATGCTTATTGATTAGCTTCAGGGAAAACAATCCTGTCGACTCCGACCGTACTGCACTGAGTCATCATGCATGAGTGTCAAACAGCGTTGACTTGCAGACTGTCTCACCAGTTCGCCATTCGTTTACTGCTTCTGTAGCGTGAATGTTGCTTTCGCTCACTCGTCGTCCTGTGAATGTGACATTATTTTAGTTGTTACGACTTCATCAACCAGTTTGAAACCTGACAATGGTCAACAAGTGCAGTGTACCACATTGTAAATCAGGGTATGATAATAGTGCCTCTTCAGGAATATCTTTTCACATGTTTCCATCTGATCGGGAGCGTACTTCGGCCTGGCTTCGAGCGATTCATCGATCGGATTTTACCATTACGAAGAATTCACGTGTTTGCAGCCTCCATTTCCAAGCATCGGATTATAAGTCAGTTTCCAGTGACTCAAACTCTACTCGAAAAAAGCGTCGAATTACATCGTCAGGCCTTGAGCGGAAAATTTTTGAAAGACTCAGCAGTGCCATCTATCTTTCCTGGCCAACCTATTTCACCAGAGAGCAGCCTGCTGAAAGATCGCAATCGTCAACATCCATCGGTCGGAGAATTAATGAAGCGAATCATTTGCAACAAATAGAAGTTGACATGATGGAGAGAGAGAACAAGTAAGTGATCTGAATGACATAGACACTGGTGAATTTGTTGTGCCAAGTGGTTTTCACAAAATACGTAAAAATTCACAAATTATTTACATCTACACGGATGAAAAAGTTTCTTGCATTATTGCCAGTGTGACTTTGAATGAGGATTTATCAGTTGACCTCCATTTCAGTGAAAAAGAAGTACCTGTACGCAAGATAAATCATCTGCTTACACACGAAGGATTTGTTACATCTCAAACGGATATTTGCAACATTCTTTCTTTGGTTAAATGATGGTGCACCAAGGAAAACGACCAGACTGTTATTGACGTTCTTGTTGATCAAGTAGTTGATGCATTAAATCATTTGATCGAAAGAGATTATCATACTGACTTCATGAATTTTGTATCTGAGCAAATTCAGTTACTTTCTTGTCATAAAAACGCCAGAAGGTACATATGTGATACAATTATTAACTCATTTTTAATGGCACATGACTTCACCGGCTTTGTATGAATTATTGGGGAACCTCTTTGTTTTACCTACTGACCGCCGACTGCGGCAATTATCATCTGGTCTGAATGTAAAATCGAATGTTCTTGATAAAGCCTACCTATCTGAAAGAATCAGAAGCTTAGAGACTGTTGAACGTTATGTGATAATGATGATCGACGAAATTTATCACACAGACAGTCGAGTACTCAAATAGATCATTTGCCGGTGTTACATTTGAAGGAAAACCAGAAGAGACAAAGCCTTTGAAAATTGCTAATTTGCTAAAATTGCAAACAGCTCTTCGGAGCAGAGAAGAAACTACGAACATTGAATTTGATTAAATCGCGCATTGATATTTCTACCCTGAATAATATTGAAACGGATCTTCCTTCAGATGAGGAATCTGTATCGTCGTCATCGTTCATTGACCTTCATCTTGATGACGCTTCATTTTGAGGATATTGATAACCTTGATGAGGTTGAGAGGGCAACGGTGTGCTATGTGGCCGGATATATTGGTCGCAGTATCTCACGTCGCAACAAATGCGCCAATTGCAAAACAACTTTAATCGAGAACGACGAAAATGAACTTGAGTTTATTGACGACAAAAAGTTGATTTTCAATGATGGGAATCGTGGAGGATTTTCGGCACCATCCGACTTTTGTTACACTGTGTCATTGATCTCCTTCTTACTTTATAGACAATTAGATTCAGAAGATAACAGAAGAGAATTGATGTGCTAGCAGAATGCAAGAGCAGTATTCCTAGCCAACGTCTTGAAGAAACTTTCCTCTTTACTTGGCCTGAAAGTCACTTTCAATAAAAATTGCTCTTCGGGCCACATTTTATTGAATGCCATTATAATTAGCCTATTCAACTGCTTCGCGAAGAATCTGAAAAAACTCGTCAACAGTGACACCATCTCTCAAAACTCCTCAAGAAAATTGTCAAAATTAACGTCTAAGACGTAGATATAATTTTGATCAGTGTCCACAACATGTATGTATTAATGGATCAAACGGGTATTTTTGTTCATTATCTAGAGTAATTAGCTAAAATAATTGTACTTGTGCTAATTAGAACAAGGTATAACATTACGAGTAGGGTTTGAACAGCTATTGGGTGATAAAAGCTTCATTAGGACATTCTGAGTCATTTCACACAGTTATGCTTTGTCAGCCCTATGTGGTAAAGTCAAAAATGAGTTTCCACTCCTATACGTTAATATATTATCTAGATCTCCTTGCTTTGGATCCAAGTTTGGATCTGTGTGATTTTCACAGCAGCTGAGTCAGACGAGTGCAATCATAGATTGCAATGTGAACTGTGGCTGGCTCTACTGTACAGTCAGTTCCTCTGACGATGGCGAGCACTGATGGTCGGAAGACATAAGCTTTCTACGAGAAACGGAGATTGATTTTTTTGGGCTTCTATCAGTCACACTACTGGGTTTCTACCATTCACTTCGCTAGCGCGCCTAGTGTGCGGTGAACTATATCACGATGCGCGTTGTCGATCTTTTAGTTTTGCGATCAATCGTGCGCACAAGTATCAAACGACAGTGATTTTTATACCTTTCTGTTGGCCGTGAGCTACTCTTCACTTCAACATGCTGTTCCGAAATTCCGCCCTTTTATTCGGACATCTGAGCACTGGGCAACCTCAACGGCTTTCTTTTACCATCGTTGCACTCCATCTCTAACAGAATCGCTCATTATCATCAACATCTTCCCTAATCGCCATACACGCAGACATTCTGCTATGTCGAACTTGCCCTTGAGAGTGTTTGCCGCGCTGAGCCTGTAACACGTAATGACGTCACGGCTGGTTGGTTTACTCGCGCGCTTCTCTCCTGACAGTCAGATCGCAGGCGCCACCACTGAAACGCAAAACAAGACGCACTCTATGGTTCTGTGGACTGCTTCGATATGCTACTCCATCAACTTCATCAGTAATACCTCTCAAACCACCGCCTTATGAGGACGTTGCTGAAAGACTTGCCAATCAACAAACAAAACATGGATTGGATCAATGTCGCAACTACACCTTGCATGTCTGCGATAAATCCCGGAGTTACCCAATTCAGACTCGAATTTCACTCACTCGAACATCGACGAAGCGTTCTCCAGTGTTTCCTCGACCTCGCTGTCTGCGTGCACTTCCTTTATGATCGTCATATTTTGAACCCCAGAAAAGTGCTCTCATTTGGTCTACTCAATATTCATTCGTTAAACAATAAAGACTTCTTCGAGATTCTTGATGTGCAGCTTCTTGATGTGATAATGCTGGTAGAAACTTGGCACGATACTGATTCGGTCCCTTTGCGTTGTCTACGAGCTGTTGGCCTCAATGTTATAGACAAACCTCGAAAGCGTCTACGAAATGATTCGGTTGCCGTTAACCGTGGTGGAGTTGCCATCACTGCGACCTCGGGTATTAGACTTGTGCAGATGCCTTGCTTTGATACCAGGTCATTTGAAATTATCGCTTGCAGAATTACCTCCAAATCATCTTCATGTCTTGCAGTTCTCATCTATCGGACTGGTTCAATATCCTCTATTTTTTCATAGAAATGACGAAAGTTTTGGAAATGTTCGTCAAATGTGTTGAACCAAAATACTTTGCAGGATATTTTAACATCCATGTCGAGCGTGGAGACGATGCAAACGCTCAAAATCAACTTGAGCTATTCTCTTCGTTTGGACTACATTATCAAGTCAGTGACCTGACGCACATCCTTGGAGGAACGATTGACCTCATCTTCACCAGAACAGATACTTCCAAATCTCCTGTGTCAGTTGTTGAAACTGGTATTTCTCACCATAAGCTATTACGCTGGAAATCCAATCTATGTCGACCGCCTCCCATCTAAGAACAGTGCGTTCCTGGAAATTACTAAACGTTGGTGAACTTCTATCATTCATTGCCAATTCCATCTTGTGCGATCCAAATCTCTGGCATGGTCTTTCATGTGACCAATTAGTTGCAGCTTACAATGAGGTGATTGGGTGTGCAATTGACCGATTAATTCCTCTTCGAACTGTGCGAATACGCCAACACCAATCTGATCCATGGTTCGACCACGAATGCAAGCTTGCTAAACATCTACTACGCAAAGCTGAACGATCTAAACGTCCTGAAATTTGGAGAATGCGTAAGACGCATTATCGAAATATTCTCAAATACAAACGTGAATTGTTCTGGCGCAGTGATATGCATTCCGATAGCAAAGATCCTCAACAATTATGGCGCTCGATAAACAGGGTGTTAGGTCGTGGTACCTCACTCTTCAGACAGCCTTGACGCTATGCAGTATTTTCACGATAAAATCGAAAGAATCTCATCCGTGGCCCGAAATTCCGATCCACCGTCGTATTCTGTTGTATGTCTAATTTCTCATCTGTTGCAATCTCCAATATTTCCTCGACAATTCGATCCTTACCAAGCAAACAGTCTCCCGCAGATCCTTTACCAACCGCAATTTTGAAAGAATGCCTTGTGTCTCAGTCACATTTTCTGGGCAATTTGTTTAAGGCTCCATTCAGACAAGCGACACGACACGGTAGCGACACTGTCAATCATTGCAGTAGTTATTTCAAGATTGTATGTAAGTCTGCCTGTGCGCTCACATAGACCACGCGACATGAACGCGACATTCGACGACACGCTCCTCGCTCAGAAAAATGTTCTGAAATTCTCGGCGACCTATGTTAGAGATATGAGCTCCAAAATTTGTCATGTCGCGTGAAGTCGCTGGTTTGCCCCGCACATCTGCAAGTGACTGAGACGAGAATGACTTGACAAATGATTTAGGATCATAGCTTTCTGTGCAGGAACACAAAAATGTGTAATGGCTGGTAGTCAGAACGAAAACAAACTCATGCTTTTCGTTTTGAGCTTGCGATACCTGAATATTTGTGTAGAGAAAAACATTTGCTTCAATTTGATATTAAACATGACAAGGAAATGTGTGGAGATAAATTCATGGGATGGGTAGTGGTTATTCCAACTTTTGATGACATACCTAATTAATGCATCTCATTGTTTACTTGCTTCACAATTTTATTATTGAAATTGAATTACTGTAAACCTTGATGTGAGTTGAAAAGGATGTTATTGAGAATGAATGTGATTAAAATAGATATGACAAGCCGTCTCATCTGCTGTGAAAGCGAACTCATCATTTTTTGATAATCCCTATCGATTTGTGCATGCAGAAATTTTGTGTGACAAACAGCTGCATTGGAAACTGAGCGCAAGCTGTCATCATGTTTGCATCACTCAATCATGTGCTAGAACCAAATTTACGCACAAATAGACAAAAGCATGACCTCACATCATCCTTAACCCAATGAAATTTCTTCAATCTGACGCCAATAACTAAGCATGCTTGGTGAAAAGGATGGTTACTGACGAGTAATTGATTCACAAAATATCAACTAAAATACAGTTGATAACCGAACCATATTTGTATTCGTTTGAAAGCTGATCATGCAAGGAAGCTCATCGTGATAATAAAAAAACGCAATAATGAGTAATAACATATTTATGAAAAATGTTAATGATTGTGTCAATTTGTCGCGTGAATGCCGTCGAAATGTCGTCAGAGCGTCGCCGAGTTGGTCTGAACGGTGTCGTCAATGTCGCAAGGTGTCGCTGTCGTCTGTGTGAATGGAGCTTAACAAATCTCTATCGCAAGGATCCTCCCATCCAGTCTTGCAGTAGCACGAGTAACTCCGGTCATTAAGAAAGGAAAAGTAGACATTCATGATGAATCATCATATCGGCCCATCAGCAGTCTTTCCCGTGTTATCAAAGCTAATGGAACGGCTAGTCCTACGACAGTTGATTTCCTACCTCCAAACCAACGACCTTTCGAAACATCGATCAGCATATCGTAGACATCACTCCACAGAGACTGTCATCATCAATGTCGTGAGTGATCTACTAGAATCCATGGACAGGGGAGAATTGAGTCTACTGGCGGCACTTGACGTTCCGGCTGCATTCGACAGCGTAAATCATGACATTCTCGTGCGACGTCTGTCATCATCGTATGGTTTGAGCGGGCCAGTCATTAAGTGGTTGCAGTCTTTCCTAAATAATCGTTATCAATATTTTCACTACAAAAATTCCCTTAGACATTAAGAAAGTGACCCATGGTGTTCCGCAAGTTTTGGTGTTTTGGGCCTATCCTCTTTGCCCTAAATACTGCTGAAATTTCCTTGTTCGTCCAGAATTTTGGTCAAAGCATTCACGTATTCGACGACGATATTATAATTTACGGCTAATGCCAATGATAACGAATCATCACTCTCTGCAACGGTATCCGAGTGTATTAGGTCTATCCAACTGTGGTTGAAATCCAACAAGCTTGCCTTGAATATGAAGAAAACGAACATCATGTGGTGTGCCACAAGACGGCGGTTATCTGCTCGACATGAAAAAGAAGTTGTTACTGCAGACCATCATATTCGCCCTGTGTTGTCCTTTCGATATCTGGGATTTACTATCGATCGCACCCTATCAATATCACCTCATGTGTCCAAAACCGTATCCTCCTGTTTCGGTATACTGCGACAACTTCGCACCATCCGTCGATCAGTAAATCGCTCGCACATCACCCACCTGATAGTGACATTAGTATTCCCGGTACTTAATTACTACATCACAGCCCTCGCTGGCCTATCTGATGTTGATAACCGCACTCTCTGCACGCCTAGTTAATAATATTCTCCATTTTGGGCACATAAGCTCTGCAATACGAGACCTGAATTGGCTTTCCATTCGGCAACGGATTGATATGCGCCTAGTCTCTCTCGTCTACAAATGTGTAAATGATCTGGCTCCTTCTTACCTAAGTGAGAAACTGTCATTTGTGAGCGACTTCCCAAACCGATCTCATCTGGGTTCTGCCTCATCTCACCATCCCATCGTCCCAAGATGTAAACTTAAGTCAACTAAAAATAGACTGCTTTCCTCATGTGCAACGCGATTATGGAATGAGCTGCCTCAAGAATGTGCAGCGCTGAACTCTCAACATCGATTCAAATCATCTGTCAAGAGCCTATTCACGAGTAACTGATCGAATTTTTTGTATTTCTTTTGAAGTTGTGAAATGACCCTGAAGTTGTTTAGCATGTGTCATTTTTAATAAAAATTCGCTATCATCACTTACTACCAGCATTTTTATCATGATTACAGGAAATGCTCATGACAATGCAAGAGATGGATTGTTCGACAACAGGAGGGCAGGATTGGCGAAACAGTGTTGCGGACATAACGACCGAAAATGTGAGCGGAATTCGATTCACGCTCACAAAAAGTCTCATATAATTCCAATTGGAAATATAGTTTGATAGGCTTACAGTGACCGATCCGATGTACACAACCATCATGGATATTGCTAACGTCACCCATAACATGAGCATGCTGCGGACATAACGGAGTGTGAACGGAAACACTGCATCAAGATATCTGATGATATTTTACGAAGTATATGTCTACACCAGCACAATCGGAGAGTTAGTACGGTAGTTATAAAGATTGAGTGTCAACAATTCTTCACTGTCAATTTGATCCAAATATATCTGAGTTAAGTAGGATGGTCGTTAGAGTTGAAACACATGTTTATGATGCAAAACAGGTGATTTTTAAGGTAACCATGATGTGCTCCTCAAAGTGATAGGTAAAATATGCACTTCTCATTCACCAAAAAATAAATAGAAAGATGTTCTCAGACTTGAACAATTTAAGCACAGAAATTCCTTGGCTGCCGTAGACGCTATGTATCAACTGACACTCTGCTATCTTTATGACCAAAAAAAATTATCCCAGAAAATAAATGGTAAAAATTAAAATGAAACGAATACCGTGGACACGTCCCAAGGGCTTAAAAACAACTAAAAATCGTTAAAGCGCCAATTTATAGACAATGATTAGTATTACATGAAAAACATTATCAGCTAAAAAATCCGCCAAGATTCAAATCACTTCCACCGAATTTGGAGGTTCTCTGCCGGTAGCGCATGAAAACGAGCGTCGTCACTGAAAACCAACTTTATTGCGTATTCACGTAGCATAACTATTAAATATTGATCATTATCGACACGCACAAGAAATTAACTCACGTATTGCGCAAATGGACTACAGTACATGGCACAATAACAAGATTAGACAATAGTCAAATTATGCTACACCACACTGTCAAAAGGGGAAATTTGGTGGATAATCCTATACGCATCATACCCTATCATAGCATCATTATCAGGTAGCAAAAGTAGCTAAATTCATCTTATAACTATGGCATCATGAAAAGCAGAGAATCCCTCACCTGTCAGAATTATTCACCGCTGCTCCCCTTGCACCACGGCCTCGCGAACCACCTCCACTTCTGTGATATGTCTGACCACTGTGACTATGAGCAAGCTCTCCACTCGACGACACTTCTCCTCCGCCAGACATTGCCTCACCGCCAGATTCTATGACTCGACGAGCGCCACGCCCTCGACCACCACGTCCACCACCAGCACCCCCTCCACGCGATACTCCAACTTCTGTAGTGCCACCTACACTGGATTCATTAGGAGCGGCCGATCCGCGATGAGTATTTGACATCATGCGATACACCTGGTCACTATTCACGCCATGCATCAACAACCGCTGCAGATGGATAAAGCAATGATGCTTGATATTAGACCATTTGATACTACGAATTACATGTAAGATAAAACACCATTTTAAAATTATCAGGTTACTGCTAGCTTTTGAAATGTGACTTGATTGCCTGAATTATTCATTCTAGTTGGAAAGATCAAGTGTTTGATGGTGGTGTATAAATTGGTCAACAAAAAGAATGAGATTATTTCCAAATACAGACATCGTAGAAAATATCTTCTACACAATCCCAAGACCTGTTCATCAATGAATGTGAGCCTTTGGACTTTAAAGCATCCTGTATTTCCGTTGATTATTAATTTATTACTGTCTGATGACCGGTTGTGTGAACAATAAAATCCGAGTCACAGCCAATAAGCTTCACTTGTTCTGACTTACAAATCTTGATTATAGTGTTGAGTGCTGTTTTCATCCTAGATTTTTACATTATGCTTCCGTTTTTCTAGTTCGGTTCGCTTCCGTTTTATTTTTGTCACGACTTTTCGTTTCGTTTTGTTTTCCGAGGTGGCAGCGCCCCGGCAATAATTTTGCGCTTCGCACTCCGGAATGAGTGTTCCATGACATTGAATATCTTGAGCAATCTATGACTTCGTCGGTCGATCATTAGTCCAGTGACAACATCTGATGGAGTAATCGCCCATGTTAGTCTAACCAGGCATCATATAATGCACAGGCATAATAATTGATCACTGCTCATTGCTTGATTAGCCAAAAAATAGCAGAAAAGGACGTGAGAGGTAAATCTCAGCAAAAGCCATAGTAACAGAAAACATGATGCACAACCTTTCTGCTTGCTTAACCGCTTGCGTCTCCTCTCGGTTGTCCCGAATTCCGAATTGGCATACTCGTGTTTCTCCGTTTTCCAGTCTGTCTTCGCGCTAACAGAGCCCCTGTGGTCTACAACACTCACAGTGGACCCGGCACACACTGTGTCATCAATGTATCCCTTCCCTTTACACCTGATAATGTGACTATACAATTGCTCATCCACTGAAGACGCTATAGATGTTCTCAAGTTCATTGTTATCATGAATATTTCAACACGCGCATCAAATACAAGGTCTTCATTACAAAATATATAGTGCATTCCCGCAATTTCACCTCTTCTTGCAAAACAATCTGTTATTCTTGCACATGTAGAAGCAATCTATAGGATGATATCTCACCTAGTATCTTATTTCCTGTTGCGATCCCAACAGTCACGCTGAAACCCTTGTGGCGAATTTACTAAAGAATTAAGCCGATGGCGAAGAAAATTATCTTTCTATGGCCAATTGGAGTGTTTTCATGGGATGTCAACTTCAAGGTCGGAGCACAATTTTTTTCTTGCGCTCCGCGCTCCTGAGCGTGGAGCGCACATGCCCGCCTCTACATATCTTAAATATTTCACAATTTATTGATATATTGAAAAAGGTTTAAAGTATTATTGAAAAATTACCTTCATTTACTGAGCTATTAGTTTACAAAAACATAAATGTTTCTCAATTACTTGCACAATATTTCTAATGTTTGTAGCCAGAGTAGATGATTATACAATACACAATGCATGTATAAATTATAAACATGGAAATTTATCACTTTCACAAAAGCGGTCGCATTCGATCAGAAAGCGGTCAGAAGCGGTCGCAACCAATACAGAATGATTTGAGGCAAGTCAAATTTATAAAAACCGGTAAAAGCTATTCCATAGAAGCAGTATTGGTAAATATACCACTCCTATTTAAAAAACCTTTAAATAGGTGGGTTTTTAAATACATTCACCAATTGATAGACGTGCGATCGAATTTGAGACAGACATTGAAAGCAGGTTATGTCCGTATCAAATAGTAAGTTCAACGGTGTATTCTAATTTAAGTATCAAACTACTCACAACATAATATTTTTTCATTATCTGAAATACACGTCTTATTCTTTTTATGCTACCGAGACAACTCTTTCGGTATGAGATAAGACATAATTCAGGCTTAACGTCTAAATACGTTAATAATTATGCATTCACCTGAAATTGCGAGTAACTTTGAAATCAGAAGATTATCTAGTTCCAATGAAACAAATTTATTGACGCAACTGAGCATATAATATCACGTGTATGATTTCGTCATGCAAGAATCGATGATCCAAAAATGTTCAGAACAAGAAGTGTACCTATTACAAAAACTGTAAAAAATATATATGATAAATAAGTACTATTGCCGACAACAGGTTATTTCTCATGTGTACGAATGCTCCGTAGCAGATCCTTTAGATCTGTAATTAGGCTAGAAGTGCAATTGAAACAATTAATTAAATGGTCGGTCATGTTGAAGTTCCGATCTGATGATATACAACTTACATTTAGTAATCCTGGTGTTATATAGAAGAAACACAATCTGCTATTTTAAATAATTCAGTCTCCTATTTAAAAGAGCCCATCAAAATTCCTATTTAAAAAAACCCGCGGGTTTTAAATGTGCCAACCCTGCATAGAAGTAACTAACAACTGTCACAAAGTTTTGCTAAACCTTGATAGGATATCCCTTTCGAAGTTTGTTCTTCTGCCCCCGGTAGTGAAATCGGCTTGAGAAAGCAGATTTTCTTTTCGCATGAATGAATATAATTTACAATTCGTAACTTCATTCTCGAAGATAAACTGGTCCCAAAGAGCAACCTTCGATCTCCCAGTCATAAAACTCACACTCGTTTTACATGCATCAATAAAGACGAATGTTGCGAAAGAGATGGTAGCCAGCCAATTCCGCAATAGTGACCTCCGCGTCATTTTCACACCAACGTCAACGTTTTCCTCACATGTTTCCTCATAACTCGGAATACTTCGTCACTACGGTAAATTAGGCTAGGATTTCTATGCACATATGCAAGTATATTAGGATTACTACGGGGAGGATGTTCTAGGACATGCTAGGATTCTATAATACTTATTGTTCAGAAAGCTCTCAGACAGTGTCATAATATTTCCCCTCATGTAGTATGTAGGCCAACTAGAGTGTGCAACTTGCGGTTTGTCGTATTTCGAGAGATGAGCTGAAATGATGTCCATTCATTTGACCTATCTTGTACCATCTCGTACTCCTAGTACTATCTTGTTTATCAACAACGAAAACGAAAACACTAAAATGCTTCGCATATCGTCATCGCATCTTGATATGAAAAATAAAATTGACAAAAACGGCAAGGTTTTCGACTTCTTCAACGAAAACCACTAATTAAGCAGCGACAATACTTCAACTATATTTCACAGCCATTCTTATGAGAAAGGAACCATAATGAATAAACCCTCCAATGACATTCCCGTGTAGTCACGATGACGAAGACATTTTACCGGGCTTTACAATGTGAGTGCACGTCTTGGATTTATTCCCCTGACAATAACAACCAGGGTTTCCATATCAGCTGGGGCATCTAACTTTCCATCCGTCTAAAGGATAGCCTATAGGATCATCTTATATCGCTAGAAATTTATTAGAACTAAATAAAATTTAATCTAACTTATACCGATGGCATCATTCAGGGAAAATATAAGTTCAAGCTTAAATAAGACTGAACGGCAGTTGCGATACCGATTCTTTTTATGCAGCTAAGAAACCGTTCCAATGAAAGCTACCCACAGAATAGCATGAAGATTCATCGACTCCTACTTTACGTGATGAAGGTACACTATCCGCAAGCTGTCGAACTCCTGCTACCCCTTCCAAGACTGACAAACTAGCAGGTGGGGTCTGTGTCCCCCGAAATTTCGAGCAGGAGAAGGGAAGCATGATGCACCGTTAGTGACCTGAGATTTATCAACCTTGAAGCACCGCCACTTTACATCCTCCTATAATCCTTCAGCGCTTGCGCGAAAAATTGCTTTTTCACGTGAATGAATCAGAATATAAGCAATCTGTTTTCAGATAAACATCGCTGAAATGACGTCGAGCCGAAGTTTGGAGCAGATCATTTGTTGTTACCATCTAGGCCTATATTTTGTTGTTGCATGCATAAACAGTATGAACAACAAACTGGAAGCATTGGTCGTTTACACGGATCATTTTCTTTCTAAGGTATTGCTAATGCTTTCAGTTTTTCATGCTCCGTTTTCTGCGATGCGAGTTTCCAAGAATATTTCAAACATACCTGTTTCAAATATTCTAGCTAATTTTTAGCAGAAAATGTATGTCAATTACAATTACAGAGATCAGTTAAGAAGAAATATCATTTAGTATCTCTACACTCGGACCAGCATTTAAATGAAGACCAAGTGACAACTCTGGGTTCAATCACTGAATTGTAAAACGGCATCAGAACGTGTTCGTCTAGGGAAACAATAGAGACGCAAAATATTGAATGAAAACAAATGTCATTCGTGGGAGGCTTTCTTACCTGTTCTTCTTCTGTTAATGATGAAACTGAGACTGGACTTTGTGCTGTTTCACTTCGAATTTCTGATAGCGATTTTAGGCTTTCAGGTGGCAAGTCAGATGGTCGATAGAGGGCTAACATTTCTTCTTTTCCGTATCGATGATCTGCCAATTTGAATTTACCGAATGGCCCCAAATTTGCAGCAGGGGTTGGAGGAGGACTACAAACATTACCACCACCATCTGACAATTGGCGAAGCCATTGTGGACCAAACTTCATAGTATCAGTATCGGCCATATCTGGGAGACTGAAATGTGAAATATGACATTTATCACATCATGTCATCATCAGGACTCCACATTTTCGGAGGATGATTACTAGACTTTAAAAATCCTAAAACACCAAAAACATGGCAAAAAACACATTTCACACATGCAGTTTTTTCAAGCATTTCAAGCAATGTTGGAATGCTTTTTGTCGAAGCTGGTTTTTGCCAGAAAGTGGCTAAAACTAGAATTCCGAGAATATGCAATATTTCTTGATGATATAATCGACAAAGAGTTGGGGCCTGATTCAGACGATACTTCAGTCTCTAGAATGCAACTCAGGTTGCAAGCAATGCATTTCGCCATAGATAGTGCAGAGCACTTCATAAAAAAGGATCCCCCTTCGGTTTGTCTTAAATAGATGTATTTTTTAGTTAAGTAAATAACATTAGTGGCAATTGTTGCTTAAATACATGGCTGTTCATGTTCCTAAATAATCCTTGTATTAAATAACTCAATACAATTACTATGCACCCAGTAACTAGCATGACCAGTGCTCCGAGCGACATACCCTCCGAATTTTCAGGAATTCCCGAATGGCTGAAATTTTCGGGAATTATGCACTATCACATTAAAACGGCATAGAAACCATCAATGGGATAGTATTCATTAATTGATATATCAGTACATTAATTTAATGCATCTGTAAGTACTTTGATCCCCGGGAACAGACTAGTTAAGACCTCTACAGACTGGTTATATCCCCTACATTTCTTCAAATATTGTGCATAATAGTCTTCATAAAGCTTCATGTGCTTGGGTTTTAAAATGAATGGAAGCTTTGAGATACTATAAGCAAATCTGAATACTTCAACAAATTAAAGCGTACAGCAACACATAGAAAATATTAATTAATCGGCATACATTGAAGAAACGTCAAATCTATGTTGCACATGTATTATCTATTTTCATCTAAGCACTGTACTACTACCATTGCTCAGCAAGTACATGTACATATATTTTATTACAAAAAAACTCAGTTTATCCACATTCATTTATTTTCACGAAGGTTTGAAGTTATTTGGAAGATGACTCTGACAACAAATTGGTCTATCAAAGACACCATCTTTTTTTTCTTTTTGTTTCAATAGAGTCTTTTTCTTCTCTAATAGAAATTTCAATTTTTCTTCCGAATCTTTCACTTTTGTTGTTGCCATCGCAATAAACTCTGCAAGTTTCTCTTTTTCGGCAATAGGTTCTTGCAATTGCCGATCCGCTTCAAGGGCAGAACTTTCAATATTCATGAGTGAGTCATTTGACTTCCGAAAATTGGAAAAATCTCCAATAATTTGTGCCTCCATGCTTTTCCTTTTGATATCCTCGTTCGCTTAGGCTTCATCCCTTTTTCTCATCCTGTAGTGCTGATGTGCAGCAGAGCAGACACTCAGAAGGCTTTGATTGATTGGAACAGTGGAATTTGTCCAACCATTAGCCGCAAGTATCGACTTACTGACGACCAGTGCCTGTACATCTTATACAATATGATATGGCGAGATAAAACTATTAAATTATTAAACTATTAACTAGTTCGGGGAAAGCCAAGTATAATTAATGATGTTGGAATCATACTATATGTATTTAGGACGATAAAAGGAGTATAAAATGGCGAATTCTGCGTCACCACTGATAGCATAACTTTCATAAACTTTAAAGCGTATACCTATGTACTTGCTACCAGTTCGATATTTATATAATGCTACGGTAGCCTTCTTCGATTCACGAGACCATGGGATTGGGAAGTACATGTACATGTACGTCGTTGTTTAATAGAATTAACTATATTTTACCGAAAAATTCATGGAATAAAGGAATGAGGATTGATAAAGGAGTCGAGAGGTTTGAAATTGATATTTTAGATAAATTTCTATCATACGCTCGTATGACTACCCAGGAACGTTGATATTTATTTAAGATGTTTAACTTCAACAGGACCCAATGCCAAAATCATATTTGTTAGAGATACTGCATAATGGAAATTTTCAGGAATTCCGGGTCCATATTTTCGGGAATTCGAGAAAAACTCCCGAATTCGGGAGCAACTTAAAATTTTCGGGAAATTCCCGAATTCGGGAATGAATCGGAGCACTGCATGACATTCATTACAAAAAAATTAACAAAGTAAATTAATAATCTACTCCGCAATCCAATATTCTGTGATCCAGCCCTAATGGTGAATGACATCACCGGATCATCTCAGGATTGATTCTGTCAAATTAATGCTGATCAATTTTTCAAGACAATGCTAATGTCGCGGCATTTGCGTGCTAGAATTAGCCAATTGCTTCAGCCAGCCCTCACAATCTTTCCGATTGAGGCTGAATCTGACCAGACAATGCGATTCCATTGATGTCGTCTATGGTAGTGACTCATCAGACATCTTAATGGAGCTTCAATGTTGATCAGATAGTTCAACTTATGATGGCCGTAAACAGCTTTTAAATTCCGACTCAATCCATATTTGTCGAATCGACTAAAGATATCGATGAATCATTTCTGGCAAAGACAGACTAGGATAAACTATTGCAAGTCTCATTACTAGCCGGTCTCTACGTTTAGATGACTTGCGAGGGCTACTAGAACCTTCAGTAAGAGAGAGCTTGAATACAAAGTGACACCTCCAATGTACGTCATACATTGGCATACGGCATATTTAGTTGTTAGATATAGGCATCCAAGCAAACTAGCTGAATGGTTAATTCAATTAGAAATAGTACATATGCAATCATTCTGCATTCATTGCATGAATTAGGGCACGAGAACTAAATAAAAATATTCCAGGTGAATGTTTGGTTTCTGGATTGTGCAAACTTGGTCTGAGTGATTTTTAGCAGCCATTACCAAAGCATGAACAAATGGTTCATAGCTTCGTCATCAGATCTACTCACCAATCCTCATATTCTGCATATCCAAAAAGCATAAATGTGCGAGGAGATTGAATGATCTGTGAGACATTGGCAAAGGATGTCGTTTTTAACTTGTAATTGACAAAATAGCAAAGTAGACTGCTGTATCATGTATGCTACTTCTTCAGATTTTCAATATGGTCAACGAGAGAAGCTCCAAGTCCAATGTCATGATGTTGCTGTCGTCCAAAGTAAGACAAGACAAGAAAGCGCTTTATTGTTTCACTTGAGCAATCGGTGAACACATCACAATGTTATCAAAGACATATATATAAACTAAGAGCAAGAGAATAAAATACAAGCATCATTAGAAATTACCGGTGTACACAAAATCTGATGAAAGAGTCTTGGAAACGCTTCGTTTTGGCTAATGGTGGACGGAGAACACCAGTACGTCTAGTCATATTTTCATGCTTAAAATAAACATGGAACGAAGTAGGTGATTCAATGCCTGTTCAATATGCTTTAACAACTTTTCACAACTGTGATCAGCCACCCACAAATCAGGATATGCAAAATCGGAGTTTATGATACGAATTACTCTTTTCTGAAGTCTCACAAGCTGATTCTGTAGACACGAAGCTATATTACAAAATCAAGGAAATGCATATAAAATAATTGAACAAATAAAACTGACATACGATCGAAAAATCAACTCAGAAGAATAATCTGAACGCTTCAAATTTCGAATAATATAAATGCGTCTGGATGCCGTAAACTGAACGCTATCATGCAAGCGGTGAAATGAATGAGTAAAGAAAATAACTAAAGGCTACGTCCGACACCGCCAAAAATCAATATCCTAATTCAGCAGGTTAATTTTTGAATTTCTCCAGTGAAATTATGATAACAACGGTGTTTCAAGTTTCGAATACAGTTAAAGTCACTTCAACAACTGCTGCTAATTCTCACGGACTTTGCTGTGAAAATGAGTACTTTAAAATTTGAATTTCTGTGAATTACGTACGACACGAAACAAATTTAAATTTGTGCGGCATTCAAATGATCAATAGATCATTGCACTATCAATATTTTAGAAGCACACCACATCTGACATGTTTAGCACACGAAAGTTGTAGTTCTACTTAGTTGACAGAAAGATTACAGTCGATTTCTCTACGAATGTTACGTCTGACATCCGTGAAATTGCCTTGAGTAAACAAAGAAGTGTGAAAATGGCTTCGATCTAACACACTAATTAATAACGAAGAATTCGTATTAAACAAAAGCTTTGATCGAAAATCACGACTATCGATGATCAAGGGGTTGGGGATCGGATTCAAAGAGACATCGAGTCGAAGCATACGATAGGCGCACTAGGCCTATTGCATGATTAGTAGATCCAATGAACACATTATCACAGATGGGACTTCGGAGTCCGGCTTTACTTATATAACCAGGGATGCGGAGTCCTATCGTTTTGATAGGACTCCGACTCCGGGGTTTGATAGGACTCTGACTCCGGGTGGCAAATATACATAGCCTACTTTTTTTAAAAATAACTGGTAACCTACATTATAGATCATTGTAGACTTACCTGAACCTATCTTTAGTGATCATTGCTGTATCAATTCACTGGTCAACAAAGAAAAAATAGTCTAAGTGTATTTAGCTGATATTGGGTAAATCTAGTGTGTTGATTTCAAAAATCACCTCAGATTTGCTCAATCAGGTCAACTTTTTAAACTAAGCTACATTTTGGGTTTTTCAAGTTTTGGCCTATACGATGATCCAGAGCTTCTCATGTACCGGTATTTTCTTACGTTCATGTAGCCATTCTTCTATTTTCTAGACTAAAAATGCAATTTCTGAAGATCTTTGCGTCACATCTGTTCATCTAAAATGCTGCCCATCTGAAAATATGCAATTCACCATCAATGTTTCCACTGCTCAAATACCTTGCTGAATTCATCGCTTATGACATTTCTATGATATTTTGCACTCTGATGGACGCTTGTTCATTCACTCTGTTAGAGGATTTTCAACCAGTTTAGGTGCGAGTTCTTTGCTGCACTTTGTCAACCAATTCAACGAATGAAGGCAAGCTTTCAGAGCAATTTCTATTTCAATCGAAGAGTCATATGCTATTTTTAGCCTTGTCATCATATTTAATGAATGTTGTCAGTGAATTTTGAATAACACATTCGCATCTTGCAGCTGAAGGATGACTTCAACCAAAAGATCTTGCAAAAACAGGACTGACGTTTTCTGCTATATTTGTGGTGGATATACCCCTTTATCTAACAGGAATCAAGTAACAAGGTTCATAAAACGTACATATCGATCATATTTTGGAATTAAACTTGGTGACCAGGATAAAGTTCGGGCTCCACACATGGTATGCAAGTCATGCACCGAGTATCTGCGTCTGTGGACTAAAGGCAGGAAGAGTTGCTTGAAATTTGGTATTACTATGATTTGGAGGGAACCGAGAAACCATGTCAATGACTGCTATTCCTGTGCTATTGATGTGATTGCACTCATGAAATTCAATGAACGATGTGGAGCTGCAGGCACGGAGAGCATTTGTTCTGGTAGTGAAGAACTTTCTTGGCAATAAAAAGGCCAGAAACTATGCAGAGCTAGTCTCAAATATGTTGACTGCTTTCAGAATCCTTGGATGCAACATGAGTATCAAAATACATTACATTTTCTCACACATGGATCGGTTTCCTGAGAATCTGGGATCTGTGAGCGATGAACAAGGGGAGAGATTCCATCAAGACTTCAAGGTCATGGAGACAAGGTATCAGGGACGCTGGGATGCAGTTATGATGGCTGATTACTGCTGTAATCTAAAGAGAGAGAGATCCTTGCAGCTGAGCATTCAAGGAACTGCAAAATACGGAAATTCATGACTTTTTTACAATTGCGACTTTCTACCCAGATTGCATGTGCAAGTAGGCCTACATGTATCTATCTTATTCTTTTTGTTAATAACTTTTATACAAATAAGTGAAATTAGATTTTGTGATACCAATTCAATACATTCTTTTATAATGTATATTTTTTCTACTAAGCCATTTTGGGGTGAGAAGGGTTCTTAGAAATAACAGATGACTTCACAAAATGTGATATATTAAGTCAGAAAATCTAATTTCTCAAAATATAATTAGCATGAAAACTTGACCTGATTGAGTTAAATGGATGCCATATTCAGAGTTAGTGGAGGAAAATGGTCCTAAATCAGTTGAAAAACTTCTATTTTCAAAAAGTTTTTTTTTGTAACCCAGTGATCAATCATTTTCGATGAAAGTGTATCAAATGTGGCTTTAAGTTGTATACATACGACTCGGCTCTCCCATTCTGTTGATGTGTACTTCATACGGTCTTTCTGCAGTCTCTACCGGACAGGAAAATCCTCCATCCTTCTCCAAAAAATATGAGTACACTTCTGATTTTAATATACGCTTTAGAGGAGCAATCACATACATTTAACGTGAGGGTAAGAGGTAATGTTCTCAAATAAACTAGCATTTCGTTTTTGTCTCTGATGTGACCTTTGGTGCGTAGGTGTGATCGAGACTAGGAAGGCTTGTATTCTCTATTAAATCACCGAGTGAAAAGACAATCCTTTTTTCGCTATCACGGTTCATTCCCTCACTACTGCACTTTTGTTTGACGGAGAAAGTTGACATCAAGACAGTGACAGCTCTGAACACGAAAAAGAATAAACACCCTTCAATAATATGTCCACTGTACTGTTATATGTTTCGGGTCTATCGTTATAGCCACTTCCCGAGTCTGGAGTCCTATAATTTGATAGGACTCCGACTCCAGCAAAAATGATAGGACTCCGGAACTCCCTGATATAAGCCCTTGACTCCTAAATTATGTTTTCCCGAGATCCAGGGCATCATCTTCAAAATCGAAAATTTCAGGATTTTTTTTTAAATAATAAACCGATTCTGCAACATTCAGACGTAGGTCAGTCAATGTGAAGGCAGTGAAGGTAAAGTCTTCCTTTACGTGGATTAATTCAGTTCGAAAATCCTATGTCTATCTCTACGTGGATTAATTCACACACTAAACCCAGACTATCTTTACACAGATTAATTCATCAAATCTATCCAAGCAATCAAATTAAACATTTAACACTTAGTTGCACTTCTACATTTTCCTTATACCATCAAGAACGCCTTTAATGCGTTCCAGGATATCACAGATTTCCTTTTTTCATCAGTTCTGTCTTTTATCAGGACTTTCAAGTTAAGATCAAGTCATGGCGGTATGGCAGTTTTGTTATTTTGCCATCAATCAACCTGTAAAAGATTGCATTTCAATTTTTAGACTTATAGATTTTGTTACCAGCAAACATGCTCAAGTTTATATATTACTATAACATATCTTTTGATTGACGAGGTAATATACACATTCCATATTTTCATATACAGGCATTTTTGATTGAATGATGAAAACTTGTATCATATGCTCACAGCAGATGTTAAACACTTGTAAGTCTAGCTATGTGTTAAAAGTTTAATTAGATAGCTTGGATAGATTTGATGGATTAATCCATGTAATAGTAGGTATAGGGTTTAGTGCGTGAATTAATCCACGTGAAGGTTGACATAGGATCTTCGAGCTGAATTAATCCACGTAAAGGTAGACTTGACCAGCAGTGAATCCCCATTATGTTGGCAAGAAATAAACGCACACTTGACGCCGTGAGGTGTGAACATGGCAGTGATGTACGAGCATAAGTTGACGCTAGAAGTAGAAATAAAACCGCTGTGTTAGGAGTCTTGTCATTTACAGTTGTTATTCATTTGTAATTCCCTGGTTATAATTCTTAAATCATCCACAACTTTGCTCTCTTCAATTTTTAACTTCTTTGCCATCTTCTGCTAAGAAACACCTTTGGCATACACCACGATTTTGACTCAATAACTAGTTTCGTGTTCACTTTGCGGACTTTGCTCTTGTGACTTCGCTATCTGAGATAAATGAGTGTTTTTTTGCAACAAGGTTGTAGAACACTTATGCATGTGATAACAAAGTGAAAATTTATTAACTAGTTGTTTTACGAGGAATTGGGTGCGTAAATTATAACTGCCAATTTCTCGGTGGTGCACTGAAAATTACGCACTTAGGAATTTAGATCGACGAAGACACCGATGAAGCATTGGAGGAGGTAGCAGATGAAGAACGACGACTGGCTATGTTTTCGACTCTTATGATGATCCTCAACGAAGTGGATGCACTACAAAAATGGTATGAATGCATTTATCAAGAGAATGACAAACGACATTTGTTTGTTGGAAAGGCTGTCAATTGCTCCAACTTCGGAAGTCCTACCTCAACAATCGAGTTAGATTGACTCAGACCGCCTATAGGAAGTGACTATTTTCTTCAATCAAAACCCTCCCTATATTAAGCCTGATATTGACACTTTCATTATGTGACATCATTGATGGTCCGCTAGAAGTGAATCTGTTAAACGAGGATAAAATAAGTGGAATGCACCGGGGTATCAGGGATTGAAAGAACTAGGCCTATTCGAGAAAAGCGTGAGAGTGAAAAGGAAATCGTGGTGGTTGTCATTTGAGCATATTTGAAGCTCGATTGTTGATTTTGTCCATTTGAAAATTGAATCAGTCATTTTCTATTGATTTTCTATACGATTTTAAAACCACTTATTTTAGACGCTTAGCTATGGCTATAATGGTCCTCTACACTAGAGCACGATGACAGCATTTGAGCACGTTGAGTGTCAATCTTTTTTGTTTTGTATGACAATAGATTAAGATGCTTTCTTTACGATATATAGATTTTTACAATTTTAGGTTTCCTGATCTTAACCATGTAGCCTATACTGGTGTGTTAACTTGTCAATAATTATAATATATTTCCAATTAATTTTAATGAAAAGAGAACAAAGCAAGTATTAGATATTTCATTATAAAATAAAATTGTCTATTGAACATTATTTCTGATATAAGCTAGAACCGGGAAGCACTTTTGTACGCAGTAAGAGGTGGTGGATCCAGTTCACATTTCACATTTCGAACTAATTGAAGCTTAAAGAACGCTTTAAATGAGGGGACATATAAAATAACATCAATATCATCGCATGAGTCTAATAGCGTGGAATAAACTAACTCTTGGAATGAAGTCAATTTTCTTAGTATTGATCCGACAGTTTTTGATAGAAATGTACTGGATGGTCTGGCACGGCGAGCAGGCACATGGAAAGGGATGTTTTGTTGTGAAGCAATTTAGTGCAGCGTCAGTCAGTTTCTTTGTCACAATGCCTGATGAAAACAATTGTCTGCGAAATATTGCTGGTAAAATTATGAACAGATGTCTTCAAATCCTTGTACACTTGATTGTCACATTAGGTTTGACGCTGTTCTCTCTATGCCTCTTTGCTGGTGTTCTGATCATTAATTTGCAAACATGAAGGTTAGACAAAAGGAGATGCTTTTAGCCATCTCTTCCACTCAATGAAGTTACAGTTTTGGTTGAAAAAGTCAGGTCGAGGTGACCTTGCGTAGATCATCAATCTAGCCACCAATGCAGTAAATTGGTCATAACATCTAACCAAAATCAGTGAAACATGATGACATTCAGATCAACCACAAATCTGAGTGCGAGACATGGAGCAACACAAGAATCTTACTGCAAACCTACACATGAACACAGTTGACGCAAGGCGAATATACATACTTGTGAATGCGAAGCTAACGGCTGACTCGGTGCAATTTCGAAAATTACGACAGTTTTGACCAAATACCCGCCTAATTGTCATTGAGTCATTTAAACTAAAAACTTTAAGTCGCTTATTGATTCTTACGCTATAATGTTGTTAGATGTCCTGTCATCATTTTTGGCTACCACTTGCACAGAGCGAATGAAGTTCCCCATCAGTTTTCAATTCAACGTCTATTTTTTCTAGAATAAATAATACAGACGCAGTAGCAATGTAGGATAAGGCTGCACTTTTAGAGAACATAAATGCATAAATTCCGGGGACACGTTAGCAATTGCCTGCACAAATGTTTTTTTTACAAGTAATTGACACAAGTGTTTGCAGGATTTATTGCATAAACCTGAAGTCCAGGATGTCAGACTTTCCCTTTGTTCATGTTCGCGACTAGAAAGGAAAACAGCAAGACTATGGAGTACTACAAGTACAGGAACATTAAGTCTTGAAAAAGAGTGTCAAAAGAATGTCAGCAAATGGTAAAAACTTTGTATATGAAGCGATCATGCCCTTGTGTAAATTGTGTTTCAGACTTTCAAAATATAAAAGTTGTCGATACTTAAGAAGGAAAATCTTTGCAAACTTTCATTGTGTTTTATGTGATGAAGCACCATCATTGTTTGTATGCACTACATATATATTAAATTCAAAATAATGAAAAAATATAAAATTGAATGTTTTACTGGAGTATGTCTATAACTTCTCGTTAAATTGTTCTTCTTTGAATATATGTAAAATTAGTAGTTAAAAGTAGATTGCGGATGAGAACCGCTACAAAGGTTTTATCTCACAATAAAGTCTATTCTATATATTCTATGTTATGATAATTTTTATCCGGTATTAACATGGGACAAAAGGTATAACCTTAGCCCAACGGCGCCGCAGTCAGAGGGAAACGAGGGTACCGAGCCCTCTAAAAGAGATCTGTGGCCCCTTAGAGACCTGGGTACCATTTATCCTATTGTTTATGCGTATTATTTCGTTACGTAGGATATGGAAGTGGGTTGTTTTATGTAGTTTTTCTCTTGTTTTGCAGCATGTAATTTGCTCATTGTTGAGAATCAATGGTTTTTCTTGCCATGCATTAGGTAGTAAGCAATAATACAAAAAGTAAAAAGCCAAAATTCGGATTGTTTGCTGATCTGGATAGTATAGCAGCATGCTGATACTATGTAGGCCCACAAGTGCTGGACGGATGGGCACGCGTGGTAACTGTGGTCATAGTCAAAACTGTGACTAGGTCCTAGCAAGAGAAAACGCCTGGTTTCTTGTGGCCTGCCTTTGAAAATCTGAATAAAGACGAAAAAAATACAGAATATGCCCTCAATTTCCCACGATGTAAGAACCTCCCATATATCGTCATTAATCGATCCAACGTACCCTTCCCCCCCCCCCCGGCACTCCAGCGAATTTTTCAGGGAACAGTCGCAATGATTTTGATTTTGGAATGCAATGAAATATTGAATCAAGTCCGTATTAATGTACTGGCTAATTTTTGATGAATTATAATGTTGCTCTTCACAGTACGAAGATTTCGTTTTAAGTGATCGGATGAAAAAATCTTTTGTCAATCTTTCTCAAAGATCCGGTCATAGAGTAAGCAGATGTTAAGTAGGCAGAGTATAGACCGCAGTATTAGATTGAGTGGCCTGAAAAAATATCAACATATAGTAAAAACTTTTGTATCAAAAGATCTAGTTTCTTGCGTAGATCACGTTCCTGCGTCCAAAAATTAATTGATCAATTTTTAAGAAGCTAAATGTTTGCAATTTATTCCTGTTTTTATGCTAGGTAGCGACGTGAACACAATTTATAATGACTACGAAACTCATTGTGAATATGGTGGAGCAGACCTGAATAGCCGCCATTTCATCCAATATCAGGAATCATCAGCAGTTCACATCTCTCAATCGACACAACTCAATATTTTAAGTTGCAGCCATTTGTCCTCCATATGTTGTTCTGAAACGTCCAAGCATTCATCTTTTTCTTCTAAAGTATAAGTTTACGGTTCACGCGGTCATGGAATGTCATGAAATGTGCTATGCCCTGGAATGTCAAATTTCGTAAAATCTCTCATTTCAATCCACTATTTTCAATTATGTCGCACTATGCGACATACTATAGACTCAAGACTTTTTTCTGGTCAAAATATTTAATTCCATAGCTTCGAATAATGCAACAAAATTGTGCGTGATTTCAATCGTCATTTGAAGAAATTGCATTTTGCTACTACAGTCGAACAATACATATTCCACTAAAGAGTTATCTGAGGATAATAGAAAATCTGAGAATAGGCCAAATGGTCATTTCGATAGAAAATGAAAATTGCTTATAAATTGTATAAATGATGTCAAGGTTCAATACGTTTTTCATTGACCACCGGTCAATGAAGACAGATGATATTGACCAGCGGTCAATTAATTACGCATCAGAATTTAACATCATTATGCACAATTTGCAACAAATTATATGTATTTATTTTACATTATTTATATTTGTCCGAAATAACTAATATATATAATATTTACATTATCGAAATAAACACGTGACCTATTCCCAGATTTCTTTTTTTTCTTTTATAATACACGGCTAAGGCATTTTTTACACAAGCTGAGAGGACTAAAGGAAAACAGAGCAAAAAGGAAAACTATGTAAAATTATCTATTAGTTCAGTCATTTCAAATTTAAGACGTTGACTTATGGCGTGATTCTTATCGGAAACTAAACCAGAAGAATCTAGACATTCATCTCTAGTCTCATTTGCAAGCTAGGTCAGATAAATGGACATTTTGATACTGCTATCAATTTGTTATTGAAAAAATCCTTATTAGCCCTTATAGTATGGAAGATTGATTTTTCAGACCTTCGACGAATTTAAACCTGATATAATGGGAAACATTCGAGTTTGCGCTTGTTCACCACCCTGAAAGTTTTCTTCAATATCGTCAATTCTTAAAAAACTCAGCTTGAAAATCATTTTCTGACATTTGGTTGCTTGCAGTTTCGTTCAAGTTTAAATATTATTTCATAATTTTACACTTAACTAGAAAGAAGTGCTTGTCAATTTTAGTGCAATGTGTCTTTGAAGTATGAAATCAATTAATTCGCATGGATAAGAATCTTTCGGATTTACAGATCAATCTTGATGCAACATGTATACAGTTAGATCTCAGCAGTAGAGCTTATTTTTCTCGCATATTGTCATCACTGAGACAATTCACTTATCTATCAGTTAATCAATTGTAATAGTGCCTGCGCTTGATTACTTTTTGATATTTACAATATCGATTAAAACGATTGATTTAGTTATGGTAATCAATATATTCTTATCTCTTTTAAGTTGTTTTCAATGGAGAGGACAGAATCATACCTGACTTTTGGTGCATGTCATATGTATTGTGAGTCATGAAGTATAGCGACTACATAGGTCCTTACTATGTATGACCGTCTGGAAATTCAGTTCATGAGTCCGGTGTCTTCATCGCAACCAGAGAAAAATCGCAAAAGGTCTCTTCTACTGTTTGACGGACCTTTTTCCCCGAGTTCCCCGACTTCCGTCCAGATAAAAAAAACGCGGCTGCAAATTTATTTGCAATCTGAGAATCTCTTACATAATGGGCAAGCGCGTTAATATTCAGCATTGGTGTCAGGACCGTCGTTTGAGGCTTGACCAATTTGAGGTAGTCTGCTTGTGGTCCTTAAGAACTTCACTGAGTTGTTAATGATATTTTACTTTGTTTTAAATTTGTAATAGACCTACACATGTTGCCTCAACACTACAATTCTGCATTGAGAAGCCTGTACATTTCATGCGAACTCTAAGATTTTTGTGCATGCATGCATCTTGTATTCCTGTTTGTTGCAACTCGCTGTTCTTCACTTAGTAAAATTGATGTCTTTCTTGGGTTTGTGTTGACCGATAATAGCGTGCTGACTGACAATAATTTACAAGCTTTGTAAAGTGTGAAAAGGCTCGTATTTTACCAGCTTTGCCAGGAAAGTTGCAATTAGGTTGGAAATCACTAGCTTTTCACTAGCTAAATTACGAGCTCTGGATATAGTAAAAAACATCGAGACATTTGCCTTAATACTAAATAGAAAGTGGTACGAAATCAAAACTAGCAATTTTTAACAGCGGGATTTTAAGGGAACTGCTGTATTTAAAATTTCTACAAATTTTTAACTGACTTTGGAAAGTTTGGGCCCTGCCGTGCAGAAGAAAACGTTTCGATGGAATATTCTGGAAATTGAAATCTTTTATATTGAGAAACACTACTTATATCGAACATATGGGCAGTTGAATAGCCAAAGGCCGTTATTGTTGCAACTTCAGAAGTGCAAATAATGACCACTGTCAACTATTGCTTTTAGTGATTTTGCTGGAACTTAGTTAGTGGAATCACCCTATTTCACATAACTCCATTTTGTATTAATCACTTTCATTTATCAATCACCTACAGATGGAATGAACATAAATTGAATTGATTTTAGTTATTGAGCCAGCTGTTATTGAGTTGCTGATTCAACAATTTTTCATTTGATGCCAGATAATTTGAGCCGCTAATAGGATTTATAACGATGATTTCAAACATAGGCAACATCAAATTGCAGAAAAAAATAACAATAACGAAGCTTGCTAACCAGAATACAAATATGAGTTTAGGGAAAATTTATGTGAAATAAATAAAAAGTTACATTGAAATCAAATCGAAGCTTCAAAAATTACCGATAGGATAATTATCACCCATGGAGCTTCGGTAATAGTATGCCGGTAGGCCTATGACATTACCTGTATAATATATTATTACCGGCTTATTGCAACTGTCATGATGCAACAAAATGTCTCGGTCATAATTTTTTTCCTATCTTCATCATAGCCATGCAGCCTCTGTTATTGCAACGTCTCTCATTACAAAACCTGTCTTATTTCAATGAATTTTCGCGGTCCCTTCAAAGACATTACTTTTCATATTGCCAAAACACTCAATCTACGATAAGCGTTGAGATAAAATAACAATCCAATCTTGTCAGATAATGTATGAAATGAAATTCATAAATTATGTAGACCTTCTTTTCACATAGGCTATGTTTCCGAAGCATGATTATAAGCAGCCTGCACATAAACGTGTTTTCAGGGGAAGAGCCAGAAGTAACCGATGATGCTGAAATACGTTTTTCCTTTTATCACTTTCTTAAAATAAATTTTGTCGGAATCAAGTAATCAATGTAACTCGGATAATACTTGGAAACAAGAAAATATGCATAGCCTATATTAAAACTACATACTCATTTTTCCCCATGTTCTGCAAAACTTTGCTCATTTTATCCCGTTTCACCTAAGATGCTAGGCTAAGTTCCTATATTTTTATAGGCATAAATCAAATTTTATTTTACGATGACTGCGTCATTTGTGTGAATCACTAAGAGCTCTCAATGCTCGCATGCGACAGAGAGAGAGTCAGACTCAAGATACAGCAAAATGAAGTGCTCAGTACAACCCTAAAACATTTGTAACGTACTGACTAATGTCAACAATTACGCTCGCACATGTATATTTTGTTGGGAGAAGGCTTATTGGGATGGATTTTTGGTAGTCAAATCCCTGGATCCCAATGGCAAGCCTGAGTATTAGGCCGATTCGGGGGGGGGTGTCCATGTCAATTAGGCCAGGGGGATGTAGCAATGGCCAGTGGTTGATTGTTCTAAGCGCTGAAGACTGGCATTAAATTGATGCATGATGCGACCGTATCAGCATTTTGGACAGTCTCTATAGGCTGTCAGCATTTGCGACCGGGAGCATTTGGACCTACTTTCAATTTCCTGAACTATGAGCCTTACTACATATTCTAGAGACATTTCTGTATTAATCTCGCGCGGACGGCAAAAAAAGTCTTTCGCAGCCGGACATCCGTGGGCCGATATGTTGTGCACCCTGGGTTGGTTCATTAATATAATTAAAATAATTTTACCTCAATTTATGCAATCATGCATGTGAAAATATCTGCATTGGAAAATAGTACATCTCGTCAAGGTAAAATGCGAAAGTCGTCTTTCCACGATTATTGGCTTTTATCAGCTTCCACTGCGATAACTACGCAACTTCAGATACGCGGTACTTCAGATTTTATTAGGGCATATATTCCTGGTGTGAACCCAGGACGCACAAGTCGCGGTGGGTGACGTTGCTCTCACGACGACGATGGCCATTACGACCGTGGTCGCCCGTCATGCTCTAGGCTTTTGGCTGGTGCGCAGTACGCAAGAAAAGTACGTATGATAAAAATAAAAATGTGGTCCATGTGATAAATTGTAATTTTTTATTGAAGATCATCTTAGATTTGTAGTTACAAAATTCGCGCTAATAGCTGATATAAGGTTAGAAAATAGTTCCCTCAGAAGTCGTGGAAGACACAGCACGAATAGAAAACCGTTGGAAGCGTAGAAAGAGTGAAAGCACAGCCGTGAATATTTGACACTGGAATCTTTAATTGGAAATTTTGAGCAAAGCGTCCCATGAGCCAGTGCACAAGGCGTTGCCATCAGCGGACACTCCCAAGCAGCTAACACGATTCTCGTGAACAGCAGACACCACTCCACATCGCATACCCTTAAGCGTGTCCCATATATGAGCGTTGAAGTCATCGTATCCACCGAATACCAAACGCCCACTGCGACTGAAATCCACGGACGTAATTCCACACACGAGGTTGTCTTGTGCATAAACCATCACCTCTTGATCAGCTCTGAGATCGAACAAACGTATTGTGGAATCATCTGAACCCGTTGCAAACATGTGACCGGATGGGAAATGCTGTAGACGAAAAAGACAAGTCAGTGAATATTATAAGAAAATAATGACGTATTGAAATGTTTTAGATAACATTGACAATTTATAAATAGATAAACCTATCATACTCATTTTGAGAAAATCAAAAATCAATGCTTTGCAAAATTCAATCGTCCACTCTCATCCAAGTACGAGCATTGGTCTGAATACAAATTCAAAGTCGAACAGTTATGCAATGCTTATACCAAATCTATGAACAAAATTGAGAGCACGCAAACCTATCAGACTTAGAGACATGAAACAATAAAGATTGAGGATTAATTAGTCCCCTTTTTTAAAGAAGTAAATTAAAGGACTTGAAAACTATCAAGATAGCCCAACAAACAGGATTTATCCGGCAAATTAACAGGTATCCATCAACTACCGCATCGACATTTCCATGATATTTAGCTTTTATTGACAGATATATTAGATGGATAGCGGATATTCAAGTGATATCTGCAACGGATAAATGACATCTCAATGATGTCCATAAATGATGCATTAATTGGATATGCATACAATTGTGTCTCAGACACATCAAAATTAAAACTGTGTTTAGAAGTCCCAAAAGGCGCTCGAGGAAACTTGCTTGATTTTCTGATGTTTCATGAGTAACACAGAGTACACGTATCACTCATTCACAACTTCAAGGGTTTAACTTCATTCCTATTTATCTTGACCTCTGTAATCATTTCAATTTTATTACTGATATGCTGTCGTCCTTTGAGATCGATTGCCACATGATTCATGGATCCGAGCCCAGCAACACTGCTTGGTCAAGGAGGAAAACGTGGAAAGTTTCAACAATTAGTAAGACAAAAACCATTAAGTGGTCATTACTAAACTGCTAACCAGCCAGAATTTATGAAACCCGGAAATCAAGAGAAGTCAACCTCAATCAGAGTATGTCAAGTTCCAATACTTGATTCGTTAGCTTCATGTCATGTTGCGTATCCAATCCACTGGATTTAAAATTACTTTTGCTTTGCCTAAGTTTGGATCGGCACACAAATCTGTCAAACATATTTGTTAATTAATGCATACATTTATGCAAGCTCTCAGAAAGGCTTGATGCAAATTACTTCGACGAAGTGATGAGTTTCAATGTTTTGTACCGATAGTCAGTGGATTCCCGTGCACACCTCTGGATGTCCAGTGGGAATCGAAGAAACCATATCTGATACGAATTTCAATCAAGTATCGAAAATCGATATTCTATGGATGTGCGTAAGATCAATTTTAGATAAAATGAGATATCAGTTGGATATATAAACGATACCGTTTGATATTCAATGGACATCAAACCGACTTCCGTTTGCGGATTATTTTGTACTACCCGATTTATCCATCTCACGAGTATCTGCGGAGATTTTGAGTCACCCTTTGCTTGCCAACGGGCAAAAATTCATCCATTAGACCTGCAAATGTCATGTGATCACTGGAACTGTCGCAGACTTTGGTGGACTCTTTAAAGGGTTGGCTAGCCATTTAGGACGGTGCCTAAAACTCTCTCATTCAGACATCGTACTGTCTTTTCAACGTACTTGCTTCCCCAGGTAAATATTTGAATGATCTACGAGTATATCATTAAATATTTTCTCTAGATAATGATAAAAGACATTAGATTTGAAGAAGAGCAACTATCTGTCCTTCAAAGAGCGCATCGAAATCCTTCTTGTCGTGAAAATAACAATCAGGCGGGCACTAGGGATCACACTTAATGCTATGATGAATTTTATTGCTATTATTATAAAAAATGCTATCATTATTACAGTGATCGCAGATTCATTATCGCAGATTCTCACTATCTACCTACTCAAATCAGTGGTTTATCATGTGCTTATCTCTTTTGCAACAATATTATATAATATCTTTCATCCAGTTGGTTTTGGCATTTAGGTGTAGACTGCTACGTATCATGGCTTATTGATATAGACATGGACACGTCACGACGGCAATTATTAAAAATTCCCTTTTCATAAGACGGCATGTAGATTGCTGTGGAATGAGCAGCTGAAAAAGAACTACTATTTATTGTGCATTGCAATCACACAATTAAATTGCTGCGCACTACAGTGTCCATCACAGCATGATAGCAATGCGTCAAAAGTTAACCATTCTTTTCATCATTTTCAAAACGACGAAAATTTGAGATGATACAGTGGCTGAAAAATGCCAAAGGGAGGTTGCCAACCAACGTGCCATGCCCATTTCAACAACCAAAAGTGTGCTATACCCATTTTAACTGCTCTATCCTCAAAGATAGGACGGAAGCTGGTTCACAAAGGAAACCGCCACGGAGCAATTATAGCGCACGAATTTTCGACTGCGGCGATTCCGGTAACTAGGGAAAACCTATTTTTTTCTATTGCATTTATTATCAAATGAGAAAATAGCAGGGCATTACTAAAGCTTTTTGATCGCCTAGCAGATTAGTCTCTTCGCTCTCCGTCGTCGTTCAAAATTGCAGATACAATGGTGACAAATTTTACGTTATGTCAGTTTATAATGCTCAATATTAACTCAGTTATAGGTTCAATGCTCAACTCACTACGAATCTGATCGAGATTCGTATAGAGTTGTGCAGCGACGAGCTTCGAACTCGGATTGAACATTCAAACGATCCAGTAAACTGTCTGCTTTACCGCTTCGACTCGTATAACAGGCCTAAAATCACAAGCATCGCATCAATTACATTTTTTCATGACTCATCATGGTACTTTGCTTCAAAATATTCGTGCATTTTATCTAAATATACGGTGCAATTTGGAAAGTGTCTGCAAGCACTACAGCACAAGATGTTTTAAATCATTCTTCGTTACAGAAATCCAGTTTGAAACTCTGCCACCAATTTTTTTCGATTTTATCTGTGGACTATTGTAGACAATATTCAAACAAGTCAATGTCGCTTTAAGAGTGATACTGAGATCAAATCAATGACCTATTTTCAGAGTGTGAAAAAGTAACGTGCTTTCTTTGGAGAATGAAGGAAATCCTGTGACACGTCCATAGCAATCTATAATTAAGAATCCATGCGTTAAAGTTCTTCAAAGAATGCGCAAGTTGCAGGAATCATATCGCATATGCGTGACCATAGGTTTCTGTACTTGCAGCACCAGGGTTGCCGTTGTGATCGAAATTTGAGTCCCCACCCCATACACATAGAAAACCTATGAGGATCCCCACAGAATCCCCATTCCCCCACAGGATTAGACACCTAATTTACATGCTATTTTTCTTCATTTAGAATAACTGATATCCGATATTTCAATTTCAGTATAACATGATCAGATCCGGTAGCTGCCTTCTATGATTGGATTAGAACACAGTGGTTTTCACTGCAATTCCTTTTCTGTCACCTTATCAACTACTTATGTATTATTTTAGTTTTGTAAAACAACTGAACTCAGACAAATGCATTTGCATCGAAATGGCTCTTCAATGGTTGTCAGACCGTCAAAGAATGGATTCCAATTGGTATTATTTCTTCTTGGCAAAAAAAAACGATTCCGGCAAATGGTTTCATATAGTGCACTTGCCCAGGTTTCATAGGAATATTTAGTCAGCCTATCAGCCAGGATATAATTTATATCATAATCAACAATTGCAGCATCGTCGTTCTTCACAATCACATGGAACATGCACATCAGGAGTTTCAAACTTAAAGCGTTTATAGATTTCTTAACAAGCTTTCCGCAGGCAAATCGCGATGCTCTCTGCTTTACTGCCTAACTACGAGCGAGTCAAAAGAAATATCGATATATGGTCATCGATCACTATGAAATGAAACTACGTTTATGTTTTGACTAATCGCCTATCATTTATATGTACATGTAGATTCTTGATCAACAAATCAGACTGAAATTTAGGGATTCTCGTGCAGGTTTTTAAGTTTTCTAAATAACTTAAAGTACCTCCTGTTATTCTCTCATCTTTCCCTTCTGCTGCAAGCGCGATTGTAGCTTTGCATTGCATCCGTAGCAGGACGACCAATCTTTGAGCACATTTTGAGTATCGATCCTCGCCCAATCAGAACATGCAAGTGTGTTGCGAGAGTAAGCACTGTGAATTATTGTTGGTAAGGCAGACGTGAAATACTCGTTATACCAGTCATACATTCAAATTGGAACAGCAGAAAGATGAAATCACGATGGAGCATGAAGTTTTCGGATGACCTGTGAAGGGTGCAACTAGATATTTTTGGTGTAATGAAACCTTTCGCTATACCACTGACCAATGTCCTTGCTACTGACTGCTACACCACTGACGACATTTAAAAATCGCTTGAATTGTTCAGTATGTTGAAATGAGATTCAGTCAAAGTAATACATTCTCAGGTCAGGGTAGATGCTAAGTTTTCATTAATTTTAGCTATATCAAAAAATTGAAGCTATTCTCTTGTGATGTCCTTCGCACCACAGATTTGGAGTAAGTGTGCACTATGAACTAAGCATATTGAAATGCGGCATAGAAGATGAATTTGAGCTAAAATAGATGATTGTGGTTCTGCAAGACCCGAATTTTTAGCAAAATTGTATTTGGTGGCAAATTAGACACGAGAAGATGATAGGAGTCAAAACGCATCGTGTTAGCCTGTACCACTGACACAACTGTTAGGGACAGATCGAATTCATGTAGGCCCTTTTGCTATTTGCTACAACCGCAAATGAGAACTTTTTCGGCATATCCTACTAATATCACACTTTATTATAAAATCATCGAGGCTTTCTTGTACATCGAATTTACTGAAAATTTTTATGTGCCTCTGGGGACACGTCATACCATCCACAATTTGACATTACATAATTCTATGATACTATAAACTGAAGAGTTCAGAACGTCGTGCGCGCATAAAATTTTGTCACATTACAGACAATATCTATCATGGCAATCCTGTGTAGTCTAAATTATGAATATTGAAAAATGGCTTCAGGAGATAGAAGTTCACGTTTTCTGCGGAATGACCATGTATTATCTACTTTTTACGTAAAGTAGTACAAAACTATTTTATAAGGACCTCTTTTATATCGTGATAAGTTTCAAATATAAGTGAATGATTAATCGCATTTACCACGCAAGCATAATTATATTACACATTCAATATGAATCAAAGTGATTTGATCTACATATACATGTACATATATATAAGTGATTTACGCAATTAGCGAATCAGCCTCCATCCAGTTCTGCCCTGAAACGAGCTCGCACAGTTCTTCCTCTTCAGAGATCCTTGACACACTGAGGCTATTATTAGTCATTCAAAATCATTGACAATGTGTTACGGGTGTGAAATCAGCACAGATATTTCACAGAATTTGAGTGGTGAGATGGTAGGCTGCTTGATAATTGAAGGGCAGAATATGATGAAATGTCAGTTCTGATTGCTTCTTCTAGTGAATCAAAAAATAATGACAATCTCCAGAGAATCCCCATAGAAGCGCTATGGGAGCTGTACGGATGTCCTCAGCACCCATGCCCATGGGTATACCCACAGAATCCCCATACCCACGACAACCCTGTGCAGCACACGCAAACATTTCATAATTCTACCACCACCTATTCAGCTGTATGAAATGTTGTCATTAGACAGAATTTTGCGACGCCGAGTTTGATCATCTTTTTCACCCCATCAGTAACACTAAATCCACCCCCGACGTAGCGTTTTAAGGGCTGCGACTCGATCCATATCGATCTGAAATTTTTCACAACTAATGGTGACTACTATCAGTAATATCATCAAGCAGATGGACAGGAAAAGATCTACCTTCTTGAATTTATCATATTTTGTAACTTCTTCAACATGGGACGGCAGGATTGCATTAAGAAAAGCCAATTACTTCTATACTGCTTGCAGCTGTCAAAATCGTTAATTATACTCATCGAAAACAATTCAAATACGCATGGTTTAGAAAAAATGAGAAAAGCATTGAAATTTTTTGGCTGATGCTGATGAATCGTTTGACCGTCATCAAAATTGCGGCAAAATCCAGTAGTTAAGTAGAAATCAGCGGAAAACAAATTTAAAACTTGCACTCAGTCATTATCAACAACTTGCTACTATTATGTAGGATGCTTTTATTAATGTTACTGCTCAAAACATAAAATGCAATGCTTTTCATTTTATCAAACTAGGCATATTTCCTTTGTAATACTACAGTAATTACTCAGGGGTTATTCAAAATTTTATGGCCATTTTCAAGGGGCTTCCCTGTTTTTCTTTGGAAATTTATCACAATCAGCACAGTGAGAACTTCCACCGTTATTGAGAGTTTTGCAGCACAGTATCATTTTCTAAGCACATTCATCTCATGAGCATCTTGCAATAACAGCTAGTCATCAAGAAAGTGAGTAGAGAAGGCCAACGTGGACGTCATGTCTGTGCTGATGGACGAATATTGCAAATTACAGTATATAATTATGATAACTATTTGAAATCAGGGTAAGAAGAACATGTAGATGTAGGTGAGAAGAATCTCCGAGCGATGGAAATTATTTTTTGCTTTAAGAATTCCTTAATGAGTTCATTGGCACTTATCGCGTTTTATAATCAATCTCTTCCTCTGTGAAGATTATACGTGGTGTGAGCAACACCCTTTCTATTAGATAATCTTCTCTGGCATCTCATGTCTCTGACTCAGACTTAAAAGTTTCTTTTACTCAAAAGGCCATCGCCTTAAGTAATCAGCGAGTGCGAATATTGCAATGTTTCAGCTCAAGCGAATATTGCCAGAAATCACATTCTAAACGAAAATTTCGGTCTTCATTCACCATCTATTGTATAGGCTTACTCTCAGTCAGAAGGGTTGGTGCACTCTTTGACGAACGGTACTAATAACAGAAAGAAATGAATGAATTTCAATATGTACGTGTAGATGCTACATTTTCAAGGGATCTCCCTCCTGAGGACTTTATAATGAATGTCACTTTTAAATTTATAAAGAGATAAGTGAACTAGTTTTGATGTAAGCATGATTATGCTGTAACTAGACACATTGCATCACATCACCACTTACCGACACAGCATTGATGTCAGATTGATGCCCAAAGAATGTCTGCACACATTTTCCGTCGCGAAGATCCCAAAGTTTGGAGACAGCATCACAACCACCTGAAATAAAGGTCCGTCCGTCGCCGGAAATACTGAGGCTCATGACGTCACATTTGTGTCCAACGAATGGCATCAATAGTTGACCCTTTTCAATGTCCCACAGGAAGCTTTAAGGCAAATGATCATCTCATAGTACATTAAAGTAAATGAATGAGTGTGTGTAGTCATCTTACCATTTCATGTCTCCGGAACTGGTTAGAATTTGGCCATCACCTATGAAACGACAACAGGAAAGATATCCATTATGACCGATGAGTTCTCGTGTCGTTCTCACGTTTCCGTCACGTGTACTCAATTGGTAAATTGTGCACATATTGTCAAGGCCACCACATGCGACTGCATTTCCCGTCGGAGAATATGAGCAAGTCATTACCCAACTACTACGCAGCGGAATAGCATGAACCTGAAAGTGAATCCACAATCATTATCCCATTAATATAAATGGAATAATTAATAAATCGTGCACGATATTGCATGTTTCACGATATATGCCATCAAGCGATCCAGGCAACAATCAATTCTAAAGCCGAGGCATGAGGACATTGTGTCGTCTGAATCCGACATCGAGGTCATTGAGATATTGCATGATTATTCGAAGGAAAGATATCGTATTAACAGAAGACTGTAGGTTCGGGTGCGCTCTTAAGTCGCAATATACATACATTGAAACGCAATATGCCGGCTTGAACGGTTCAGTCATAGATAACCTTAACCAAGGTTCCATAAAACAATAATACAGTATTACAATTCAGATAGTGTTTTGAATTTTAAATCGTTTACCTTTGGCTTGGTTTATATCAAGAAATAGCAAGTCAATAAAGGAGTGGAACCTCATAAGCTAGCTATTACTATATATAAAAGTAAAATTATATTTCTGACTAAATTGCTTCATTCATCATCATTCAATTTCAACATGATATTATTATTGTTATTATATTCTAATGGTGATTAGAAGTGGCTATCTACCACCTAAAAATATACTATGTTCTGTTTTAATATGTAGTCAATATAATCTCTTTGCTATAATATATATAAACAATATAAACTCAAAGCAAATGAAATATAAAGCCAAGCAGCTGAATTAAAGGTTGTAAATATTAAAATGCTATATTGAAAAATTATTACAAATTTTCAAAGGTGACACTGCATTATCAAGTGATGATGGAAAGAAGAAAGATAATAAGTCAATAGATAAAGATAATAAGACAATAGTACAAAATTGAAACATGACGCAAAAAATCATTATGTTTTCAAACGCTGGTATTGACACAGCCCTCTTCGTAGTTGTTTAATGCTGTTTTGATTTCTTTGCTATAAACGGCCTCTCTTAATCGTAGGTTCAATCAAGGACTCATAGATGCAGTACTAGTATTACACCCTTTAGACTAGCATTGTCACGTCCATGTACAGACACTAATGCCATGAAATGCTGTGAAACTAAAAACAAAAATTAATCAACTATATCTAAAGATAATAGCATATAGGCCTGCACAAAAACATGAATGACGTAACTTGAAATCATCAAAAATAGCAATATGAAATATAAGTTAAAAATAGGATAAAAAGCAATTAAGGAGAGGCACGAAGGAGGGACTGAGCATTGCCTCTTATAACTAAAAACTATGCATGTTAAAGAGTCACCTGAAGTGACTCATGAACGGAATTTCAAATACTGAAATGCATGGTTTTCCATAATTCAAAATAATTCTAGTATTAAATATTTTTGATGACTTTAGAAGACTGCAATATATAAGATTTTACAGAATCTAGGTAAAATTTATTAAATCTACTGCTGTACACTCATGAAAAACGTATCCTGTACAGATAGTTTAAGATACATAGGAGTCCATGGTTCAACGGATCGATGTCTTTGCGTAAAATAGTCAGGGAGATATTATCTCAGTGAGGGGGGATGGAGGCTGACGTGTTCAAATGTTTGTGGATGGATGACTGCATTTTTAAAAGATTTTCAGTTGTTCTAACATGTAAAGATCGGAAGGTGCTTGCTACGTATAGGCCTAGTTCCTTGTTGATGATTTTACAAACTTTCGAATGTGCACGTTTTTCTTTCGTTCCCTCTGAGGTCCTGGGTGCGATGTGCAAGCCTCACTGGAAGAACTGATTTACAAAAAACATTTTTGGCTCTTCATTCAAAGAATCACTTGTATTTTGGAAATTGAAAATAGAAAAACTTCTCCGGTTTAATTTGATAATCTAATAATCTAAATTAAACAATCTTTAATCAAATCTCATTAGCTTTCCATCTTTGAAGAATGGAAGATAATAATTTATTCGAAGTACTTATTCAAACTATTCAGCACATCTTACCTTCCCGTTGTTTGATGAACATTTTTTATTTCTTCGTTTCAAATCGTTTTTTCAATTCTTAATTTGGCATCAGATGGGAGAGCAGAATTGTAGTTAGTAAGAAACTTCGTTTCATAAACTTCTAATATAAGGTGGTCTTATTGGTTCCCTTTGTACGTTGAAATCAAGAAGCTCGAGAGAATTGTTTTCTGCTAAATGTTCGATTAAGGATTTGAGATTTGCGTGAATGTTACTCATCGTGTTTAGGATCATTTGGGATCTTTCTTTTGATGTGGTCAATATAAAATGCCACCAACATTCCGTGAAAAGTGGGCCATTTGAGGAGAGAACAAAACCTTTTTTCCAAGTGTGTCGACGAACAAAATAGCTAAAAGACCAGTTACACTGGCACCCATAGGAACGGTGGTCCGGTTAGAAAAAAGCGCATCGATTCTATCTCTGATTAACTTATTCACCTTTAATAAACACTACATTTCAGTTATTGAAAACGATGCATTTCATAAAATGTCTAAACAGCATCAACTTACGATATAACAAGGCAAATCAAAAAAAGGAGCAAAAACAGATTCAGAAAGCATAAACCTGGTTCAGACACATTTATAATTTGTGTACAAATCGCATCTCGTGTCTGCAGATAGGTTTCTATCAGCGTGAACTTGCAACAATCGTTAGTGTAGTAAACTGTGGATTTCAGCTGCCAATAAACAATGCATTTAATAACGCCTCAACAGCTTCAATTTATTAAAAACAAAAAGAAGGAGCAGAAGATTCCGACTTATTCAAACTGTGTGTATAAATAAATCAGACGTAAACCTTGTTGTTGCAGATAGGTTGCTCTAACTGTCGCTTGCTTTCACTTTAACACTTATGCTACCATGACTGGCAATTTTTTGCCACCGTACTTCAGAATCATGATAACTTTTGACAGATGAATTATCATACTCCAATCTTTCACATTATTGAAGAATTTGTCATTCTACTGATATCCCATGATTGATCCGTTTACCAAAAGTAAGGATGAATGAATAATAGTTTACTTTTGTAGCCATCACGTCAAAGCATCATTTTTGCACCAGTCACGGTAGACAACGTGATTATGTTTCTTAGAGAAAAATATTTTGTAATGCTATTGCACCCGTAATTCAGAACTGTATTCTCTTTTTTGCAAACCCATCTGCGTCAATTTCTAAATGATTTATAATGAGAGCTTAAGAGGCGAGTCTATTAGAGATTGAACTTCTATGCTAGTTTTAGGAATGGGGCTCCTGGGGCTATAATAGGAGAGGAGTGTTTATTAGAGAATGGGTGTATATTAAAGTGAATACGGTACATACACTGTAGATGTGCATGCAGGATGCAGGCGTACAAGTAAAAAGATGAGTCGTTGTGTAGAAAACCATTTATAAGCAAAAACTCGAATTTTTGAAATAATTATGTAAAGTTCTATTTAAAATGAAAAAATACTTTTAAAATTGATTTAAAGATTTCTAATCAAGATTTTGCAAGCATCGCATTCATAAAATTTTGTGTATATCGATGACCGGTAAGTATGTGTATTAGCTCAATATTTCAATATAACATAATCGAGCATTATTGAACATCAAATTGAATACCTTATCTTGACAAAACAACTTGAATTGAAGTTTGGCAGAATCAACAACTTCAGGATATAATTCGATTTAACTTCGTCTGAATCTCATGAAGTTCTTGCATTCGTTTAAAAAGATTGATGCTTATTCCAATTAAGCTTGGAGAAATGACACTGGAATTTGCATCAAACTTGTATTTTAGAAGGCTAACGTTCTATCAGTTTTACAGCCATCATCGACCAAGACCGCCGGCTATAAGTATGAAGCAAATTTCTCTATCCTTCATCAATTTTCCAGAAGAGTTTGCACCAAATCCAGCACTAGGCATTAAAAGAAGGCCGCTGTTCAATCAAGTTCAGCAATTTTCTGAGCTGAGCTTAGGCAGAGCTTCAGCGTCCATGAAACGCAATAGCAAAGACTGCACTGCATGCTATCTTTCAGTGTATCGTACATAAATGGAAGGAAGGCTCCCTAGTCTGAAACCTGGATAAGAGCAGCTCTACAAGTAATGCCTTTGATCTGAAGAAATGGCAGTCACTACTTGACGTTTGTCCACTGAAATCAACCCATTTCTCGAGAGGTGGTAGGATTTGCAATGTCCGATCTGCCACAATGAATGACATTTTCTTACCATTTCACAGCGCAGAACTCCAAGGGGAGTACGTCCGAAATCAGTTACATTAGCATTTTGAGCTCGACTATTCTACCACAATTTAATTGATGGTTGATAACATTATACATACATCCACTGAATAAGCAAAATCCGGAAATAAATAAAATGCAATGCATGTACATTTCACAGATAGACTTGAATAGCATTTCCTGTATTTTTGTCTTTTCAAGAATAAAATTGGTGGACATCAGCACAGAAAACATTGAAATTCGTATAAGAATGGTGATCAGATTTAAGGGTTTAGCATAAATTTCTAATCAAGTGAGTAGGAGCTTATTTGAAATTATAAAAAATCATCACTTGAAAAAGACGCGTGTTGTACAAATTTAACTCAGTTATAGTTGTGGAAAATCAATATAAAACTCCTGTTTTTCAGAATTCTCAATTTTTCCCGACTGTGGACGCCCTGCAATGAAGTTTGCCATTTCTTGGTCAGACCGCTGCATGCAACAACGATGCATTTAGCAAAATGCTTATCACAGAACTCGGGTATCCGCACGCAAGCCAAAGACTAAACCCATAGTTCAACTTTTGGAGCCTTAATTTACTAGAGAAATCATGTGAACCTTTAGAACGTATCACATTTTCGATTACATTGCATGCAGAAGTATACAGGTTTCTACATGGCCTATAAAAGCAGTATAAAGAACTATATTTCGATTATATTCATTTGCACGATAGATTGAAAGATTTAAAGTTATGAATTGATAAATACACACCAGGGCATGCAACTTACTAATGCTAGAGAGGACAATAGAAAAAGAAGGAGAAATTTCAGTCGCGAGGTAATAGGAAATTTTAAAATCACTGACAACGGTACCAAATTACGGTTTGAGCACTGCACTCAGCCAGAGCACTTAAAGACACGCTGTAATTGAACAGCACTCAAAGACATGCTGACTTATTTATTCATGCTCACTCATTGAAATCTGATGATTAATGTAGACTTACAAGGAAATGCAGTTATTAGAATTTCAAGAAAATTCTGTATTGATATCTCCCGATCTTAATACTGCAAAATGATCGGAGGTGTGCCTAGAAAAATTTCCGAACCCGGGTCCGTGCTTTGAAAATTGCCGGGTAAATCCGTTCCCGGACTTGAGCACCTGGTCGCTCCATACTAGGCAGTCGGTCATCATACTGATTAGTTTCTTGCTTCTTTGTATATATCTGCCTCATCAAGTGCGAGCATGTGTTTTTATGCAGTGCAAGTGTACTTTTATCACAGCTTAACGTTTTTGCCCGAGTGAACGCAACAATGACTCCTTTTCATGTCTATTGAAAACTATTTTCTAAATAAGTTTAAGCTTCCTCATACTTTCCTTCACACGTGCTGAGTCGTGAGGAAACTAGATTACATTCGAGAGGCGAAAGTTCATTTTCAAATTTGTATTAGTTCTGCCTCGCGCTACCTATTTAAGAAGAAAATGATGGAATAGTAAACATCGTATAAGCAGATCATACTAAACGAATCACGAACATAATTCAGTGGATGCGATGGAAAAGAATTAACTTATTTTTCTATTTCAAGCTGTTTACCGTCAAGAACCTCTTTCTTCTTTTATGAGCGGGAGGGCAATTTCCTCTAACATACAGCTTATTGCGAGATTACTGCTATTTTCACAATAAAATACAGCTTGACAACAAAAAGTGTAGACAATTCAAGCGCCTGATAAACGCTTAAGGAGGTATGGAAGAACCATCCTGCTATCCATAATAAGCTACCAGACTGGTTTTCCGATAAGTTGCAACTTCCCCTATCCAGAGCGTGACAAATTTTGAAAATCCCTCCCAACTAAGCCAATTACATGATTGTTGAGCGACCCTTATACAATGTAAATTATATCTCCCCCATTCAAAAAAGCAATCACAATCACTGCCACACTTTTCGAAATTAGACCTTGATCTCGAACACTGAAGTGGAGGTCACAACTACATGTTGATGTCAATAATACCGAAGCCGAAACCATGGTTTCAAACGAAAGATTAGCAACAAATAAGTACAGGCACATAACACCAAGTAGACACATCTTTACTAATACCAAGTACAGAACTCAAAAATAGAAAAATTCGGTCTTAGAGAAGTGGTTTCATGCATTCATGATATCTTGAAGTATTTCTGTATCTTTGCATCTTGGATACGTGAATTCTTTGGGTTCTCATTCTAATAAGCGGAAGGCCTTTTTTTAGAGATGACATAAAGTTCTTTTCTCCTTACAATAGAGACTTTTTCAGTTATACTGAATACTAGCTCTATCACATGATTAGCAAAATGATTTTGACGACATTCTCGTCAACTTTGCTTCGCTAAGCAACGATCCGGTTTTCCGATAACACGCTGTGACCTTTGAAGATCTCAATCGCAATTAACTGATAAACACATGTCACTATACATGAAATAAAGGCAGACACCAACCTTATTGGTGGTATAACCATCCCAAACGATTAGCTTTCCGTCCTGTGACGCCGACACGAGATTGCGCGAATCTTTAGACCAATGCATGGCATAAATCTTAGCTAAATGGCCACGCAATGTCTTCCGAGAGCGAAGCGTTACTCGACCAACAGGCGGAACATTCTGAGTGGCCTGGACCATATTCGTATCGCAAGCTGAGTTCTGAATCTCCTGCAAAACAGATAATCAGATAAAAGGAGTTTATACATCGAATAAAAAATAATGAGATGGATAACATCTTGGATTGCAACATTTCTTTAGATCGAATTTTAAATGATCAAGTTCATGTTATTCCTGAAGATAGCAAGATATCCAAGCATCAAATTTATGTACTATTCAGAAATACAATTCTTCATGCTGACATTTTTCAGAAAAAAATGAAAAATTCGAAGAAGCCTAAATTAATTTCAGCAAAATTCTAAAAGTCATCCCTATTGACAATCGTCAGAAAATATTCCAACAGTCATTCATGTGACAATTGCACTCATCAGACTGACACATGTCCTCCAATGGTTTTTCTACCTCTTCATGATCTAGCGCAACCCGAAGCCTGTCTTCCTCTCTTCAGGTTCACAATACAGCAGAGCATTCATAGCAATGTTCATTAACTTTCGAACTGTTTGATGACTTATTCTGTTCCTTCTTCTGTTGTGAAAAAACATTGGAGGCTGAATGACCTCTCGACAGAGGCTGATGTTGGTGAGATCGAGAGGAGACGTGTGGCAGTAGCGAACATAAGAGATTTGGCGTCGAAAGCGAGCCACCATCGTTGAAGGAGTAGGGGTTCTCGCAACTCCAAGACCGTCTTAATCACTTGTTCTTCCTTTCCAACGCCGATCCACAAACTTATGGGTTCAAAGTTTCCCGTCTTCGTATGTAAGACAGCTAATTATTCAAAAAGGGTCGATTGCATTTCTTCTGATGTTTCTGAAGGTAGCAAGTAAATGTTCGCATGCTTCTGCTGCTTCAACCGAGTTCAGTCCTCTATCCATGAAGTGAAGATCCACACTGTCAAGTTAATAGAGAACGCCGCTTTCGAGTCTCCTGTCACGAAGTCTTTCCGGCATTGAAATTTCATGCCCATCAATTGCTCATCACATTTTGAAAGTGGAGAACGATTCAGAGCGAGGGGATGACTTAATCTATGCATGTTACCCAAAAATTCTCAATGAGTAAAAAGTTACTCAGCGCGTGAAACTTGGGATGATTGTTTGTCTGCGACATTCGGTCAAGAAAGCATCAGTTTTTGAGACCGTCACATTTGTGAAATTAACCGATCAGCAACAAACATCCTACTTTAGCAATAATGGACTAAGGAAGTAAATGCAGAAGTGAACACATGTAGCAAGCCATCATTTTTTTCCATCCTAAACGAGCTACGTGAATACATGAATGTTAAAATGAATTATGAGTTATTATAAAGGCATACATGAGAATGTTGAAATTACCTGTATAGTGTATATGCACGTAAAAACAGCTATAACTATTTTCACTACGCTCGAGTCTAAACAAAACATACCATTAGCTGCCGCTTGAGGGACTCTACTTCTTGAGACAACTTCTTCAGTTCGCTCATTTTCAGCTAAAATGCAAAATATTGTAGATTAGCACTGGAATGAATGCAATGACTATGATGATCGACTTTTCGATGAAAGTTTGTTGTAAGCGCAAAAACTAAGCCAATCTAATAAGCAAGGTAATCACATCAGGAAATGCCTGAAATTATCTTTAATATGACAGCTGCTGTACGATAAGACTATATTACGTATTGTTAATACAGCAAAACCTGCAACGTACTTGAAGGGACCTTGCAAATTGTTGCGTTATATTCGAGAGAGGCAAACATCATCTGCATGGTAGAGTAATCATTCTTACTGCGAATGTAAGAGTTGTATTTTCATTCGACGGAAGTTCACTGAACAAGATGAAAATATAAAATACTAGTGTTCGGATTTAGTAACAATTCGGATTTACTAACATATTTTCGTAGCACGGCGAAGTTTCCTATTTATTATAGAGAAACTTGTTCGGATTTAGTAACGTCGAATTTAGTAACAATTCGGGTTTAGTAACAATTCTTATTTGCACCATTGATGAAATCGTTCGAGTATTGTAACATGTTGACCACCTGCGAACAAGAAGTATTTGTGCACACGTGCCCCTCCCTTCGGCGATTCAGATTTAATTGAGATAAAACCATTGATAACCTTAACAGATGTTATCTGAGGAAGCTGGTGTGCAGACTAAGTCAAGAGCCTCTGGTCAAGAGTGTTACGATCATCAGTTGCATTGATAACTCACATCCCATCCCTCTCGATTCAAGCGCAAGTTGAGCATTGATGTAGGAGTTAGCAGGATAGTGGACTTCCCTAACTTTCTCGTTGCCGCGGTGAACCTGATGACCGTTTGTGCGAGACGAGGGATTGTGCCCCGCGCCCAGCGCGCATGTCATCACATTTTGACAATTGATAAGATGCTAATTCGAATTTGACTGATAATGATCTAAGAAAGAGCCTCTCTGAACACACCTGGGATGTCACTTTATAAAGTGTGAATGATAATTGTTTGCACGATGGATCAGATAAGTGTCAGACAGAGACTCCAAAATCTTGCTGTGTACTTGACGAAACTTACATCAATGAATTTAAGATCTATCACCGGCTTTTAATCAAACCCGAAGGAAACACATCATCACAACCTTAGTCTGTCTAATATTGTGTGCACGCATCATGTCTCCACCTACGAACAAGCGAACTTGACTATCACTTTCGGACAAATATTCTGTTATTCTCGATTTGAATAAAGGTGTGAAATCTTCGACGATTCAGAAGCGATTAAATATTTCGCATTCTCTTGTTTCTGTTATCAAGAAAAACAAGGATGCTATATTAAAACAGTTCGAGGCTGGTGAAAAGCACACGCAAAAGTCAAGTAAGAAATGCAACTACGAAGAACTCGATCGACTGCTTCTCGAATGGTTTAAACAGGCATCAACGGCGAATCTACAAGGATTAACGGGCTTCGTTCTACAGCAACAAGCACTCAAACATGCTGCTAAAGCAAATTTAGTGGATTTCGACGGAGAAAAAATTGACATTAATTGGATCAATCGCTTCAAGAAAAGACATTCCATCGTGTCTAAAATTCAGCATGGAGAAGCGTCATCTGTGGATCCTAACGACGCTGCTTATTGGCAGGAAAAGAGCTTACCAGAGATTCGACGTGCATTTCCTAGCAAGGACATTTTGAATGTTGACGAATGTGGACTTATGTGGAAGTTGTTACCAAATAGAACACTGGCATTCAGGGAAGAAAAGTGCAGTGGAGGCAAGCATGCCAAGGACAGGATAACTGTCTTAGTAGGAGCCAGTGCCGAAGGAGAAAAACTGCCATTACTTATCATCGGTAAGTCAAGAATGCCTCGTGCGTTCCGAAACAAACAACTACCAGTGGAATATAAATGCAATCGACGCGCTTGGATGACCGGTGAGTTTTTTACTGCCTATATTCAGCAATTAGATCAGCAAATGAGGTCTAAAAATCGAAAAATCGCTCTCATCATTGATAATGCTCCGTCGCATCCCAAAGTCGCTAATCTAACGAACACATTGTTCTTCTTACCTCCAAACACAACGCCTCACACACAACCTATGGATGCAGGTGTGATTAGAAATCTCAAATACCAATACAAATTGAAACTCGTAAATCGAAAGATTGACGCACATGACCTTGGTCAAAAATTCGCGATTGATCTGTACGAAGCAGTCACCATGCTGCATAGCTCATGGCAGAATCTGTCAAGTGACACGATTAAAAACTGTTTTCACCATGTAGGGTTTCATGAGGAAGAAGTGCAACCAATGTGCTCACATGAGATCGTTCAAGATGAGACGGTCATACAACAAAACATTCCTGATAACATTTGGGAACGCCTGCGTTTGGTTTACGGAGACTTTAATTTCGATGAATATGTTGACTTTGACCATAATGTGATCACAACAGAAACTCTCTGTGACGAGCAGATAATTCAAAGTGTTCTTCATCCAGATACGGCAAGTGATGACTCTGATCAGGAATGTAGCGTTCAAAACGTTACAGAGTATGAGGCTCTGAGCAGCATTGATACACTTGTCCGATATTTTCGTGACGACGAAGACGGTGCCCCTTTCATTTTTGAATTGAACAAATTCAAAAGTTATGTTGTTCGCCGTGGCCTTGAAAAGAAGCGACAGTCCACATTGGATTCCTTCCTCAAGTAAGCATTGAAATAGAAGTGTGTCGGAAGTTAAGGATCGCTTTTAATTCCTCTTTACTACATGTCCTATGCATTATTTTCTGTAGTAACTGCGTATATATCCTATAGTGTTTATGCTTCTAGTAACACTAATTGGTCATATTCTTGCTATTGATTGAATCTTTGTACCATTATTTCATTGAAATATCATCAGTGACATGATTTTTGAAAATTCGGGTTTAGTAACAATTTGGATTTAGTAACATATTTTACCTGCACGATGGCATGTTACTAAATCCGAACACTACTGCATGTGCATACAGTTGTTACAATAGTGCATGAAGTTATCACCTTCCGCCTCGCATGTAACACTCCTGAATACGATGGAAATGCCATTTAAGGTGGCTGATTGATATTTGTCGCAAGTCACTTTTCAGTAATTCGTGCTTGGAAGGCTACAGATAATAATTTGAAATGTGTTGCATAATGAAACTAGTTCAATACACTTTCACGAAATTTGCAGTACAATAAAATCATTGAGAACAAGTGAATATTTTTTACCATTCTACATACCAAATTCATATTTTTCTATCTGTCAACCAGGCAAATGCCATGATCCTAAAACTTTAAGTGCCCCTATAATATTTATGAGCCGAATCATTAATTCCAACAGTAGTCTATCTGCTTTACAGCATGTCTCTACGAAAATTGACTTGATGCGATTTTTTTGGCAACGAATTCCCGAAAAATTACGTTTACCGAAAAAATCATTCAACATTTTTCTGGTCACGGCACCATTAATCGAGGCTTCATTTTTTGTGGCACCTCTCCATAACTTAATGATTGCTTGAATTGGAATTAACCTTTTCCTAGCTATATAACAGGTTTACATCCTAACATCAAAGCCAAAATGTTGCAGACAACGCGCACAGCAATCTGTAGAACCAATATTTTGATTTTTATTATACCTATGCAAACAGTAATTAAGAGATTAGTATGCAGCTTTCTCATAAACGACAACGCTGTATATTATTGCCCTTCAACGAAGAAATACGAGATAAGGTCAAATTTCAGGGAAATGCTTCAAAAAATTCTCTGAATGAGTGACGCCTTCTGATGCGACTGATTCTGTCGGATTATGATGCATTTCACAAAGCTGAATTTAGTTTTTCACAACTTGTTCTATCGTGCTATCCAGATGCACCTGACGTCGTCTATCAAGTCCAGTAAATGCTATCGGAGTTCTGCGTCCCTTAGATATCATATGAGCTTACTAATCATTAATGTTCCTGACTCTTATCGGCTACACAATCATTTTGTTAATGCAAGCCGGTACTGGCAGACCACAATTGAGCACGCTCAGAACTTCAAGTTTGGTCTATGCATTGTCAATTAAGATATTCCGATATGGTCTGCATGTCGCAGAGATCATTCGTACGTCTTCGTTGTAGTGGGCTAAATTCAGTATCTCTTTACTGCAGATAAAACTGTATAAATAACCACAATTTGGGAATTTTGCACATTCGTGCTCAAGATCTTCGATTCGCGCCTGGGCGTGAATTCGTGAAACAATTAGGACGCTGCATGTTTCAAAGTCAATACGGTACTAATTCTATGATTCTCTGCAAAACATCACAGCATCTAACTTTTTATATAGGCCTATACCGTGAACTCTGCATATCCCAATCCTATATTTTCTTGATAATGGCTATGCTCTGAATAGCCGAAATATCATGCTGATTAACTTTTTTTGCACATTTTATATAATATAAAACTTCATTTCTTCCCAACATATTCTTGAAAAACTTAGTCGTCTAAACCGGCTTCGACTCGGATCAAGATAAAATAAAGTCGTCTCGCTTCGACCAAGTTTTCCGTGAATGTCTTCACTTCAAACTTCAATATAGTTTGATCAACATTGAAAAGCTTTTCTCATCAATTTCACGAATTTCCCACAAATTTGTAGAGAATTTTTTTATTGCAAAGCAGTAAATTCTCTTTATAATATATCGAATAAATTTATATAATACGAAAATCGGGCAATGAGACTCATCAAACTGACAAACTATGACAACTAAATCGAAGACATTGAGCTAACGTGCTGCACATAAAGTCGAATTGATGAAAATACAGCAATAGCTTCGTCTATGTTTGAGCTGTATCGCATCGCACACAGGTAGGCCTCTCGCGATGATGACCTGAATCTAGTGCTGGAATCAATAGACTGTACAGTGTGCACTTTAGAAAAGAATTAGTGTAGTCTTCATAAGCGGGATAGCTTTGGAGTGGAAATTTCTTCCCTATTTATTTCCCACTTCTAAAGATCAGAGATAAATTTAAGACGAAATAATATGATATTCGCTATTATTGATGCCTGGCAGGCAGAATGAATTTTGGAACGAGGCCGAAAATGAGACTTTCACAGAATGACGTACACCCTATGCCTACTACGAATCTGTGTGTCCCACGCGTTCTAGCTAATTCCTGCTCTTGTCAGAGAAGGATAAAAAAAACCCATGCTAATCCTATGGGACACAGGTAGCAGCTTTTGGCAAAAAAGAAATTTTCTTTGTTTTTTCCTATCAACTGAGAAGCATTAATTCTAGAGCCATAATTTTCGGCATGATATGTCTTTAGGTCATGTCCTATCATGTAACTGAGATATTATCATGCTTCTTATCGGCGATGCATGCGAGAATGTGGCTCAATATGGATAAAGTAGTAGGCCAATATGTTGGTGTTTGTCGACAGTATGAGGCTTGCCAAATCTGTATGTGCATAGCTTCACAGATGAATGTTCATGAACATGATAAGAAATGACCTAAAGACATTCCACTTCAAAACTTATGTCTTCAGACTTTGTAACCTTCAATTGATAAGGGAAAACATAGAAAATTTCATTTTTACCAAAAACTGCAGTTTGCGTCCCATTGAATCAACTGCGTTTTCCTTTGATCCCGTCTGACAAGAAGAGGGACAAACTAGAACTCGGAAGACGAGCAGATTCGTAGTAGAAAAAATGTGTACATTATTCTGCGAAAGTCTCGTTCCGTGCAGAAGCTCGTTCTGCCTGCCTGATTACATGCCTCTGATTTCTTTTTAGTGGTAGCATTATCCCGAAGCCTCTTGTTTCCTTGCGTAATGCTCACATAAATGTGCAATCGCATCTGTGAAAGCAGTAGGCTATGTGTCCCAAGCCATTCCCATCCCATTTTTATGAGACATAATAAGTTCATTAACGTAAGACAAGGTCTATATTAAGACCCAACATTAAAAAACACATTGTTATGACTACTTAGTACTATGTATGTGCTGGCCGGCAGGAGGGAGCACTAATGTTTATTTGAGGAACTTATTCCCGTTTAACATTCAATGGATGACTTGCTATAGTGCGGGGATCTCTGAAGGGATCATCGCGGTGTATAACCCATCTTCTTCTAACCCAACAACTCATAGGAGAAATGAGTTTCGGAATGATTCTTACCGCACCCCTACGATACATGAATGGTAAAATCACTCATGGATTAAAGAGTGGACACGCATGAAATCCAAAAATATTTGCTCCTGCGTAGTCCGTGCGTTGCAGTGACATTTTGATTTCTAGCGTCGAAAGAGGGATTACTATTAAATATTTGAAAAGTGATTAATATTTCAGACTAATTTGGCATGGCATGGTGCATTTTCATGGATAAAGTTACATTGCTTCATGATGAGAAATGACGAATACGTGTCAGAACGTCCGTGCGTTCTTTGTGGAATTGCCCTATAGTTAGCCACACTGTATAATTAGTCACATAGGCATATCCATCTTATCAGAAAATGATTTTATAGAGCTGCAATCGCAAGGCGACATCGAAGCCCAGGTTTAACATAAATGTACTATGCCGCATGTGGAATTATGAAGGATATGATGCATCAGCACGACATACGAGGTGAATCAATATACATGGTGTAACAAAAGTTTCTTCCCCATACATTTTTTCACCGCTAGAGAAACAGAGGAATCGCAGAGAAATACATTTAATATAAAATAACAACTATATATTGATCATCAATACCACGAAAAAAACACAATACAGTCAATACTTTTCTGTTTGCTTTCAAATTCTATGAGCTGCATGATTTTCAAGAGGAATGAGCTACGCAACCGGAAAAGTTTGTCTAATAACCGTCCGACGCATAGAACCAGTTGCTCGAGGTTCTTAAGATGAAGTAATTTTGGTAACTTCATGGATAATTTAAATTTAGTCTTGCAACCTAGGCCATATGTGTTCATTTGGGTTCAAGTTCGGTGCGTTGCGTGCACCATCGGTCCAGACTTTCATTTCATCCTCATCAAACTTTGCTGCAGTTTGCTTCATCTTGCATCAGCACAGAGAAGCTCGTCTATAACTGATTACACCATTGAGGAGGGTATATTATTGACCCGATTATGTCGTCTGACCTGACGATTTTATGATTACGCAGGACGCGAAGTTCCTTCTTACCGCACTTTCAGATCCCGCCACCGTTTTTCATTCGTTACTTTGGCCCTCATCTTAGGCTTGGTTGTAGATTGTTTGTTCGGATATTCAAGCAGGCGCACTGCGTATGAAAATCTATTACAGCTCTATTCAGCTTTGATTCATAGAATGTGGATGTGCGATGACAGAAATTTGGACCCAACAGTATCATCGAAGTAGGGCTACAATTCGTCGATCATCCTTGGTCAGACGCAAACTGATTTTGACATTTTTCTGAAAGAAGGGACTTCATCGCTTGTGGTAAGAGTGTTTTGTTTGTGGTTAAAGTGTTTTGTTTTAGCATAGAAAAGAAAGTGCGAGTGAGGGCAACTTAAGTTTCAACTCATGGGGAAAACTCATCTATCTTTGTCACAAGCAAAACGGAAAGCATGCGCGACAAGTTGCTGCTTAGCCGCAGAAGGGCTTAAATGATACGTTCCTGACTTCAATCCTTCAAACACACACACCATTATCAAAGATGGAATTCGAAATGAAAGCGATTGCGGTGTTGTTGTAAGTGACGACTCAATCATAAAACCATATACTTATTGCAAAAAATCAGTCAACGTGTGTCGAACACCCAATGATGTAGCACCGAGGTCGTACTACATTCGAACTATATATTTAAAGATGAAAATATTCTTTCAGACTGGTATTATGCCCAATATTTCTTCCGTAAAACTTTTGTCTGTAGGATGGTCTATTTAATGCTCGAGTTTTCAACTCGCTCCGTAAGGAAAAATGACCTGATATGCGATTGAAAATACAGAAGCATGGATTTCAGTTCAAGAAGTCACACTTTTAATCATGATTCGGACGGTTTGCGTTTTCCTAGGACTGTTACAGAAATAACCACTAAGTTTCAGGATCATGATCACATAATTCTCATGTGATGATGAAAATCATTCCAGTAATCATTTATAATAGAATAAAATGCTTATTAATTTGCAATAATTAACTGAAGTGGTGTTACGAGAACTAATGGTGTTCTCCAATACGTAGGTGTATCCATTGAATTAAACAGTTTTTAAAAGTTCTAGATAGAGCTTTCTCATGGCAACGAATTAAAATTGATCAGATAAATGAGATAGCAGCCTGAAGGCAAAGTAAGACTTTGGTTCCTGGTCAAAATAGTATCTGCATTAGAGGTGGGCTATAAATGTTCGAAATAAGGTCACATGTTCAAATCCATTTGAACACCAGTTTATTTCAATGAGTAGTGTCTCCTGATCATTTAGGTACTAATTTTATTGAAGCCCGTGCAAAATTGAGTACGGACGAAGACAAACATGCTAAGCCACTGTATAAATTTTAACGGTTGATGTATTCTGCGACAGTTCGTACCAAACAATGGCTTCAACAAGAAGGAGCTGACACTTTCATCTGGTTGATTATAAATAGATCTGCGGATTCCTAGCATATAAATCAGGACCATTCGTGCTTTCTCTGAATACTCATATGAATGGGTCCCAGAATTCCTAAAATTTCAGCCGCGGGTTACCATTTTCATTTTCTTTAGATACCTCAGATGATACCTGTGTGCATGTCAGTGAATGATTTTTTTTCAACTTCTTACAATATTTTATAACAGCATCACAATTTTAAAAATTTAGTTTCTGAAATCACAATTATGCTTACTTCTAATTACGTGAAGACATTCGCATTAATAGGCCTATTATAGATTGGTGTTGAAAATGGTCCCGAAAATCTGTCTAAAAGAAACTCTAGAAGTGATATTCGAAATGCAGGAACCTTCGAAGCAACATATAAAACGCATGTTTCTGTTACAAAAATTCACCCGGGAAATCGACTGCCTGTTGCAGATCATCCAGAAGAATGCGATCTATGAACTTCTACTCGGTATGGAGTAATAAGTTTACAAATGACCATTTTAAATGCTTGCCGAAATTTTCAATATGGCATATGAGCTCTCGCATGAGTACCGATCTGAAGTTCAGAGGAAACGGAGAAGAACAAATCCTTAGAATTGGCGAGTCAAACACTTGATTTTCCAGGGCTGCCACTCTTACCAAAAATAAAAACCGGAAAGTCAAATCGGAATGGGCCCCTTAAATTGCGTAGTCGTGGGCCCTCTCAAAGCGAGTTTTGAAAGCGTTCAAGCAGAAGTAGGGTCTGTTCTAATAAAGATGCTTCTGAATCCTCACAGTTAGCAAGTAATTGGACAAAATTATTACTGATGTTTATTCAATCATCAGCTTCAACAAGGTGCACTAGAAAGCATGACTCGAACAGCTACTATTTTCAGGAGAACCGTTTGACTGAGTGTACTAGAAAGACCGGTCTACCTGCCCCCAATGCAAAATCAGTAAGAGGTTATTGAACGATTGACAATTTCCGCTCGATATAAAGACTGCATATCATCGAAGTCTACATGTAGGCCTATGGATGACTTTACTTAAGTGTTTCAAAGACAGCTTTCTTCATTTCGTTCAAAAATATTACATTCAAATTTATAATGCACTAGTCTCGTGCAGCTTTGTCACTTTCTATTAATCGTGCCATGACGTCACACGGTGCAAGATCCCATCCTTATTGTGAAGAATTTTCATGAAACCACTAGGAAATTGTTGTTCAGCTGTTCGACATTTGGAAGACTGCTTCAGCAGAGCGGTCTGGTTTCAGCAAATATATTCATACAAAATCTATGGTCAGCGCAGTCTTAATGCTTGGGCAGGCATTTCCGTAAGCCATTATTCTTTCGAGAAATCGAGAATGTGTGGTAGAATCTTCCTTTCTATGCTGTATAAAATATACCGAATGTCATGGAGGATAGGAATATCTTCATGTAAGATAGGATACCAGCGCACTACTACAGACCCATCGTAAATTATTTAAACAGCAATTTTCCTAATTCTTGGATTGACCGTCATAGGAGCCTTTGGAATGACTTCCGATACCACCAGATTCAATGCCAAGTGACTTTTTCTTTTGGGCACGTTTAAGAAATGGTCCATTAGAGTCATCCTATGCATTTGGATGAACTGGAAAACAAAGCTTTGTACCGTTATCTGCACATCGACGAGCGATTGCGTAGAGATATGCTCTTGCGCTGTTGACCGAAGAATTAGATTGCGTTCGGGCAAATGGTGAGCAAGTAGAAAATAAATGTTATAGTGGTACTAGTGTTAGCAACTGTTTCCCCTTGAATCATAATTAACTTACAGAAATTAATCATTGAGCCGCTAATTACTAAATTGCATCAACAACTTTGACATTATTACTGCTAGAATCCGCCACGTTACATAAACAAAAAAATTTTGAATCAATGACACACAATATATTGACGACTAAAAACTATCGCATTTTCTCAATATGAGGAAACGGAGTTAAATATTGTGCCCAAATCTTCCACATTACAGAAGCCATGCAACTCGTACACTGTTTAATCTGAAATGAGATGAGAGCAACATTTGATACCATCCATTGCAAGAAATACTGACGTTTCTGGATTTTTAGCCGTCATTAGTGCGTATACCTGTTAAGAATCAGCAACTCACATGTAAACAAATCATCGTCCGAAATGCAGACATCTACAATTAATGAAATACATGCAATTCAAATCTCGTTCTGTAGAGTTCGCTTCCAAAATTTGAAATTCGTAAACACCAATACAAATAGCTAATTGGTGTTTGCACTTCATGCACGAAGCTGAGCTGCCGGATTACCAAGCAAATCCACCTACCGATGGTCTGTGGAGTGAGTGGATTTACTGCACTGATGGCGGCCAAAAAATCAAAACGCTTGCAGTTGAAGGTGCCTGAGAAAATTTCATCAGTACTTGTAGCTCCGACGATGATTCAAATCAGACCTTGCTCTCATATCTTGTACTTCAAGCATAATAAAAAACAATTACATTAAGAACAGCCTTTGACTTTCAAACAAGATTACGACAGCTATTTGATAAAGGTTGATCCGCCATGATATAAGTAAATGCAAAGTCAACACGAAAAGAAATCCTTGTCACTTCTGCAGTTGTTTGCGAGATTTCAATTTTCGCTTGTGTCTTCGCCGAAATTTAGCCGTTTTTGCAACAAGTAATCGTACAAAATATTCATTCGTCACTCCCTTGTGTTACCGAAACTTTTTAGTAAATTTTCTTCCATATTTTTCTGGCAGACGCTTCTTGAAAGACACGCTTTGGAGAGCATCAAAGCAATCAGAGCTCAATTCATAATAGACTTAATAATTACGTATTACAACTTTTTCGTCAAGCATTCCCACCAAATTTTATTTCTTATTTCATAACCTTGATTACTTGCGTTTCGTCAAGTTTCTTAGGATTGACGAAAGGATCACTGACTTCCTTGTAGAAGAATCTTATGCTCAAGAGTCATGCGGATTTTTAGAAAGCATCTGCTTTGAATTTGATCACCATTAGAAATTGCAGGGTCTTTAAGTTCACCAACAATCTGCATAGCTCCGTTCACGATTTTAAAAGAACCCTACGTAATCTAAAAAGGACCCACATGCTCTTATCTTTAGGGGTCCCGGTCTCCAACCTAAAGGCCTTTTACAATCTCAAGAAGTCTATTCATGTCTCAAAAGAGCTCTTCAAAAACTAAAACAGCTGCCGTTCACAATCTCGAAGGAATGCTTCACAAAATTTTATGGGTCACTTTCAAAATCTAAATATGGCCCCTTCACGATCTTAAAGGGACCCCTTCGCACTCTCAAAAGAGCACCCTCGCGATCTTAAAAGGGCCCCTTCACAGTCTCAAAAGGCCAACCTCAATATCTGAAAGGGGCCTCTTCGCAGTCTCAAAGGGCCCCATCACAATCCTAAAAGGGCCTCTCGCAGTCTCAAAAGGGCATCCTCACAATCTCAAAAGGGCCCCCTCATGATTAAAAGGGACCCCTTTCGCAGTATCAAAAGCGCCCCCTCACAATCTGAAAGGGGCTCCCTCACGATCTAAAAGGGACTCCTTCGCAGTCTCAAAAGGCCACCCTCACGATCTGAAAGGGCCCCTTCGCCGTCTCAAAAGGGCCCCCTCACAATCTCAATAGGGCCACTCACGACCTAAAGGGCCCCTTCGCAGTCTCAAAAGGCCAACCTCAATATCTGAAAGGGGCCCCTTCGCAGTCTCAAAAGGGCCCCCTCACGATTAAAAGGGACCCCTTTCGCAGTCTCAAAAGGGGTCCCTGACGATTAAAAGGGGCACTTTCGCAGTCTCAAAACGGCCCCTCACGATCTAAAAGGGGCGCCTCACAATCTCAAAAGGGCTCCCTCACGATTAAAGGGAGCCTCCTCGCAGTCTGAAAGGGCCCCTCACGATCTGAAAGGGGCCCCTTCGCGGTCTCTAAAGGGCCCTCTTTACTATCTAAAAGGGGTCCCTTCGCAGTTTCAAAGGTCCCCCTCACGAACCTGAAGGGGCCCCTTCGCAGTCTCAACAGGGACCCTGGCGATCTTAAAGGGGCCCCTCACAATCTTAAAAAGGCCCCTTCAAAATCTAAAATAGTTCAAAATCCAAATTATTTGTTCCTTGGCAAAACATTTTCTCACTACTTACTATATTAAAAAACCCGGAAATCCGGTTAAAACCGGAAGAGTGGCAGCCCTGTTTTCCTAGGCTTTTCAAAGAAAATGTCCGATCCCAACATCTTCGATCATTTTTAAATGATTGCCACTTCGTCAGTCAATCGGGAGCCAAGATGGTCGGAGCAATGTTGACATATTTGAGGGAAACTGCGAAGGAGAATTCAAGCAGTACTTCACAAATTTGTAATATTATCAGATGAGGCACAAGATGTTCGACTGAAAGCACTGAATAAGTTGTGAGTGAGCCCACCTCGTAAGACTATATTGGCAGTCTAATATAAAAATCGAGCTACACATAGCACTGAGGAACACTGAGATAATCAAATGCGGCAATAGACCAGGGATATTGGTTGAGAAGAGTCAAGATAAATATCGATGTTGATTATAACTCTATATTTTCGTAATTAATTTCAATCTTCATTAGAAGATCATCGTCAAGCATAGGAAACATTTACATACACAAAATTCAAAATTCACATTACATAAAGGGCAATAAGATATCATGAGTAAGAAATAAAGATGAAAGAGGAGATGAATAGAAATGTGAGGATTTCTATTAATTATTAATATTAATTATTAATTATAATTTCAATCCTCACATTTCTATTCATCTCCTCTTTCATCTTTATTTCTTACTCATGATATCTTATTGCCCTTTATGTAATGTGAATTTTGAATTTTCTGTATGTAAATGTTTCCTTCTATGCCTGACAATGATCTTCTAATGAAGATTGAAATTAATTACGAAAATATAGAATTATAATCAACATCGATATTTATCTTGACTCTTCCCAACCAATAACTAGAAAATATGTATAGTCAAGACATTCACAAAATTAAGACCAAGGATAATATTTCCTTTCAAGTAATCACCTCGAGGTTGTGTAGCACTGGCATGAAAGTTGAAGAATATATCTGATCCACATTGGTGGATAAATGCAAGGCGTGGGGAAATTCCTAAACCACTATTGATATGATGAAATAGGGAAGAGTATACCAACTGGTGTAAATGGCAATTTTAAATTGTGAACCGAAGCAGCATATCGAAGCTTTAGCGAATAATTACCCATAAGCATAACGAATAATTACCCACGACTCCATTTTATACAGACTTAACCGAAATTCGACATCACAATTTTTGTCCAAAATTCTATTGATTATGACGATTGACACAATGCGCATTCTCTTCTGGAGATGCCTAGCGATGACCAATTCCCTTTCTCACTCAACCTGCGGCCTCAAAGCGGTGAAAGGGTGAAAACGGAGTCGCAATAAGGCTTTGTCGTCTGAAGCTCATGCTTCTTTGGCTTCTACCTTGTCGGAAAGGTTTATTGTCGGCGGTTTGTGACCGTGCTCCGGCTAACTAGCAGGCTCTGGAATATTATTTTTATTTTACTGGTCATTGAATTTATTTATGTTTGATTAATTTTTCATTCTTTTTCTCCACGTTTGTTTATTTTAAATGTGTGGTAGGCTTCGGCCGTCCCAATTAACACCACTCCCTGGTTTGCGAGATATGAACAGTCATCAGATGTTTCATGTTGTTGAATCAGGTTTTTGGGCATGGCACTTATTTGGCTCATTTGTGATCGAACTTCCTTCCACTGCTGTCTTTTGCACTTCCCCATTTGTTGCAGGTTAAGGTGTGACAGATCCAACGTATTCACGGCATACGGGCGTCAGGTAGTTCGAGGGTCCCGAACCCACTGGTAATGCTTTGGGAGGCAGGCCCGGTCAACTGCTCGAAAAAAGGCGGTACAGTTCCACGGACATGCGTGGGTAGCTTTACTGAGGGGTTTAGCCCGTGTAGCTGTATCCGGTTCCTCTGTGGCCTACCTGACTTGTACCCATTGTTACGGCAAAGGGGTTCTCATTTGGGTTTCTTCAAGCTTTTGCGACATGAACTGTGCCTATAAGTGTATTTTTTTGCGTATTATTTATTGCAGCTTTGTTGCTATTATTTACGTTTTTCTGATGCCCTCTTGTACCACTTTGTTGTACAGTATAATTTTCGTTTATTTGATTGATATTCTATGAGAAATTATGAAAATGAGAAAGACACACAAGAAACGTAGTCAAGCCGTCAAGCTCAAAACCCCTCTCAGGATCAGCTTCAGCAACGTAAGAGGACTGAGGTCCAATTACGACGACATCAACATCTTCCTGCAAGGTAAGTCACCAGATCTTCTGGCCCTGTCGGAAACCAGGTTAGATCCAGTGTGTCATCAAGCGACGTTACTCCTGATGGATAACATATTTCACCGGATGGATAAAGCACCTTGTCATGGTCTTGGAGTCTATGCCAAGACAAGCCTTCCCTTGAGAAGGCTTTGTAGCTCAGAGGATCCAAGGCATGAGTATCTTGCCTTCATTGCGCCGCTGCAGAAGAACACTCTTCTTCTATTTTTCCTATACCGCTCTCCATCAACTAATGCGGATATTTTCAATGTTCTTTCTGACAAGATCGATTCTCTTCTACAAGAGTATCCCAGCGCTGAAGTTGCTGTTTTTGGTGACTTCAACGTGCACAATGTTGACTGGCTTGTGCACTCACGCACCGCCGATCTCTCCGGTCAGGCAGCCAGGATTTCGCTGTCTCTCACAACCTTAGTCAAATTGTCACTTGTCCTACCAGAGTGCCTGACCGAGCTGGGGATACTGGATATTCCTTGACTGTTTCTCACCTCAAATCCAACTTGTTTTTCACACAAGGTTACTTCTCCCCTCGGCACGTCTGATCACTGTGTTATCACAGTTTCTGGCAAACAAGTTAGCTCCACACCGTCTGCACCCTTCCATAGAACAGTTTATCAATTCTCCAAAGCAGACTGATGTGGCTTCCGCACTTTTCTTAGTCAAGTTCAAGCTGAGAATTTGATTCTGAGCGAGAACGTCCACAAGTCGGCGCAAGAACTGACAGAGTGGCTTCAGATAGGGATGTTGGCCTACATCCCTCACCGTATTTCCAAATGAAGCCTCACTCACAACCTTGGTTTACACCAGAATGTGCAGCTGCAAGTTGCCAGCGTGACCACTTTTTCCATAAGTATAAGCGTGACAGTAGCGCTGGCAATCTTGAATTGTACAAAACCGCACGTAGACATTGCAAGGAAACCATACATCAGGCCAAAAGCCGTTACGCTTTGTATGTACGGAAATCCATTGCTACCCAAAAGCTTGGCTCTAAGGACTTCTGGAGGATTTACAACAGTGTCACCAATAGGAACAAATCCTCCATCCCAGCACTCCGTCATGCCGAAGTCAGTACTTCTATGGCGACAACCTCAGCAGACAAAGCCGAGCTTCTTTGCAAAGAGTTGCGAAGAATTCGTCATTAGACGATGGAGGTAGAATTCCACCTCCAATTCATGCGCACTGATGAGACAGTTAGTCCTCCTTCAGTCACAGTCCGAATCGTCAAAAAGATCATCGCCGGTCTCGATAGCTCTAAGTCTAGTGGACCAGACGGCATCCCGGTTTCGGTCTTCAAGCATCTCTCACCTGAGCTTTCTCCACTTTTATCTAAACTGTTCAGTAGATGTGTATCCACCGGTGAGTTTCCCTCTTGTTGGAAAGTAGCTTCCGTGGTTCCAGTTCCAAAGAAAGGTTCTGACTCATCTCTTCCATCTAGTTACCGTCCTATCAGCCTGCTTCCAATTGCTGGCAAGATTTTTGAAGCAGTGATTAAACAACACATTGTTAACTTCCTTGAAACTCAGAACCTTCTATCAGAAGAACAGTTTGGCTTCAGGCACTCTCGATCAACTGCAGATCTTCTTTCATATGTCACTGAACATGTGAGTCGTGTCCTTGACAGACAAGGTGAGACGAGATCAGTTGCCTTGGATATTTCCAAGGCATTCGATAGTCTGGCATCAGGGACTCCTTATGAAGCTAAAGTCCTATGGAGTTGCTGATCAACTCCACAAACTTCTTGCTTCTTTCCTTAGTGACCGGCAGATATCTGTCGTCTTAGATGGCCAAAAGTCTTCCACCAAGTTTGTCAATGCAGGAGTTCCTCAAGGGTCAATTTTGGGACCCACTCTTTCTCTGCTGTACATAACGACCTCCCAGACTGCCTAGTGAGTAAATTGGTGATGTATGCAGATGACACAACACTCTTCAATTCCAATGAGCGACTCGCTAAAAACACACAGCAACGTCAGCAGTTATGCGACGTTCTTAATGAAGACTTACGCAGGGTCTCAGAATGGGGCGCCAATTGGCTTGTTTCCTTCAATCCTTCAAAAACTCAAGAGTATTCTGCACTCACGACTTAAAGGAGATGATGATCATAGCATGAAGATGTCAGATAATAGGATCAGAGAACAAGATTCCATCTCCTTCCTTGGATTAGCGGTTACGAAAGACTTGTCATGGAAACCGTACATCCAATCCATTAGCAAGCAGGCAGCTAAACGCATTGGTAGTCTCTATCGTGCCAGCAGCTATCTTCCACCACAGACTGCTATCTTTACAAGTCCACTATTCGTCCTCTGATGGAGTATTGTTGTCATCTGTGGGCAGGCGCCCCACAAACGCATCTTAACCTCCTTGAACGGGTTGAGAAACGTGTCAAGAATCTCATGGGTGAAAAACTTGCTAGCAAGTTGCAGCCGCTCTCCGTCAGACGGGATGTTGCTTCACTCAGTCTCTTCTACAGGTACTATTTCGGTAGAAGCAGCTCTGCAGTAAATGAGTGCGTACCCAAACCTAAGATCTTCTCCAGAAGCACACGCAGAGCTAATGCACTCACATGCTATAATGTGAGCTTAGAACGCGCACGTACTGTGAGTCGCTCGAAAAGCTTTTTTGTTCGCACGGCACAGCTTTGGAATCAGCTTCCCCAGACCACTTTCCCTGACCAATACAATCTTGATACTTTCAAGAGGCGTGCGAATAAGTTTCTGATGGGGGCAGCTTAATCAGATTATAAGATCTGTTTTTTTTCTTTTATTTATTTAAAGTAATACATTTTATTAGTTTTTCATTGAGTAACCCCTAGCTTCGTTCATGGCTCATAGCTGTGCTAGGGGTGAAAATTCAGTAAAAAAAAATGCAAATGAGCCTTTCATTGATTGAGACAAAAGCAGTCTTCGTACAAAACGATGTCATGAAAAATATCGTGAACGTTCCTAGAAGTACCTTAACCTTGGCAGGTTTCTGAAATTCTAACTGGATAATCAGTTGACTCTTGCAGTTACATGGAAGATGACGTGACCAGTCATGGTATAATAATTGGAATTGAAAAGAATCAAATATTTCTGAGATTTTATTATTATTTTATATACATGTGCAAAATTTTTTGACTGCCATCCAGCAATCATCTTCAGGTACAAAATACGAGGAATTTGAAACTGATATTTACAATGAGATGATATGACATAATAAAAAGGAGGTCTATGTACGCCCATCCTTCATATGCTTCCACTATACCGCAAGACGCAATTGATTTTCCGGCCATAATTTTCAGGCGCATGGATTTTGGATGTTGCTAAGATAGTTCCTACGACATCAATAAATCTCGTTTCATGACTTTCCCAAAGACAGTTTCATGAAAAAATGAGTTTCAGGAACATCTTGTGAGAAGACTATTTTCGAAAGGAACCTTGTTTTGCCGAGTGGGATGCTAATGAAAAGCGTCGATGGAATGCAGACACAGTGCAGGTAACTGCATCAGTGATTACGCGGGTGGATCATATAGCCTATAGCAGAGCACATAGAACGGTATGACCCATTCGATGACATGATTAGAAGCAGAAATCTTAGGCACACTACTTTTGAGATTTTAAACAATGTTCAGATGATCCCATAAGTTACTATAGGAGCATTTCACCTTAGTAAACTGATTTTGACGTCTATGCATGATATTTATTTTTTGACTGATGCTATGTGCATTTTTAACTTTGACTCTCCATAAGTCTGTTGTAAATAATGAGCACTTTCATATTGGGCTATTTATAATAAGCACTTTCACATCTCACTATGTAGCTATTTTTAGCAACTTCACCGCAATATTTTAAGTGGGCTGTACCTACTCATCTTTGGGTCAATTTTGAACAGATTAAGTTTCATAGTGCTCAGGAAAGTCAGCTTTACAAAATGAGTTGCTGTTGAAAGCGATTTGAAATACTTCGATTTTATGGCCCACCTCTATTTTCACGAAATGGTCATAAAATCGGTTTCAATAAACCAAACACACTGACAATTTCAAGAAATTTGAAAAACAGAGACAGTTTCAGCAGCATCAAAACTATGTTTCTGCTAAAATTTTAGTCGGAAAACCATATGTCCTCGCACGAGGACCATTTTAACTTGACACCGTGACTTCTACTGTGCAGCGAATGACACTGCTAGGGCAGTCCATGAACTTATCTCCAAGAACTTCTACGATGGTGACATAATTTCAACGTTGTTTGCATCGTCTTGGTCAAATGTTTCAATTCGTTGGCTTTCTCTTCATAGGGAGCCACTGCTCGATTTTCACAGCAAATCATGTAACCTTGTTACGACGGATTTGATTACTTACTAGGCCTATTGAGTCGCTTATGAAGAATAGCGAAAAAAGTAAACATGCATATATGTACCAGCTTCGGAGTCTCTACAATGTACATACATTTTATTTATTCTAACCGTTTAATTGATAGTGCTAGTGTACAGTGTTACTGCACTGCAACGTAAGTTCTCGGAATTTAGTGGCTAAGTACCGTACGTGTGCTGTAACTAAGCATGGAAACGGCTTGTCATAGGATACTTTTGATTAATTGATGTCTAATACACGATAGGATTTGAAATCAAAGTCTAAGCCGCGACATTCGCGAGGTTCCTATTGAGACCTTAATTAATTGTTAACGAACACTAAATGTAGCTTCTAGGCCAAGGCTCTACCAACTGAATTATCGACGGACGACCGCACAAGAAAAGTCCAGAATTGAAAAAAGACCGTAATCCTATCAGAGGGCTTCATCCCCCTAAGACAGCATAGCATCAACTCTCTACCTGCTAAACCCAAGATATGAGTAATTCAAAGCCAGTATGAAACATTAGTGACTTTCTATGTGATTCTGCTACGTAATGATCCTATTAGACTGAGCAGAATACACATAAATGAGGGTGTATTCAATAACCGAAGCAAAACCATTATATTTTTTAATGAGTGTGGAATTTCATAACTAGAACTGTCACTTGAAGACAAAAAGAAGTCATATATTTGACAGTCTGAAAGTGAATCAAAATAATTTGGTCCAGAAACAATCAGAACATAAAATTAGTGGATGAAATCGTACAACTGAAGTAATTCAAAGCGCAGTATGCAAAAACGAGTGGTCATAGCACATGAGTCAACCTTGAATCGAATCCCTAGCAATGATATCGCACGGTGATGCGACGTTGATGCTCGGTCATTATGTTGAGATTTGGAAGTCAAATCGCAATTCATGGTCGCTCTGATCAGCCGTCCGAACCGGCTGAAAATTCAAACATAAATCACATTTGTATAAAATTTCAATGTAGCATACAAACGAATGCTCAGATTTTTCCATCTTTATATCAAGTGGATACAGTGACCGCCGCTTATTGTGATCACATTGGGAAGATTGCATAAGCAGCCTGATATATATTTATATATTGGCTGACATTGCTGATTCCATAGAAAACTGATCGCTTTTCTAGGTCATCAGCTGATTTCAAGTGGATATTAAAGCTGCTCGCTATGCCGAAAAATTAGTGCCCCGTCGGGATAGGCGGTTTCAACACGATGACCCTTCTAGCCTTTACATAGTATAGTATCCTATTTCAATGGTTGATTCATTCAGAATAACCTGATGTCGTAGAGTAAGTATTTTACGTAGAGTGGTAACTCCGCATCTGTTAAATCCCCAAAGCGTATACACTTTCGACGTCATTAAATGAACTGTAGGGGGATAAAGTCGGAATTGTTTCAAAATATGAGATACATAGAGTAAGTATATTAGGTAGAGTGGTAACTCGACCGCATTTATTAAATCTCCAATGCATAGAGTAGGGATATATAGGTAGAGTGTCGACCATAGAGTAGGGATACATAGGTAGAGTGTCGACCAGGGTTGTGGAGCCGATGCGTTATCTAATCGGCTCCGGCTCCATGACACTGATGTGAAAGGCTCCGGCTCCGACTTCAAATTCAGGTTCTATCTATGCTGGTTATTCTGGATCCGTTGATCGGGTCTTTTGGATAACGGTGTGGCTTGCTACCTATGCTTGCTACAATCATCAAAATAGTTTTCATTAACAAGCAACGACTTAAGTTAATAATGAAAATGATAATAGCCTAATATAATGATAAATAACATACTTGTCATATATTTTTGCATGAATTGACTATCTCTGAAAGATAAAATAAAGTTATAGCCAGGATTGGTTAAATTAGATAAAGATCTCCCGCACTGGCTAAATATAAATTGGCCTAGCCTGCAACCAGTCTACTACGAGGCTACATTAAATAAGACCACATGAGTGATGATGATATACCTAATTAGCCGTCACAGGGGCCGAATAGTAGTATAAGCTTTTTAACAAAGCTTGAATATGAAACTGGATAGCGCATGCCTAGGGCCTGTATCTACTCGAACATGGAAAGGGTATCGGCTATATAGCCAAATATACCGTATCAATAAAGATATCAATTGCTTTATTTAATATTAAAGTGTGTATAGGCTAGCTTAGGTTGTTATTGTTATTTGTTATTGCCTTTATTCAATAATCTGTTGGTCCATGAATAATATGATCGGTGGGTAGCCCATGACTCATCATCTGTAGAAATTGTAATTTAGATAGCCTCATTGCAGTGTAGGCTAGAAATGTACAATTGAAAATTATACTTAAAAAAATTAAAGTTATCTAATTTAGGACAAGTTTTGTAATTCTATGCAGCATATTTAATAAGTTAAGGCCTAACTTACATTATATTAATTTCGTATTTTTCATTATGGCGTAAAGTTGCACTAAATAATTCATCAATGATTCATGTATATTATTATATTCAATTTATGTATAATCTAGTTAGCATGCATATAACAAGTCTTCAAATTAATGGATTTTGGAGAATACGTTGTCACTAAAAGCTATGGAAATTAATCTTACGAAACATATGTAATAAAAAAATATCACACATGTGTGTAAATATATAATAAATATAATACAAAAGAAGGCGGCAACTGCAAAGAAAGATATCGTGGAGGAGAGATCATTGGTATACTGAACGGTTAAATGATGTCCTCACGTAAGACTAGGTAAATGATGAACCCGGGTCTGCCCAGACCCGTAATAAAATTGAAGATAAGCACCGCTATTCATCTATAGTGAAGGTTGCAGGAACATTGGATTTTAGAATACCATGGTTTATCATCACTTCACTTCTGCATTTAGCTAGTTTCAGCTAATAACTAGGCCTATATGCTTACCACAGTAGGCCTATGTTGTGAAACTGTTTTAGGTGATGCCATGTAGTATGTGGAAATATATGTTTATCTGGCTTATCTAAAAAGTGATAGCAGTTGTCAATTATAGGCCTACATACTGTACGTATTATAATGTAAAACACAATTCATCCAGGTACCAGTATAATTGAAATCAGCTGCTGTATTCCATTACTGAGTAATGGAGAAAGTTCACAAGTATCACATACAATCAAGACAATAATACACGGTTGTTGCATGCTGTATGCAGATGGCTTTTTGACACTCAGCACATTTGAAGCGAGTCTTCCTTTCCTTTACACCTTCATCCAAGCAGATCCGACAGCGTTGACGTTGCTGGTTGCTGTCGACAGCAGGCTGCGAGATGTTGGGTTTGATACCGACCAACTCCATGGCCACTTTGATTGAGTTGGGTAGACGAGAATGAGTAGCACGTTGACGAACAAGAGGGAGGGTCATCTCGTAGCCAAGATCCATCTTGAAGGAGTAATGGTTCGTAGCTGCCATTGTTCTCATGGCTGCAATAACAGCAACATCCATCAGTGCCATGAACACACCGTAGGGCCATCTCCGGCACTTCCGTTGGCTTCGGTAAGTACGGACCAACTTGTCTAGGTTATCGACTCCCGACTTTGTCGCATTGTAGCATTCCACGATTTCGGGCTTCTCATTCTCGTTGTGCTTGTCATAGGTGTGCTTTGTCGATAGAAGGAGAACGGGTGCATTGCCTTTGTCAAAATAGGAGCATAGCACCTTTTGACCAGATACGAAATGCCGAGAGTCACCTTTCGTTCTTCCTTGAGAAGACTTCGCAGCGGGAGGAACCCCACGCCTGTTGCTGCGGATGGTTCCAACAACACTATAGTTTTGGCATCTGTGAGTCGATCGCACAGATTGACCGAGGTAAACCAATTGTCCATTGTAACATTCCTCCCGACACCCATGTATGCCTTGGCCAGATGCACTGATTGGACAGTCTCGCTCCGATTCCGGTAGGGTTTCTTTCCCAACATACACAAGGCAGCGTAAAGGAAAGCTATTTTCAGCGTCCGTAATCCAAAAGATCTTTATACCAAACTTTTTAGGCTTACTAATTCGAAGGTATATACTGTTGAAGGCGAACACGACTATGAAACTCCACGAGCTGTTCATCAACACACAGAAGGGATCCCGGATCATAGTGACTTTCCAAGTTTGAGTTCACTTGATCAACAACTTCACGGATAGGAGCCAGTGGATCGGTGCGGTCACGTCTCATCTTGTTATCAAATCCAAGAGCAGCTTTGATCTGCTGGGATCGCTGGAAACTCATTGAAGCCCTAAATATCGGATTGCCATTTCTGAGATCCCAAAGCTCCCGAGTGTTACGGTGCCCAGCCTTCAACGCGCCAGCAATCAGATGCAGACCTACGAAGGCTTCAAATTCAGTCATTGATAATGGTCTCCATGTAGTGTGCTTAGCAGCGGCGATACGGCGACCCTCACGATTAGTATGGAGAAGTGTCAGGTGCAAACTGTCACCAAAATATGCCTTGAATGCTTCTGATAGTGTCTGAGGATGAAACCCGACACTGAATCCAATGTGAGAAGCACGGAAAGAGTTGCGCACTGGCTCTCTGGCTGGTGGATGCTGCTGGGCCGTCTGAAGACACCACAAGAGACCAGTGGGAGCTCTTAGGGAAGGTGCCACTAGGGAGGGAGTCTCGTCGTCGTCCTCTTCTCCGCTAAAATCCATCTCTTCTAAAGCCTCTATACTCAACTCTTCATCACTGACATGGCCACTAGCAGCAACTTGGTCTGAAATGAAATGATACGCCGATTGTAAAATCATTGCAACAAGTATGGGTGTAACATTTGCAAGAGCTAAATCACTTACCAGAAGTCTCGGCAAGGGAGTCATATTCGTCGCTGCCCGCATCGTTGTCATTTATCACAGCACTAGCTGCAACATCATCAGCTGAAATGGAGATGATTTCATTTAGAGTTACCGGCAAGTTGAATTTGCAGGGCTACATATGTATAGCATAGCGATGTACACGTACATGTGTTCATGTATACATCTGTAACATATTGCTATAATAATATGCAGTACAGTGTACATAGTCAGATGATAAGTTCAATGGGCAGTCCATAAATTTTATATCCATAAATATCGGCTGGTTGTCTGCTGATAGGTCTAAATGTAGGCCACACGCATAGCCAATAGGCAATCACAACATGGGTGACATCGTTATCAACCTACATGTACATGTCGGCTACGGCTACTCTACGGCACAGAACTTTTCTGTAAAAGCAAAGACGCAACAACTTAATACACATAGGCCTAAAAGGAGTTGTGTAATAAACTATTGTCAATGAATCTGAATGGATTGATCACTTTACAACGGGCTGCAGTACGTACATAGTACAAGCTTGGTCCTTCTTCTGAAATCTCCATTAGTCTAGTCATATGTATATCTGTGCCTAAACATAGCTCAAGATTCAAGCTGGTCATTTCAAAATAGTAACGGATGGCTCTACCGGTACTTCCACTTACAATCCTACATATAAGTACGTAAACAGTAGCTAATTCTAATCCCCCATAAGTATTCACGTGTACTAGTATAAATTGCATTTCACCCTCCCACCATGAACAGACACTAAACAGCTCCTCGAACCCTCCCTCCCCCTCAAATCTGTTCGCATAGATAGGCCTTCAACGATCCCTCACACTCAGCTTACTTGATATTCCAACAGGAAAATTGTCTTCTTCTTCATCAGCATCGTATTGTAGATTGATATTAGCAAATGCAATAGACCGGGCATTGCGGGGCGGTAGTTGACGTCTTTCATTAGAAGATGCCATTGACATACCAATACATGAGTAGACAATCGCAGAATATTCCTTCGTGCATATAAGGGAAGACAAATGAATTCATTCAATCAGACGATTTCGTGACTCCTATTGGTCCCTTGATTCCTTCTTATCAAATAGAAAAACAGATGGGCAATAAGCGCGCGCGTGTACTTGTGTGTGTGTGATTCTCTAGATGTTACCATGTGTTACCAAGCAGGTAATCCATGAGAAGCACACACGTTAGGTAGGCGATGCTGCGAACGATGCACAAACATTTGACCTTGATGAGTAGCTTTACAAGTACTGCAAGTACTTTGTAAGTACATTATGCTTTACAACAGTCGAGTCTAAGGTTTACAAAGTGAGAATGTAAGTAAGAAAAGTCATGAACTTCACTAATAGCGCATACTGACAGAAAATAAGACCGTTATCAGACGAGAAGATAGCCCGTTATGCCATAGACACGACCGGGTTCATCATCTACCTAGTCATAGGCTCGATGTAGTAAAACAAACTATCGTGGACTCTAACAAAAGCTCTCAGATTGAGTACTCGAATAATGTAGAAAAGTCATGAAATTTCAGCCTCCTGTCGATTTTAGTTTCGGAGATATCTTGTATGAAACACAAGATATCCCGGGTTCATCATTTAACCGTTAAAAGACATATCTTTAGATTTCAAATGATTTAATTTTTTATGATGCCAATTAATAACTTTCAAAATTCTAGATTTATATCAAAGCTCAAACTATCGGAGCCGGAGCCGGAGCCTTTGTGATAAATCGGCTCCGGCTCCGACCAAAACCATCGGCTCCTTAAGGCTCCGGCTCCGGCTCCACAGCCCTGGCTTGTACTAAATTGTTTGCATTTTTAATTATCACACAGACACCGTTTGGGATAACGTGAATCTTGCTTTACAATAGGTGTATAATTTCTTGCAATGTGAAAGATCTGGAGCAAAAATGATGTACTTTATTTTAGAGTTTGCTAATTGCTAGCTTCAAAGTTAAGCTTTATGCAGAGTTGATCATAGTGATCCAAATTCTCCATGTGTTGATGAACATGTGATGAAGTATAAGCACACAGTCCACGCAGCATTCATGAGCGACCATATTGGAAGATAAAGACTGTAAACTCGTGAGATATTTGGAAACTAAAGATGTCTGTGAATAGTACTATGATAGCTTCAAACTTCTGGCGCATCGTCCGATATCGTCGTTAGTGATGCAAATGGAAAATTTTCCATTGGAAAATTTTGAAATTTATTTTTCGGTGATTTGCGTTTTTACCTTTGTTTTGGAGACTTATTATGGTCGTTTGAAAAGACTATGTAGTAGGCCTATTCAAAGTCCGAAAACTTCTCTATCACCCCTGTATGTTAACTTTTGGTACCAACTGCACCTTTTCCATGTCTATTAGATCTTTCCAAATGAATTTCAGGCATTAGATGGATTTCAGATTTCTCTAGCTGAATTTCAGATATCTGTCACAAGCTCAACTTTGAAAAGATCTTTAATTCAAATGGAGATCTCCAATTCATCTGTATCATATCTGAAATTCATTTGGGCAGATCTGAAATCGATTTGGAACTATCTGAACCACAGAATTAGACCGGTCGTCTCTTCTTCTGTTTGACTAGAAAGGAAACATTGGAACATGTAACGTTAATGAAATGGCACAATCTGCTGACATAATACCATAGAAATCGAACAATGAGCAGCCAGTTCAACATTGAACACGTAAAATTGTCTGAAGTTTCAGTGACAGTTATCAACCGGATCACACAGCAAAGAGACACAGACGATGTCAAGTTCTACAGAGAAGTTTGTGAACGTTTTTTCGTGCGCCTGCTAACTTTTTTAATAATGATCGGAGGGCCCAACATTATCGAGAAAACTTTTGCGCAATGATCTGAATTCTTCGAATCTGAAAGAATCGTGGTGATCGGAGCATTTTAAAGGAATTCAGAGCAATCCGCAAGCGACGCACGACTATTTTTCCTATCTCTGCAAGGTATTAAGAAATTCTTTTTGCCCACTTAATAAGTTCCTTCATGTGCCATTGTTTTGAATCAGTTTGCACTTCTAGCAAAGTGATGCGGTTAAACAATTTAATTCTGTGATCTGAACCATCTGAACTATAGAAATGGAGGATGTGTATCCTCAACGAAGATATCGGACAATGAGCCAGAAGTTTGAAGCTATCATAGATATTCTTTTACTCATCACAGATATCTTTAGTGACCAAATATCTAACGAGTTTACAGTCTTTATGTTTTCCAAAATGGTCGCTCATGAATGCTGCGTGTACTGTGTGCTTATACTTCACTTGTTCATCAACACATGAAGAATTTCTTTCACTGATCCACGCTGCATAATAAGGCTTAACTTTCAAGCTAATAAGCAAACTCCAAAATGAAGTACATTATTTTTGCTCCAGATCTTTCACAGTGCTTGAAATTGCACCCCTATTGCAAAGCAAGATTCGCGGTATCCAAAACGGTGTCTGTGTGATAATTAAAAATGCTAACAAAATTGCACAAATAGCCACTGTGGCAAAGGAATGTTCAAAAATCCGCGGACGGAACTCGCATTGCTACGATCGCTTTAATCGAAATAATGATGAAATTAAGAGTTTTAGACCCAATTTATTGGTACGTAGCTGCCTCGGCAGTGGAAGCGCTCAAATTATAAGGCAGCTATCAAAAAAAATCAAAACTTTCAAAATTTTCCAATTTTTTCCATAATTTTCCACGGAAAATTTTCCGGAAAATTTTCATCACTAATCGTCGTTGAGGATACACATCCTCCATTTCTATAGTTCAGATGGTTCAGATAGTTCCAAATCGATTTCAGATCTGCCCAAATGAATTTCAGATATGATACAGATGAATTGGAGATCTCCAGTTGAATTAAAGATCTTTTCAAAGTTGAGCTTGTGACAGATATCTGAAATTCAGCTAGAGAAATCTGAAATCCATCTAATGTCTGAAAGATCTGAAATAGACATGGAAAAGGTGCAGTAGGGATGATAGAGAAGTTTTTGGACCTTGAATATTACATATTCTTTTCAAACGACTATAATAAGTCTCCAAAATAAAAGAAAAAAGGTCAATCACCGAAAAATAAATTTCAAAATTTTCCAATGGAAAATTTTCCAGAAAATTTTGAAAAGCTGGAAAATTTTCCATTTGCATCATTAAATAGGACCACATGAGTGATGATGATATACCTAATTAGCCGAATAGTAGTATAAGCTTTTTAACAAAGCTTGAATATGAAACTGGATAGCGTATGCCTCTAATTAGCTTATAGGGCCTGTATCTACTCGAACATGGAAACGGTATCGGCTATATAGCCAAATATACCGTATCAATAAAGATATCAATTGCTTTATTGAATATTAAAGTGTATATAGGCTAGCTTAGGTTGTTATTGCTATTTGTTATTGCCTTTATCCAATAGTCTGTTGGTCCATGAATAATATGATCGATGGGTAGCCCACGACTCATCATCTGTAGAAATTGTAGCCTCATTGCAGTGTAGGCTAGAAATGTACAATTGAAAATTATACTTAAAAAATTAAAGTTATCTAATTTAGGACAAGTTTTGTAATTCTATGCAGCATGCTTAATAAGTTAAGGCTTAACTTACATAATGTTAATTTCGTATTTTTCATTATGGCGCAAAGTTGCACTAAATGATTCATGTATATTATTATATTCAATTTATGTACGACATATTACCACTATTCCTCTGATGATGGTTAGGCTGATGAAACTGAACCTGGAGTGTCACACAGTATGTTGCAGGGCGCAATGCATAATAAAAATTTGACTGCGAGTACCGAGCAGAAATCCCATCTACTTTGCTAGCTTTCGAATGCGCGTGCGGTTTAATGTCACAGACAATAGAAAAGGGAGGTCAAAAGGCGCCTTTATTGAGAGCGTCTCAGTCTTTTTTTATTGTTTACATATAAGTCAACATGATATCAGCATAAAGTGTTGACAGACGGAAAAAGTAATAATGAAAATTCCTGAAATCCACAGGTCTATGACATTTGGGGAAATATTATTACACAATACGGCTCTTGTGCAGTCCTCCCCCCCCATTTTTTCTCTGGTCAAAAGATGCAGCACCATTGGATGTCCGTTTCAGCATCACCGGTTTGAGTGAAGGATTCCGTGCTGCTGTAAAAATCTACGTGGGTAATTGCGATGTCATGGTCGCAAACTTCGTCAGCAAGTCAACATTGTAATTTGCCTTCGGGTTTTTCGCATTGAAATATACCCTTTGAATTTTGAAGTCAAAGGAAATTCATTGTGAATGAGATACCTTTAAAATAATAGGGCGCTACTAGAAGTGGCTGGGTCGCTTATTGCTATAGCCATGTGAGGACTTGTAGTCAGGTCATTCGTGTGAGTGTGAAGAGTTATCCCTCCAATCAAAATTGATCAAATTGAATAATCGATTGTTTTGAAAAATGTAGGTGGTGGGACTGCACAAGAGCCTACAATACAATCTAAGGAAATTGGCATTGTCACAGATGCCAGTAGCTTCTGCCAGTAGCCATACCGTAGATGGTAACCTACATAGTAACCGTATTAGATTTAAGACATTGCGCAAGAAATGTAGCTATATTATCTTTGCTGACTGAACTGGAAATGTGTACATAAATGACTGGCGACTTGTCTCTAGGAATCTACAATCATCTAGTTAGCATGCATATAACAAGTCTTCAAATTAATGGATTTTGGAGAATACGTTGTCACTAAAAGCTATGGAAATTAATCTTACGAAACATATGTAATAAAAAAATATCACACATGTGTGTAAATATATAATAAATATAATACAAAAGAAGGCGGCAACTGCAAAGAAAGATATCGTGGAGGAGAGATCATTGGTATACTTAAAAGACATATCTTTAGATTTCAAATGATTTAATTTTTTTATGATGCCAATTAATACCTTTCAAAATTCTACACTCGCGGTCAGAATGCTTGTAACAGTGCACAAAAAATACATCTTCAAAGTACAAAGCAGCCTTTCATTTCTATTTCTATGTGCTTAACTTCTGCTTTGCTCTCAAACAAGACGATATAACTAAAACAACATATTTTCATGGCTCCTACAATTTTCAGACTATTTATAAGGTGATTTGGGAACATTGTAAGTCATGCGTAGGTGTACGTGCTAATATTAGTGATTTTCCATGATATGCATATCTCCTGATTTTTATTCTCACATACTTGTTGTTAGTTCTCTTTCGTCAAAATTGCGTCTTGTTCAAATTAAGCTGACAGTTTTCATTGACATTCACACGAAAATAAGTACTGTGATCGGAACGGAGCGGCTTGACATCTTGGATTTGTTCTTTGACTGCTGATAGGATCAATGGTTTTTTCTTTATCACCATTCGTTAAATTGCTATTGTCTGGGCAGTGACTGCATGTTGACGCATGAAGCACGATTGTAGTGACGGCGTGTCCTTCTTCCAATTGTTTGTCAACTCTTTGACTGATCAATGTATCGAAAAGTGTCAACAATAGCACTGAACGTGCAAACGCAGCTCAGCAGCGATCATACAACTGCAGCTAGTCGGAACGATTAGTGGTGAACTTTTGTTACTCGTCTAATGGCTGAACGTCATGACAGAAAAAGGCTTGAGATCAAGAGTCTATATCAGAATACAAGTTTAAGCTTGACTGAAATTGGTCGACGCTTGAATGTTAACAAATCAACATGTCTCTAGAGTTGTTAAAAAACTTCGTGAGTCTGGCACATTCGAGACTCAGTACAGCAATTGTGGCCGCAAACCCATCTTGAATGAACGTGATCATCGTCGACTAAGACAGGCTTGTGTGAAAAATCCACGATACTCAGCATATGACATTGTTGAAGAGGTCGGTACGGAATGCTCAGATCGGACAATGAGAAGAGTGCTCAATGAGATTGGATGCAAGGCCCACAAACCTGGACGTAGGCCTTTCATCAATACTTCGCAAATGGAAAAGCGGCGTAGATGGGCTCTTCAACATCTCGACTGGACTGTTGACGATTGGAAGAGGGTCATTTTCAGTGACGAGACAATAATTGAAATACGCGATGATTGCCCCCAATATGTCAGAATTGTGGATGGACACGAACTTGTGCCTGAACACTTCACAAGAACTACGAAGCATCCAACCAGTGTCATGATATGGGCCTGTTTCAGTTGGAAAGGGACCGATCGCTGTCATGTTATAGAACGTCGAATGAATTCTGAGTGCTATATCAACGAAATTGTGGACCGCCGCGTGCAGCAGCAATTGCAGGAGTGGTTTCCGGATGGATCCGGCTATTTTCAAAAAAAATAACGCTCCTTGCCATGTGAGTCGAAGGAGTATGACTCATTTCGATGAGAGAGGCATACGACTTCTGCCTTGGCCCCCATCACAGGATGCGAACCCCATCGAGAACCTCTGGTCACTGGTAAAACGAAGGCTAAAGTCGTCGAGATGTTCGTCGAAGTCTGCTTCAATAGCAGCCTTTATTCAAGTGTGGAACCACGATGAAGAAATTCAACAAATGTGTAAGAAATTGATTCAATCGATGCCTGACAGAATTGAAGCCATGCTTGCGTCGAAGGGTGGTTCTACTCGATATTGACTTTCAGAATCACAAAATACATATTTTTGAATTGGAAGAGTTGTTCTTGCATATAAATTACTTTAAAATAATAGGAACACTAAGTAGAGGTAGGTGGGCACGACATATTCTAATAATAAAACGGAAATTCCAAATTACATACTGTGTTGCAAACCTTCTGGCCGCGAGTGTAGATTTATATCAAAGCTGAAACTATCGGAGCCGGAGCCTTTGTGATAAATCGGCTCCGGCTCCGACCAAAACCATCGGCTCCTTAAGGCTCCGGCTCCGGCTCCACAGCCCTGGTGTCGACTCACAAAAGTATCTGTATACAGTGAAAATTTTTATATGAAAATATTCAGTTTCTTGCGGAGATTACGTTCCCGTGGTCCAAAAAATTATTTGAGCACTTTTGAAAAAGGTCAAAATTTACCAATTTATATACTACCGAGATGACTCTCCTAAATAAGTAGTATGAAACAAGTTGGATATCAAAAGGAATGAATACTTGCTAATAAACATCCTACCTAAGCGGAAATGAAGCTGATTATCAAGGAAATTTCATGAATTGTAGTATAAATGAAAGTCTTCATGAAAAAGTCGCGATATTATTCGTGCCTTGTTGGCTGACATTTCAAGTTCTTAATTCAATTTTCACCGGCATGAATTTATGATTCAATAAATTCATGTTTCATTTATTGAATCTGAATAGTGATGTGGACCCATTTACATATTTCAAAGTTGCATGAAGTCATTGTCTTTGATTATGTGATTTTGCTGTGCCAGTGGCAGGCTGCCTGTGACATGATCACGCTTAACTTAAGAATATACTCTTGAGGTTGAGCATGAAAGTAGAAGGAACCCATCGAATTGACAATTTAGCAAACATTAAATCTCCAAGGCTGTCATGACAATTTGTGAACATAAATAATTATTTTTGGGTATGCGGCGAAGGCCTCGCAGGCACGGAGACAACGCCACTGTAAGTAGTATGGAACAAGTTAGTAGTTAAAAATGCGAACGCAAAAAGTGAGGATTAAAACGAGGATGCGAACATGGCGTTCCAAACATGTAAATATGAACATTTGAATTCGAACCGCGTTCCAATCATGTGAATAGGAACCCCATTCCGATTGGGATTTGAACTGAGTTCATGTTTCGAGGTTCGGTACAATCAATTGTGTACTGGGGTTGTAACAGCCTGTTCCGATTTTGAATTAAAGTGAGTGAATTAGAACAGGGATGCGAACATTTATTTCGGAACTTGAATAGATAGTTGTTTGTTTTGAGACTGCTTGCTCAAATGCGACAATTGTGGCCATTGTGACTATGATGACAATTTTATTTATTTTCATAATGCGTTTACAGATCAGAAATTATGTTCAATTATTTGCTAATCAGAATCCCATTTACAGAATTTGTGAAATAAAAACAAGAGGTTTACAATGTAAGTGTAATTAACCATAAAAAATGAAAGAAGGTAAGTCACGTCCCTCGGGGGACTCCGTTAACTTCAAGAAGTCCTCGGCCCATTCGAGGAATGTTGCATTGTTTGTGAAGTCGTGATCACACTCGTGTATAGGGCACTTCGCCGACAGTCCTTTTCTCCTTTGGAGTGCTGTCACTGTTAAAGTCTTCCAGAGTTCCACTTTGCATCCGCAACACAAATTAATCTTCACATCCAACGCTCCACCCATAATTATTTGGCTTTCATTGTGGTAACAGAACAGTTGTTTCTGGGTACTCATCATGAAGTTGATTCGTAATAGATTCCTAATGTCTACTCAAGTCACGAGGATTAGAACTTGCTTAATTGGAACAATGTCATCCTTATATATCCCTTTAGGGAAAATCGGAACCTCTCTGATTGGCTGTTGGGAATTCCTTTGTTTAAAAAGTATATAAGTCCTAGCTGTGTACCAATTCTCATCAAAGGTTCTAATCCTCAAGTACCATATTATCAGCCATCTTATTCTAATCACATTGAAAATGGAACGTATCACAGCACCTCCCACTTCTCCAGCTGAAGTTGAAAGGATCGAATCGGAACAGGTATTCGGAACAGGACCCATAACTCCTCCGGAGTCATCCGAAGATGAGAATTGCATGGTACAGAGTAGTGTGTTCGAAACACCGGTGGAGGCCTTGATAACGGTGAAGACACGCTGTGGAAGAGATGTTCGAAATGCGCCCAGGAGGATCCACACGAAGCGAATATGTGTGCGTATGGAACCCGATGAGGAAAATCTCACAACTGCGCTGGAGTTCAGCATTATAGAACCACCAACGCCTCGCCGCTGCCCTGGTGCCCCCAAGAAAACAAGAGTGTGTGTTCGTGTTGACTTAAAAAAACTCATTCCTTTTCCCAATATCAACAACATGTAACTTTTTATCTTAAATATGACTATACATAAATGAACAATCTTGTTTTTATAATTTCACAAATCGAATTTCTGATAGGATTTGAATGGGAACTGGGGATAGATATATTCATCTCTGAAATAGCTACCTATAAGTATTTCTAAGTTTAATATTTCGAAGATATATATTTCAAATCACTTGTTTGAGACTTTGAAACAGCACCGAACATACTAGAACAAATTTGAAATGAATATTAATGTGTAATTCAAATGATAGTCAAATTGGATGAAAGTTTGAATAGATTTACAGTGTTTTTGAATGCTTTTTTTCACCTTAGGATGATATCATACATATTGCATACAATACATCATTAGCTAGAGAATGAAAAGATCTTTCTAATGATATAAGGTATGTACCCATTCGATGAAGAAATCCCTGTTGTATGCAAGTGTATGCAGGAAGAAAAATTATGATTTCAATTTTTAAGTTTCTCAACTAAATTCTACCTATCTTTCAAAGGGCTATAGTTGCTTCGGATGGTGTCATACATATTGCATACAATACATCATTGGAATCAGAATGAAAAGAGCTTTCGAATGATATAACATATGTACCTATTCAATGAAAAAATCCTTGTTGTATGCAAGTGTATGCAACTGGAAAAAATTCTAAGTTTTTCTCAAAAATAACTAAGTTTCCAAGTTTTTGAAAATTTTCAAAGTTAAAGTTTGATCACTCAAAATGATCATAATGCATAAACTTCCACATGAACTTGACCTTGACCTTTGACCTTCATACACTTCATACACTTCATACACGGCGGGGGGGGGGCCTCAAAATTTCTCGGGCGCTTCGCGCCCTCGAAATTTTTCGGATTATAGGGTAAATAAATTTTCTCGTGCGCTTCGCGCACTCGAAAATTTATTTACCCATGGGCTCCGGGTGCCATAGCTATTCTTTTTTGCATAACTAAAACCTAACCCTAATCCTAACCCTAACCCTAACCTTAACCCTAACCCTAACCCTAACCTTAACCCTAACCCTAACCCTAACCCTAACCTTAACCCTAACCCTAACCTATTATTTGAATTTTGGCGCGAATTTAAAATTTCGAAATTTGGCGCGAAATTTAAAATTTCGAAATTTGGCGCGAAATTTGAAATTTAGATATTTCAGATTTTAATATTATCTCCAAGAGTTTTAAGCCAATATTTTGGCGCGAAAATTAAACTTTAGAAATTGACATGCAATTCAAATATCTTAAAATATTGACTTCTAACATGTTACCATATATATTTACGAATTGAATAATTGATTTGTATGTAATAATGTTCAAACTCTCTGAATTCATTTGAATTAACTTGCTTGTGTTTATAATAGATACATATAGTAGATTTTATACTATTTACAAGAGTCATATTCATAGCATTTGATTGCCATTCCATTCTAATGGATAAAATGAGCCAGCTGATTATTATTTTGTTTAAAATTGTCAAGTTTGTTTTGCTGTACCAAATTGATGACATGATGTCATCAAGTCTTTGTTCATGGTTCCTTTGTTGAATCTATATATAAAGAACTTGTAGAGCTCCGTTCTTCACTCAGTTTTGAATTATTTGGTGTGCATACAAGACCTCGTTCTCCGCTTCTCCGTTTCGTCGATTTACAATTATATTTCTGAAGTGAGTTTCATCATTTAGTATTTACTGCTTTCTAAGTTTGGGAAATAGGTACATTACTAACTTCTTATAACCAAATAGTTTAAAATACATGGTTGGCTTTTAGGATAGGAAACAACACAATGTTATATTATTAATCACAAATCTTTACTTCGTTTTTTTATTATAGCATATGAAATACACATGAATCAAGCGATCTTGATTGATGTAGTGTTTGAATTTAAATAAACATCACAAGATTTCGTTTCTAAATAATAAAACACTAACACATTAATTTCATTTTCAATCAGCTGTTCTTCTAATTAAAATACTTTTAATCAATCTCTACACTTTCGTTTTTTCGAAAAGTCAGTTTCGTTTCAATGTTTTTTTTTTCGAAATTAAATAACATTTACTCAGCTGATTCCAAACTTGATGTTTCTATATTAAAAACACCTCTTAAAAATTGATTTAAGAGTTCGAATCTCGGTTTCTGTTTCATCTTAATATTTTTCTAATTGAGATTATTAAACTTTTTAATATTACTTCTTTAAGTTTGGAAAATAGATTCATAAATGAGTTCTAATCTACAGAGAGATAAGAATATAACAAACGATTATTTCCTTTGTAGAAATGGTTCGAACGTCAAGCATTTCCCGACAGAGACTTATTTTTCATTATTGCAGTACTTGCAATTTGCCAGTTCGCCACGCTAGCAAAAGCAGTCATAAGGGTTGCTCTTTTAAGGAGGATGGTACATATCTGTATTGCCTTACATGTAAGGCATATCTGAAGAGTACTGAGAAGGCGAACAGTGAGGAAGATAAGACTTTTATTCAAGCCCATACTACCTGTGCACTTGGTAATGGACGCAAAGGCATCAATTTGACCTCGACCGCAGAGAAGCGGAAATTGGAAAGATTGTTTGCCAAGGAGGACAGGCCGGCGACAGGGGTTTTGAGCCAAAGTGATGAGGTCGCGAAGACTTCTAAACCTCCAAAAAAGACGCGATCCATCAGAGTAAAGTCGAGAAAATTCATTGATAGTGACACGTCACTATCTGATTATGAAGTGAGTACTGTTAAATGCTTATTTTAAATTAGGTTTTAATGAAACAATGATGAATGCCACCTACGATTCTAGTGCAAGTATGCATGTAGTAAACATATTTTTTAACATTTCAGAGTTCAGAACTTCCAACGAAGAGTGCCAAGGTACTTTTAAAGAAATTGCCTACAGCAAGAGATGTAAGTATTTTACAGTTAAAATTTTATGATTTTAAATATGTTTTACTACCAAACTCTTTCTTTCAGCATTTCAACAGTCTGCCACCTGTTCCGAAATTGACAATGGTGGAGAAAAAAGTGAATCCACATCCCGTAAGTAATTTTTACAAGGTCTATACGTATATAACTAGAAATTTTAAAACATTGTTAACTTTTCAGCTGTTTCAAAGTCTACCCCCTATTCCCAAGTTGAGAACGGTGGAAAATAATGGATGTCAGACACCTGTAAGTATGATTGTTGCAGTCTACACTCATGGAAATCTATCATGTCTTAATAATCACTCTCTAATCATTTTGTCTTTATTCCTATTGCAGGCAATTCGATCTTTATCACTGAAAAAGACTCGAGATCGCAGTGTCCTCTCAACGCCACCTACCTCAACGTCTATGGAGGACAATGAGGAAAAACCCTACACCATCCGCGAGTCCTCATCAGATGAGTCCTCTTCGGATGAGTCCTCTTCGTCAGCGACATCATCGCCAACTTCTTCTGATGATGACAGTGATGATGGCAGAATTGCTAAGGTAAGTACAATATAAGGAATGAATATGAAAGCAGATAATTGAAATGTAAAAGATTGTAACAGTTAAATTCTGATTTTAGAATAGTTCATACAACGTTGCGGTCGAAGATGGATCTGATCATGAGATCGTCATGACTTCTAAGGTAAGATAGCTTTCAAACACTAGAAAACATGTTTACATTATTTAAATATTATTATATTGTTAATTCTACAAACATTATTAACTTCTTTCCCATATAATGATGCATGGATAATACAAATATTTTCTATTCTCATTACAGGATGCAGCGGTCTACGCATCACAGGAGGAAGAATCCTTCTCCAACATTCGATCGTCTCCAACCTGCAGCGTCCGCTTCCCCTTCACTCCTATACTGGAGTATAGGGGTGCATCACCACCGCCCACAACACAACCACCTACCCCAGGGACTGCTCCTACGACTTCCCACGATCCTACTCCTCCTACTACACCATCACCTACGACTTCCCATGATCCTGCTCCCCCTACGATCTCCAACACTACTATCAACGCTCCTGCTTCCATCATGCTGCAAACCAAGGAGTACAATGTTGATCTAGATGAAACCAATGACAATAGTGAGTTGAGGCGCTGTGAGGAGCGACTGCGACTTGCTGAGGAAAGAGAAGCAAAGTTAAGGACTGAAAATCGTGATCTAATTCAATCTGTGCGAAATCTAACACAGTCAAACTTGCATATGGCATCACTCCTTTCAAGAGGCAACAAGCCTTTTGAAAAAGAGACTTTAATGCATATTGAGTATGCAAATTCAAACATTGAAAAGGTGAGGCTGACTCACATGGAAGACAGGGGTGCTTGCTCTGCACAGTGTCAGCACATCAAGATGTGCCACAGTGGCATTGTAAAATGCATAAAAATGTAATGTAATGTACTTTACTTTTTTCTTTTGGAAAATGAAAATTGTTGTAAATCCTGAATTTTTTTTCCTTTATATCATCGATCGGTAATACTACATCTATCTCAAAAGTGAAGAGATCGGAACAAATTCTATTGGGTGGTAATAGCTCTGACGTCATAGAATGATGAAAATATATAAGGACTATCAAAAATTATAATCCTTATCATTTACTATTAAGAATGGTTGTCTGTTCCAAGTGTGGAAAATCTTTTACTCTTTATGGCAATTTGCAACGTCATGAAAAATTTTGTAAGTTGGGGATAACATATAAGTGTAGCAAGTGTCCATATCAAACGAATAGGAAGGATAATCTAAAGCGACACAATCTAGTTTGCAATTTAAGTTCAAATTCTCAAAATATGTCAGTTGTTAATCAAGTAGAATCACAAAATAATCACATATCCAGATCTAGTATTGTTGAACCAACGTCTAGACATACGTCAACCAGCGCTTCAAATAATACCTTTATGCAATGTTGCTCCCATTGTGGTAAAAATTATAATTCTGTTAGCAAATTTCGTCAACATATGAATGTACATAATACAAAAAGTGAGATGAATATTCATAATAATCATGGAACTCTAAATCTCAGTGAAAGCGCACTTAATGGTCACGCTCGTGTATATGACATCACACCATCAACACATACAATCGACATTAATTCTTTTTTATTGAGTATGCGACCTATATTAGGGGACTTAGTGTCAAACCTTCTAGAACAATTTCAACTACGTGGCCGTCTAATTGCACAAATTCGTTATGTGCGATCAAATCCTCAAGAAGATGAAACGTTTCTCGCACACTTTACATCATCATCTACAAACTATATTTATGACTATGATACCTGGTTCCAAGATAATTTGAATAGTCTTTCAAGCCATATTGAAGCATTTGCAAATAAGGGTAGCAACTGGGTTATAGATGAAATACTTAATATTGAATTCAATGTTATTACCAGTCCACTACTATCCGGTGGACAAACATTTACTCTACCAAAGAGCTTGAAAGATTCTAAGGCTGTAATCAATGTACACTCAAATGCAAATGACTGCTTCAAGTATTCAGTTTTATCAATACTACATTATGATGAAGTACTTCACTCGAGAAATGAGATGAAATCATATAGCAAGTGGACATCTGATCTGAATATGGATGGCATTGCCACACCAGTATCAATAAAAGATATTTCTAGGTTTGAGAAAAATAATGACATCAAAATTAACATTCATTTTTATGAAAAAGGACTCAAAGGTGTTCGTTATAGTAGCAACTTTATTGGTAAACGAACTGTCAATATACTGTTAATTGTTAACAATGAACGCGCACATTATTGTGGAATCAGAAAGATATCGAGACTATATCGGAAAATTAATAAAAGATTTAAACATTACTGTGATCGATGCACCCAATCGTTTACATATAAGACAACTCTAGACCGACATTATCAATTTTGTGTTCGAGGAAAAGCGCAAATAGAAAAAATGCCTAAACAACTAGAGGTAAGTACAAGTAGCATGGAATATCATCTAAGTCCACCTTTAGTAATTTATGCAGATATAGAGTGCTACATCGATAATAAAGTGCATAAACCTGCAGCAGTTGGAGTTTATCATGTTTGGCACAACGCTCTCCAATCAAAATTTGATAACGAATATTATGTCTTTAAAGGAGAAAATTGTATTATGAACTTCTTAAATCACCTAGAAAATGTAGCACAAAATTTGTATGACAATCAGCGTGCAATAAGTAGACAACCGATGTCTCTATCCCATGATGAAGAAGAAAAACACAAAAGCGCACAGAGTTGCAGTAAATGTAAATCTAAGTTCAGTGATGATTGTATCAAAGTGAGAGATCATGATCATATAACAGGAAAATATAGACAAACATTATGTAGCAAATGCAACCTTCGATTGAAACTGAATAGGCGGGAACTGCCCATATTTTTCCACAACTTCAAGAATTATGACAGTCACATCGTTTGCTACAAAGCAATTGGAAAGAAGAAACCATGGAAATTAGAAGTGGTAGCAGCCACAGCTGAAAAATACATAACTTTATCCGCTAGTGTACCTGTGAACGAGTACAACGGAAAAACAATATATTTTAAATTAAAGTTCTTGGATTCTTTTCAATTTTTAAGTGCATCACTAAGTGAATTAGCAAAAGGATTACAAGTGTATAAGCATGTAGAAAAATTAAGAAACGAATTTCCACTGATTAATGATGACATCCTATATCAAAAGGGAGTGTTTCCCTACTCTTATTTCAAAAGTCTAAATACATTGTTGGAAAATAGTCTACCACCACAATGTGAATTCTATAATGATCTCACACGAGAGCATTGCTCAGACAAAGAATATGAACACGCTTGTAATGCGTGGATCGCTTTCAGTTGCTCCAATTTTGGTGATTACATGCTTGCATATCTCAAATTAGATGTGTTATTGCTGGCAGATATTTTTGAAGTCTTTAGATCATTGAGTCAAAATGAAGATGAGGTGGATCCTGTGCATTTTGTCAGCCTTCCACACCTTAGTTTTACTTCAGCTTTGAGTTTTGCTTCATCTGATCCTCCACACTACATACAAGATGAAAACATGTACAATCTATTTGAAAGGGGAATAAGGGGAGGTATGACATTTACAAATATTCACCGAGCGCGTGCACGCATTACGGAATTACAAAATAATACAAATGAAAGCCGTCACTTATCCTACATAGATGTCAACAACCTTTACGGCTCGTCACTCAGCAAGAGTCTACCACATTCAAATTTCAAATGGTTGAATGAAGATGAAATAGGCTACTTTTCAAACGAAGTTAATATTCAAGCCATAGATGATGATAGTGAAATCGGATATATTTTTGATTTAGATTTGGAATATCCTGCAAGCATACATGATGACACTGCCGATTTTCCATTGGCACCAGAAATGCAGATGATAGAACAAAAAATGTTTTCAAGTTATATGAAAGACTTGTATAAAAAAGTAAGACCAAATACTAACTTTTCTTCAACTAAGAAACTATTGCTACACCAATTTGATAGGGAAAATTATGTTGTACACTATTCAATATTAAAATTTTATTTATTTATGGGTATGAAAGTCAAAAAAGTTCATAGCGGTGTAAAGTTCACTCAAAAGCCCTGGTTAAGAACGTTCATCGACATGAATTCCCAAAAGAGAGCTCAGTCAAGAACTGATTTTGAAAAGTCATTTTACAAGTTGAAGAATAACTCTTTATATGGCAAGACAATGGAAAATGTAAGACGAAGGAGAAAATTCAAATTAGTTAATAGTGTTGAGCAATGTCAAAAATTATCAAATCATCCACTCTATGTTCAGCATAAGATCTTCGATGAAGATCTAGTTGGCATGGAAATGTACAAGCCTTCAATAATGTTGAATAAATTAATTTATGTTGGTCAAGCAGTTCTTGATTATAGCAAGTTGGAAATGTATCAACTATTTTACAATGATTTAAAAAGATGTCCACTGATAAATAGAACGCGACTTTGTGGCGGTGACACTGACAGTTTTTTCCTATGTCTATACACCTCACCTTCTGTCCGTCTGGAGGACATACTTCTATACTTTGGTGAAAAATTTGACTCTTCAAACTATGATGTACATCACCGACTATATTCAACTACAAACAGAGCTAGGTTGGGCTGTTTTAAGGATGAGTGTGCGGGAAAGTTGCTTGAGGAAATGATCTTATTAAAACCGAAAATGTATTCAATGAAATATCTAGATTCATCTTGTCACAGCATCAAACGTGCAAAAGGAGTGCAGAGAGCTGCAGTTAAAAAACTACAACATAATGATTATAGGACCGTGTACTACAGTGAAATGGATACAAGTGAAGAAATGACAGTAATTAACTCGAAAAACCACTTAGTTACTACAAAATCATTCAGGAAGCGAGGACTTTCACTGTGGGAGGATAAGCGCTGTTGGTTAAATAAAAATTTGTCACTACCATATGGACACTATAGCTTGGGACTTCCCCCACCTTCAAAAAGAAGGAGAATCCTTCCTGCTATAGGTGATGTAGAATAAGTCTAAATAGATTCAACAAGGTAATTTACAAGTAAACTAACCAATCGTCACATCTTTCTGCTTAGTTATGCTTACTAATATATAGGTAGTCTAAACACAAAATGAAATTTCTACATTTTTCCGATGTGTAGAAATTATTACTAAAATATAGGTAGTCTTATTATGAATTTAAGACATAGCACTCAACATCATTCCGATATGTTGAGATGTGAAATAGCAAACTTTATGCAAACAGATGAATTAGGTTTATATTTGAAAACATGCCTCATTACACTAGAACATGGAAACTAAACGACTTACAAAGCGTTCACATAACAAATTCTAAGAAAGTAGTCTTTCGTCACTCAATAGCAAATAGTGGTGGAAGACATCGTGGCGTTTGCATTAGCCTTGACGCATTATCTTCACTGAAAGACTTCGCTGATCTGATTGACAACCATAAGACACGGATGAAGATTCCCCTCGATCAAAAGGTATGGATAAAGTGTGACTCTACCGTCAAGCTGTACGTCTGTTCACCAAAGAGAGAAGATATTGACTATCGATTTTTCCGTTTCAGTGACGTCACATGGAGAAACTTTACAAAAGAGATACTACCACATATGATTTCATTTATTAAGGATGGAGGACATCAAGCGGATGGAAGTCGTGAATCGCATGTTAACTACAAAAGTAAACTCAAAACTCAATCTTCAAGAAATCGAGCGGAACATTCCCAATCGAAAGCAATGGTTATTAATAAAACACAAGATGAAGCCGACAACGAATCTACATCTGGGAAGACCCTCAATGTTAACATGGAGGATACAGAGGAAGGATAAATATGTGACTATCCTATTCTTTCCAAATGGAACAATCCAGTGTGTTGGTGGCTTCACTGATGGTGATCTACCATATCTACATTCTACATTGGAAAATTTACTTAGTGACTCATTATCTGAATGGGAAGTGAAGACAATGACTGTGTTATGTGAATTGAACTATCATTATGACTTTCGTAAAGTCACATCATCAAATAATCTCACTTATGAAGTGGAACTATTTCCAGCAGCACAGATGACTAACTGGCACCCATATCATGTTCATGTATTCCATAATGGAAAGATTGTGATAACCGGCATTAAAGACATAAATGATGTTCCTCCCATCCTATGTGATTTGAGAAAAATATTTGTGAAATCTACATTGTAGCTATGTAAATATTTAGAAAAGAACTGTATATTTGTAAATACATATTGAAATGTAAACATGTTTTGCTTTCCCTCTAAACCCAACGATTTGGAACATAAAACAAGGATATTTACATATAAAATAAAACTTTATTACAAAACAGTTTCAATATACTTTGTAAGAATTACATCATTTTTATAGCAGTCTTTCGAAAAAAGTTGTAAAACACTTTTACAGTTATTTTTCAATGGTCTCTCGTTGATGAAATATAGCACATAACCGCCGCACATGAGAGATACATTGCTTTGAAGTGGAAACGATGTAACTTTCTTAATCGTCCAGGAGAACCTATTCATCCATAATGCAATGTCATGTAAGCGAGGTAGATTAAGAGAGTCAAAATATTCAGCCACTTTATAGCGATTGATGTACACTGCAACCCAATGTTTACCAGGAAGATTGTTGCTGTCCGTATTGATGATAAGCGAACAAGGATAGAAAGGAATTGAATTAGGTAAATTATCTCTAGAAAAGACATCAAGAAATATTGACTTGGAGTAGGGATGAGCATTTCCCATTTTCCTCAAGATTTGTATGTTGCTTAAGTTACTCATCTCTGATAGCTGACAGTTACGTCTCGCATTCTCGTTATTTCAACTTTGCTATCATAGATAGCATAAATGAGGCAAGTAATTGTTTTCTTCAAAGGTGACTCAAATGACACCTCTAGTCGTAGATTACCAGGCTTTGTAACTCCTACGCTTTCACCGCCTAGATCTGCATCTGCTGTGAGATTGTATATAATGAAGAAGTAACCATTTTTATACATATCCATTGTAATTCCATTTGAATCATCTGTGTTAAACATGCTCAGTGCAGTGAAAGTAGAACCATATTCACGTGCAAATTTACCCTCTTTAAAATTAGGCTCATAAGCTTTGCAAGCAACAAATTTTCCATCCTGATAGAGTGCTAGTTTACTAACGTTAAAGTGTTGGAAATTAAATGGATTCTTTTCAAAAGCACCAATAAATGACTCATTTTCCACAAATGTGATATACACCGCCTTCGGCATCGCAGTGGGAAAAAGATTTGGGTAGGCATGAGAGGATGATCCCGCACCAATTGTGAAGTTTGTTAACACACTGTGATTAACTGGATATATTGCATTGCTTTTCCTCAATCCTGTCGCATGCTCGTTGATGACTGACGGGTTCATTGTTACTCTCCTTACATTGAGCACGGCACTACTTATGTTGATTTGATAGTTTGTAGCTCCAAAGGCCATTAACGCGAACTCAGGATTTGCACGAATAAATTTTATTTGCATTTTAACCTGTGATAGTAGATATCTAGATTGACGAAGGAAATCAAGATAGACAGGTCCTTTCAAGTATAATTCCTTTGAATCTGCTGTCAATTCCATTCGTTTTTTTAAACCTCCATTTGAAACCTCATCAAATTTCCCTTGCTGATCATCATACCAGCCGGCAACTTGCAAGTGTGACTGTTTAGCTTGCTTCTGAAATTGCGTCATTGTATTTATGTATGCTCCATAGGGATATGCTCGATCCCCTCCTTCAATCTGTTTGTCATTCAATATTAAATACACATCTGAGAATAGACTGGCAATAGGAAGATTTGTCAATCCCACTTTATCCTTAGTTGAATCAATATTGGTACCATCAGTCTTCTTAATTTGTATACACAATTCTAAATCAATGGATTGACAGTCAATATAATCTTGAGGATTAGCAGGTATATCAAACTGAATAGGCTGTTGGTTACCATCGATATTTGTTGTGGGGACTATATCAACAATAGTTGAGGAAATAATGTCAGTTTGATGAGGCGGTGAATCGAAGAAACACAAAGCCGAATTGATACTCTGCATCGTATTAGCTTTACAAATATGTTGTCTTCCTTCGTTTTGACTTGTTTCCAGTCGCTGTGGAATTTCGTTTGCGCTTTCTTGCTTTCACACGACGTCTTGATTTAGAACGTGCTGCTCTGGTGGGCTTTTTACTTCTCCTACGCCTTTGCTTAGTAACTCGACCTGATCCAACTTGTCTTGACTTCCTACGTTTCTTCCGAACTGTACGCCTCGTCTTTGTTAAATCATCTAATGCGTCTATGGCAGATTGCTGTGCACGCAATTTCATGGATTCACCGATATTCTCCCCTTGAAGTGCATCAGCTGCAACATTTGCACCAAAGTCTAAAGCTCTGTTTCCAACCCGCTTCATGAATGGTACGCCATACTTTTTGAGTGTTGGGAGAACCATACGTCTTAGTGCACCGAATATGCCTCCTCCAACTTGTCGTCTACCTCCAGCAAACACGGGATAGCCGCTCTGATAGGATGGACCACTGTAAATGCCTGACATTATGTCCTGTAGATAATTATAGATCCCACAATAGCGTAAAGCCTTAATCTCGTGTCCTGATGTGTAGTGTTAAAACAGTAACACCACCACAGAATGGTACTACTTCACCTGTATCATCATGAATTGATATGTCAATTCTATTGATGACATTTCTGCTCATTGGTACATACATCGTGTTAATAAATTCTCGATTGATTAGTTGCTTCCTTACGGATGAGAGAGGAAATGTGCGCAGAAGTGGGGCCTCAATGTCGCCAACCCTTGTATATTCAATAATGTTACAATAGACGTATAAGTTACTTATATCACGCTCTAGTGATGGGGCTGTATCGCCTATTGATGAGCCTTCATAAATAGTTGATTTTGAGAATCCCAATGTGGACGTTAACACGCTATCCAGCTTGATAAGAGAGTTCTTCCCTACCTTTAGAATCATGCGTTTCTTATGTGGATCATAAGAAAAGTGATATTCATCTGCATCAAGGTAATCTACACCAAACTCATTTAACTTTGTACACAATTCAGATGGCGTTTTCAAGCTTTCAATGTTCAAATTAACTCTTTTTACAAGTTCACTGGAAGTAGACAATTCATCACCCAATATGTCTTCGCTGTATACGTGGATATCCCATGAAGCATTTGTTGATGCTTTGAGTTTAGAAGAGGACAATTGAACCTTGAATGTATCATTTAACTCTGTCAACCAAGGTGCGCTTTCAAGGCCCTTAAACATCCCAATCATTTCAGATCCGAATTCAATAACAGCGGACTCAGACTTTTCCAATGGTGTCTTTTTAGTAAAAACAATAAATTCTACCTCCTTTTCAACAGTAAATAAAGTTACTTTCTCTTTCTTATATTCACAAGTCATTAACGTTTCTGGCACTGATCCTTGAAACTTTCTTGCAAAGTCTTCAACACTTCTAATGACCTCAAATTTATTTTTTACTCGGATGCTCCTCTTTTGTAATGCATACAATGGCACAATTCTACATTGAAAATCAGTGACTTTCCTCTCCGAATTCCACCCACGTCCATTGTACCAATACCTTGATGAGAAAGTTGTTCTGGAATACCCAAAAGTATGACTCAAATCCTTACCTAATACAAGAAGAACATGCTTCCCTTCCTTCATCAATTTTGTTGACCCCTTTATGACTGGTTTGTAGAATTTATTCAAAGTCAGCTTGAAGAGATCATTTATTCGTTCAAACATTCTACCGATTTCCTTTTCTGTATCTTGCAAGCTCATTGTGGGAACCTTAGAATCAAAAGTTGACGTTGCAAATGCCTTTTGAATTTTAATCATGTTTTGGACAGATGGTAAAGATGTTGAAAAAGGATGTAAAGTTAGATGATGAAAAGCCCATGTACCATGTAGACTATTTTGAAATATGCGAAAGCAATCATCCTTCTCTCGTACTTCTTTATGTAATTCAAAATAGTTGTTCTTTAGCAAACTGATATCGTTGTAATAAGTAATTTCAGTTAGAGCAACTTCATGGGGTCCATGCAGAGTAATTGGATTAGCGAATTCAACAGAGTATAGAGATGGTTTGTTACTTGGGAATATCTTGGGGTTGCTATTGCTTGGAAGAATGATATTGAAGTTAGTAGACATGTTAAACTCATATATGTAAGAAGACACATGCTATATTAGCTTAAAAGTTACGAGTGTCTCCCACCTCCACATTTTGTAGATCCTGGTGCGTTATCCAGCTATTGAATGAATCAGGATATCCTTTCCATTTAACTAGATATTTCCTTTGATTGCCATGACCTTTCTTCCTAATTATTTTGTCAATCATATACACCTCTTCACTTCTGTCTACTACTTGCAATTCATAAGAGTAAAATTTTCCTTCAATTGGATTGCCATGGTAATCTATTAATTTATACATGGTGGGTCTAAATTTTGTATTTACTTCATCTACAAAAAACTCTTCTTCAGTCCAATTAGGTAGATACCCCTTCTCAAATGTAGACTTAACCTTTGAAATCCGAACTCTATCACCAACATTTATTTTCTTTTCATTGGAAATGTTTTTCGCTTTCTTATCATACAATCGAAGCCATACATCCATCGCATTATCTGGGGTAACATCGACAGGTTTCATCTTAATGATTCGATGGTAGCTTTCATTGTAATTCTTAACAAATTTCTGCAGCTCACCTATCCAAACATGTGTATTTTTTGCAGTGAAATAGCGCCATATTTTTGTCTTCAGTGTGCGATTGAATCTCTCAACCATGGCAGCTTTATAAGCACTTTTGACACTAAACAATTCCACATTATGACTTTTAAGGAGACTTCGAACATGAGAGTTTTCGAATTCCTTCCCTTGATCGGTCTGTATTCTTTGCGGAACACGCCCCTCATCGAAAATGCTCTGAAAAGCCGCTTCAACTTCTGGTCCTCGTTTAGATTTCAGCGCACGTGCCCAAGCATAGCGAGATAAAATATCTATTACGGTTAAGATGTATTTATAGCCATCATTGTACTGTGATATCTGTTGCATGTCAGCCAAGTCCGCTTGCCATTGACTATCTATATTGTTAACAACATATTTTCTCGTTGGAAACCGCTTTCTCGCATTTTTGTGAAGAGTGTAAGTCGGTTGACTCCTTAACCACTTCTTGACTTTCTCTATCCCCACACCTGCTGCACGAGCTAGAACCTCCGGACGACTGAAACTTGCGGGGTGATTTAAGTCGTAATAAATCTTTCTGAGTTTCACTGCTGTACTCATCGTCTTTGTTCTGATTTGCACGCGTATTACTCCCACAGCAACTGCTAACACAATTGATATCAACCTCTATTCCCTCTTCTCCTTTACCTTCGAGCGCAGATTTCAAACAGCAGCAAAACTTTTGTAGCGACATGATATGAGAGAAGCAAAGCTTAATTTATATTTGCTTAATATTTACTATAATCCTTTCCAACACGCATTGAGCGCCTAGTAGCTCTTTTTGGTTGAAGATCATCGGGATCATGAAGCTCTCGCTTGACCGCCATCGTGGGTGTTTTACTTTTTGTTTCATCTTGTAAGTGACCCTTGTCCAACTCATTCACAGTTGGTCCTCCAATAATATTGTGTGGTACATTTTGATCAGATAAAATTTTCTGAAAATATGACCACCCTTGTGGTGCACCTAGTTTTCGCCTTACATCTCTAACAGCATATTGCAGAAGGTCATCTATGTGACTATTTCTAATAACATCACCAGTTGTTTCATCTATTATCTCCCCTCTCTCATTGAACTTCACATGTGGATCAATGAAGTCAAATAATCGCTCAGCGCGCACACGATATGGTCGAGGTGTTGACAAGGTTATAAATCGTCGCAGCTTATCACGAATCTGTCGCCTCTCATCAATGTTTTCAGCTGCTAACTGCATTCGTCGATAGGGATCCTTAATCTTCTGAATTTCCATATCCTTTTGTGTTAGTTCCTTAAGTTGATTCGTAATAGGTTGATCTATATTTTTGACTTCCTGTGCACTTTGTAATGTAGTCAATTGTACATACTCCTCTTGAGGAATGACTACCATCTTTGAATACGACATGTTTGAAAATAATAAGGCAACAAAGTACATTGCTTAAAACTAACTGTGAACCGAGAAAACTGTCATTGGTTCAGCGGAATTAGGTATGATATTTGTTCGAAATCGAAGTCGTTCCGGACATTCCTGGGTTAGATCAATAAATAGATAGCCATGTGGTTTCTTAGTTACATCTTCATATATTTTTGAAAGAACTTTAGGTTGTTGAGGTAATATCTGTCTACTGAGATGATGTATCTGACTGCTGTCTCTTGGATTTTTAAATATTGCCAAATAATGTGTATTCAAACTCCTAGTTCTTTGCTCTTTCCCTCCATCAAAAATGTTTTGGGTGATATAGATAATAAAAGCTTCCCTATGATGTGCAGTTTGAATGAACATTTCAGTTACATCCTTTGAAGATTTGCTTTCACGTAATAGATCATCTAATACTAGTAAGTCACCTGCTTTGATGTCTTCAGTTGTCGGTAACCCTTGCTTCACATCATAACCTTTCTGGCGAAGTGCAGAATGTAGTTGTGGTTGAAATATGCCATAACACCATTTAACTCTTTTAATTTCTTTATTAAACATCTCATTTCTAAATTGTAGTAATTGAGTTACAAAAGTAGTTTTACCGGACTGACTTGGTCCGGCCACACACATTGTGCGATCAGTGAATAGGCGAAAATCTGTCATCCTGAAATTTCAAAAGCTTTAAAGACCAACACCCACCAGTTTGCTTAGAATAAAACAAGTCATGTTCCATAACAACTTTATTTACATTTAGAAACTTTCATTTCACATTCACAGCATTTGTGTTTCCTCATCAATGTCAGCATTAAAATAACTTCTCGCGTCAATTTGAGCATCTTGGCGTTTCAATTTCAACTTAACACTCCCTTCCTTGGATTTCCGTCCCCGCTTTTTGCTTTCTTCAACATCCTTCCCATCTTTTGAAGTAGATTTATCGATGGTGATTAGACACTTATCAATCGGCATTGGCTCATAAACCAACTGTAGAACTTTCATTTGTAACGATGCCACTTTTCCGGTTGAGCCGTGAGCACCAATGTATAGACCGTTGACGTGTATTAAACCCATGTATCGTCCGCGCTTCAGATCATCACACTCCATTGTATTTCCAAGTAGATCAAATGCTTGAAAGTGATCGGACAATTTCAAGAATAGCGTATCGAACTCGGGTAAATCCTTATAGCCACTTCCTTCCTCTAACGCCTTCCTCCAATGTGTAGGAGCACTTTCGGGCAACACAACGCATTCCTTCGCCAAAGAGTCGATGGTTTTGACTATCATCTGCTGCCATTTCGGAAAGGTTACTCGCATTTGTCTCATGTTGCTATAACCAGATGAAGACATACCATTACTGTGGAAAAATGGAACTTGAAGGTAGAAACCATCGTCACCATAGCTGAACGTTTGGAAGTAAAAGGTATTTTCAATCCCTTGAACCTTCCTTGTCGGTCGGAATTTAAAGAGATCACGTTCAAATGAGTCGCTCTCCTCTCTAACTATAAACATTTTTTGAGACATAATTCAATGTTGTACTTATTCGGAGCTTTTCAACCGTCAGTGATGAATGATAGCTTGAAAGTGATTAAAGAGTACAAGCGCGTCTCTCTTATATACATATTCACATGAGTCATCAATCAATGATGACGTGTCAATCCATGATTCGTCGTCTACAGCAACACTGCGGCACCTGCCACAACTTTCCCTAGTGGACTGTTGAGTACATTGTAAATGCTGTTTCCAATATCATTCAACATATTGAAAAACCCACCACCTCCACGCTGAACTAAGTTCCGCCTTTTCATATCACTGCTTCTTGGATTTGAAAATTTTCTAATGCTGTTTAGAGAATCAGTACTCAATAAAGGCTTGTATATTGGGAGGCATTTGTGTATTGCAAAAGCCAAATCACGAATGAAATCATCACTGGAGTTTTGAATTAATTTGCACTTAACTTTATTGTTTCGCATGCTGTTTAACTTTCGCAACGCCTTCTTAAACTGACTTGAAGGTCTAAAAGAACCATTCTTCCGAGAAAAAGATGCCTTTCGTTTTGCAGTCATTTTTATTGTGTTAAAAGCAAAGCATTTATAAAAATATACATTTTTGCTTAGTTCCATGCAATAAAGTCAAACGGTAACAGATGGTAGGTCGTAGTCATCAACATCACTCAAGGTCTGTGTCGTTGCAGTTATAAGCTGTTCTATATTACACATTAAATCCTTTGATAGAGGACAGCATGAACAGCATGGTTTTGAAGCGAAGACTTTTAAAAGATTAGCATAGTACGCTCTAAACTTGATTATGTCCCGATCATCTTGCACTGCCACATTGACGCTCATCGACGGGGGTCCGGTAAACATGTCCACCTTGAATTTACCACCATTTTCCTCATAGTGGCTAAATACGATTATATCATGCAAACAAGTCCTCAATTTCCGTGTTCTCATTTCACAATAGCAACGAGAACTCTGTGGAATAGCTTCCGTCAAACTCAGAGGCTTGAACACTTCATCGAGCCAAAATCGTAGTACTCGCGTAAGGGCATTGGTCAATGTCCTCATTAAGAGTTTCTGAAGTTCAATATCATCTTCACAATGATAGAATGTGACAATATCCTCCATCAGATCTATGAGATCAGCTTTGTAACCAATAACATCATTTGCAGAGTAGAAAATCTTGCTAGTAAACAGATTGTCTTTGTGAATAATTGAAACAGGAATGATCGTGGTAAATGGCATGTTTATTAATGTCTACAATCCTCAACAAGTATGGTTGTAATAGAAGTGTAATAACCTTATATACAAAAGCTGCACAATAGCAACCAATCACAGACACGCATGATGACTCATCATGAACGATATACAGTGACTGTTGAAATTATTTCTTCATCACAAAGGGGACAAAATGTAGTTTCCAAGGGTATATAGCATGTAGAACACATGACAAAATGAGAACATGGTAACAAGAGAATGGATTTTTCCCGTTCAAAACACCTAATGCAGTTCCGTTCACATAATAGTTTAAACGTCTCTGTTTCTAATTTCTTTCTGAAGTCACTTTCATTGTTAGAACATTTTGTTAAATCAATTGAAGGTTTCACTTTTTTTATCTCCGTTTCAGAAAGTTCCAATTTCATCCTCCTAATTTCACTGTCTTTATAATGTAGCATTGAGAAATCTTCTATCCAACTACGATCCAATTTAGCATTCATGGTATGCTCATCCAGATCCATTAGTCGTTCAACTAAATCACCAGCTTTGATATTTTCATTTAGATTTGTAACAGTTTCTATAGCCTTTAGCGAATAACCAAGGTCTCTTGCAACAATCCATGAAATTGGGTAACTAACCATCAAGCAACTTCCACTTATTTATAACTTAACCTAGTTATGAAAATAAATAAAATTGTCATCATAGTCACAATGGCCACAATTGTCGCATTTGAGCAAGCAGTCTCAAAACAAACAACTATCTATTCAAGTTCCGAAATAAATGTTCGCATCCCTGTTCTAATTCACTCACTTTAATTCAAAATCGGAACAGGCTGTTACAACCCCAGTACACAATTGATTGTACCGAACCTCGAAACATGAACTCAGTTCAAATCCCAATCGGAATGGGGTTCCTATTCACATGATTGGAACGCGGTTCGAATTCAAATGTTCATATTTACATGTTTGGAACGCCATGTTCGCATCCTCGTTTTAATCCTCACTTTTTGCGTTCGCATTTTTAACTACTCAAGTTGGATATCAAAAGTAATGAATATTTGCTAATAAGCATCATAATTAAGCGGAAATTATGCTGATATGAAGGGAATTTCATGAACCGCTTCATAATGGAAGTTTTCATGAAAAAGTCGCGATATTATTCGTGCTTTCTCGACTGAAATTTCAAGTTTTTAATTCAATTTTCACCGGCATGATTTTATGATTCGATCACTCAATTCATGATTCATTTCTGGAATCTGAATAATGATGTGGAACCATTTACATCCTTCAAAGTTAAATGAAATCATTGCCTTTGATTATGTGATTTTGCTCTGACAGTTGCAGGTTGCCTGTCCATTGTCTTTGTTGCCTGTGATATGTGATCACGCTTATGAAAATACTCGTGAGGTTGAGAATGAAAGTAATAGGAACCCATCGAATTTCTCATTCAAAAAACATTAAATCTCCAAGGCTGTCATGAGAATCTGTGAAATACAATCATTCCTTCTGCATTACAATCATGATCGGTCAATTCCGTTGCAATTTCTGCAAAACTGTAAAGATTTGCATATCTTACATTCGGTGATAATACAACCTGCATCTCCCTTGAGTTCATTTAATAAAATCGAAAGTGTATACCAAAGATAATTGTTTAAAAGGGATAGGTGAGAAATAGATGCCTAAATTTGAACCCATTTTAGTACGGTCCCTATCGTGGCAAAAAAGCATTGCGACAATGAGCGAAATTGCTGTTTTGTCGGCTGTATGGTGTGCAATGCGACAAAAAGCCTTGGAAATGGTACATGATATAATGCATAATTCACTGATATTATATGATAAGTTTCAAGAATATTATTTCAGTAGTTTCTTTGAAAAAATTGTTAAAGATGAGAGAGGTAACACAGAAATTTAATGCAGTACTTTCAATTTGGAAGAAAAAATGTTCAGATGAAGAGTGATGGGGTGTTGATGAACACTCAACTCCCTCTGTAGAATTCATGACTATTAACAAATTCAGTGGGAATCCGAATATCACACTGAGGAACTGGCTATTAATAAGGCTCATCCATATCAACAACCCTCTTCGAGATATTCAAGAGGCTGAAACTACAATATGGATCTATTGCAAATAATTTTAACAGAGGGCATTTTAGGTCCGAGTGGAATCGATCATCGGATGTCTGTCAAATGTCAAAGATGATGTCAGTGTGCATTGTATAACGTACATAGTTGTCTGTTTCTATTTGCTTAAGCCAATTTTATATCGAATTTTCTAATAATTCATGCGTATTTTTTCTGTTGTATCACATGTAATTTCTTATCGCAAAATTACATTTATACGTTAGATTATTGTCAAGTTTAGCAATCGCATTTGCAGCACCGATATACATGTACAACCATATACATGTGGGCAGGCTAATTCGTACTTATTACAAAGAAACAATCTGCATGATCAAAAGTAAAGACGCGGTTCATTTTTCTGTTCAGAAAAGTCATTTAGTCATGTATTTGGTGAATTGTAAGAGAACTTCACTATGCTTTTATCTAAGAATAAAACAATTGGTTTTCATTTGTGCTATTCCTATAACATGCGCTCTTCAGATTTAATAATCAGCTGACATAAAATAATGCAATGAAGTCTAATTGAAAGAATTGTATCAACAGGATGCTCTTATTTACAACTGCGTTTTGTAAAACATCTGATAAAGTAGAATACACTATTATTTGTTGCAATTTGGACGCTGTATTTAGACATATATAAAAATTTCTTGATTTATTATTGAAATGCGTTTTGGTTCTGTAATTACTAAAAGAGGCAATGAAAAGGAATCTTCGTTGCTCGCTTACAAATATTTTCAAGTTCATGCAATATCAGCTGATTTTCAGTGGTTTCGTTGCACTGAAGGTAAAAACACGTCTATTTCCTATCTAGCCCTTTATAATATTAAATATCTTTGGTGTAGGGGGCCTATACACATTGGGGATTTAATAAATGCAGAGTTGCCACTCTACCTAATATACCTACTCTATGACCCAATGTGTATACACCTTCGATTTTATTAAATGAACTCAAGGGAGATACAGTCGGAATTGCTTCAAAATGTGAGATGCACACATTTATGCAGTTTTGAAGAAATTACAACGGAATTGACTGATCATGATGGCAAAGCAGAAGGAAATTATATTATTTTACAGATTCTCCGTGTCATAGAGTAAGTATGTTAGGTAAAGTGATACTCCCCATTTATTAAATCCCCAATGTGTAAACCACACTTTCGATTTTATTAAATGAACTCCAGGGATATGCAATATGACTTCACATTCGGTGTAAGTGTAGGTGTTAGTGTTTACTCCGGGGTTAACCCCGGGGTAACTGTAAACTTAACACCGGTCATGAACTCGGGTTGAGTTTACACTTACCCTGGAGTCAACTTCGAAGTAAACACTAACTCCGGTGTAAGTGTAGGTGTAACCTCGGAGTAAACTCTCGGTGTAGAGTTAACTCCGGTGTAAGTGTAAGTGTTGCTCTAACACATGAACTCAGGTCGAGTAAACACTTACACCGGAGTAAACTGTAGAGTTAACCCGGAGTAAACTACCGGTGTAGAGTTAACCTGAACTAAAGGAATCGAACTCTTTCAAATGCAAAGTATACGATAACAGCTGAATTTCACAGCGTGATGAAAATCTTAAAATTTAAGTCATTTACCGAATTATATGAAAATGCACATTTACAGCATCAAATCCTACTGCTACATAGATAGCTCGGACCATGCAAAAGTTAACCTCTAGAGGATAACTCCTTGTCGAATTCATATCTGGTGTAAAGTGTAAAGTGTAAAGTTCTGCATATTGATGAAATTTTTCCATTGGTTGCACAGCAAAGGTGTGCGTCAACATAATGAAATTAAATATCGCTATCATATTTCACAACCACCAAAAATCATTAAATATTGCTTTTTTCATGAAAATTCTGCACGGTGAATAAATAAATTGCGATTTTCTCTCCTGTTCTATGGAAAGAGCTCTCAATATTAAAGAAACTGTGTACATTTTGGAATCGTACTTGTGCGTGATATAATTTCTAATTAATTTCTTGAACCCTTGCTAATTTTCTTATCTGAAATGATGAAATCGGAAGCTCATCAAGCCTTGATTCTATGAGAAATGTTGCGGGTAATCAAGGAGCTCGACTTGCAAAAATTTAGAAATAGGTCCGTCCACTTGTCTTATACTCGTCGCATCAACTCATTCATAATGCTGTCTACATGTACATATCATCCTGCACTCCGCCCTGTATCCGAAAGTGAATTTCGTGTTGGCCTGCTCGATCCTGCCCACCTGCGTAGGGGTCCTACCGGCACTTGTGTCCGGAGCCGGTTGCTCCTGAGATAGCTATCAGCTACATACGAAATTTGTAAGCGAATTCAACCGAAGCTACGGCATATATTTGCTTTTCTTTAGCCAAAAATGGCATAAAACAGTGAGTGAAGTTATGCGATGATAATTATTGCAAACCTAATTCAGTCTTCTAGAAGTGCACGAACCGCGCGTGGGGGAGGGAATATACACAGTCATTTCAAATGCATCCGTGTGGCACGTGTCATCTTAAAACTGTAGCTTGAAGATTCACTGCCATATGCTCGCATGAAGATAGTTAATTGCAACCCATAGAGTAGGGATATATAATATACTTACTCGATGTTGCAACCTAGGACCTGATGGATGGCGTCACCTCGCACACGTCATCAGAACTTGGTTGATTATCCCTTAATTTTACATGGGATATTTTGTAGACCTCAGTGCTGATATCCGATGTCTATGATTCTAACTTAGTTGACATCCCATTCACAATTATAAAATTACATGTTTGCCAAGACGAATAATCTGAATGACATACCAGTATTTATACCGGTATTTACATTAAGCCATTTGGAAAGCGGATTAGGCCTGCTTAATTCATCATTGTCCTCATATACTGGTCCTTCCTCATATAATCCACTACATGACAAATTGACAACTTTGCTCAGCCACAATATTAATCAACTTCGACATATCGTGATCATATTGTATTATTGGATGCAAGTACACCTTTTAGGCTTTAATGTAAGTCTGTACTTCCAACAAGAGAGAGCTGTATGATTACGCATGTACCTCATGCACATTCTGAGCTTCTGAAGAATTTTCCCTTGATACATGGGAATTTTAAAGCAAATAGTGAAGAGATTAATAAAACGGCGTTTCAGTCAATTGTATTTATTGTGAACAAATATCGCTCGATACAGATATGCGAATCAAAATTACAATGACATTAAAAATCAATCATTAATCGCAAAAGAAGCAACAAGATGCACAGAAAACAGAGTCCATGAAGACGGTGGCATTCAAGTAGACGCTGGAAACGCAGTCTTAGAAAGAGTCACATGGTATGGCGACTTTCGTCCGTTTTCCTATGTCTGTCTCCGTCATAGCTCCAGTGTTCTCAAAAGACAGGGCACAAATTGGAATCACCGATTCAATATATTTCCTCTTCTTTGAGCCTTTTCAGCGACAACACTTATCTAGGATCAATCGCACAATCGTTGACACAACTAACCGAAACTGTATCGCTGCAGATGTCGTTGAAAATAGGGGATTGGTCATATTCATGATTGTTTTAGAGGAAATCCCCGAGCCTGATGTTGGCAAACAGTGAAAACCAGTTTTCTTCCCTAATCCGAGTACTTTCGGTGCGCTCCGCTTCTCTGAAGATGATGCGCGGAGCGCACCGAAAGTACTCCGATTAGGGAAGAAAACTGGTTTTCACTGTTTGCCAACATCAGGCTCGGGGAGTTGCAGATGTCCCACGTAAAAGGGCCTTCCTCGAAATGACATCTCAGTATTGGCATGCAAGGGAAAAGTCGGAGAAATTTAACCCTTTCGATGCCACATGTATTTGGAATTGATGGCTATGTTTTATTGCCATAGACGAAATATTCGTCGATAATATCACCATCACTCTGTGCCATTGATGATTGGAATAGATTGACTTGTGTCTGCCAATGACGAATATTTTGTCACTAACTAAATGATTGTCATGTGCCAGGTAATTTTATTTATACTTTCTCTTAGTGCCAAAGACGAATATTTCGTCTGCAGTAAATTTGCAACCAATTGCCAATAACGATATTCTCGTCATTGGCGTTTAAAGTGCTTTCGATCCTGAATATTTTTTAACGAGGTCAGTAACATGCTGTTTCGTCAGCACAGTGGACTGCGTTGTGGTGAGAGCTTTCATTCGATACCTGGTTTGATATCATTCCTATTTTTAGATATGACCTACATGCAAATAGACTCTCTCCTTAGACACCGTATTTGGAGTCATTTTCGTCCTAATGTAGTCTGGTACTGACGAAAGTGATTTGGAAAGCAATCTCTCGGAGTTTTCTGTTTCACACGACGAGAGTGATAGTGAAGAAGACGAATTTACTGGTACATGGTCCGATAATGTAGAGCTACGTCCTCCATTTCCGTTCACTGCTCATCCTGGGATCGACGAAACATTTGATAGTGAGCTTGCTGCATTACGATTCTTTTTCAAACTGGCGCAGGTTATTGACACTTATACGATAGTCAGAAAGTCACAAAGTGGTACAAAAAGCTCTATTTTATGCTCCTTGATTTTGTAACTCATAACTCATTCGTGGTTTTTTCATCTGATCACAATGTGTCAAAGAAACAATTTTTATTGAACCTTATCAATCAATTGACTTCTATGAGCTCAGTGAGACGACGTGCAAGATCTTTCATCGGTGATACACCTATACGGCTTCAATTCAAGAATGCTAATTATCCGAAACTAATTCCTTCACAAAAGGAAAACAAGAGCACCTTTCGACGATGTGCCGTTTGTATGTACATCGAAGAAAATCCGCAAAGACAAAAATATTGCTATGCAAATTGTAGTTCCATTTCCTTGTGTATTGTGCCTTGCTTTGAACTTTACCACACGCGATTGAACTATTTGTAATCACATGTAATGAAATACAAGTAGTAATGTTTGTCTCATTGGTACGAGCTAGTATTCAATGATGATTACCATGCACTTATTTACTGTATGTCGGCAGTACATGTTGTGAATAAGCAAGTAGATATATTTGTTCTAAAATTCTTGCTTTTTCTGCAATTCTCTGGCACTGAGGAAACATTCTATTACACATTGTATTGGCACTGAGCGCATATTTAGCAGTGACGAATATTTCGTCATTGGCATTGCAAAAAACAAGTATCCTGATATTGAGTGGCATAGAAAATATCGTTGAATACTGACGAATATTTCGTCAATGGAAGTAAGATGGCCTTCTATTGCTACAGCATGCGGCAGTAAAATTGATGACAGTCCCGGACGAATGTATCGTCGATGGCATCGAAAGGGTTAACAAATTGGCAGTAAAAATTTAGAAAGATACACAGCTCTTCAAGCTCGTCGGTCTAAGAAATTACCAATCTTTCCTTTATTAAACTTCACAGGAACGACACTCTTCCTTTAACATCCTTCGTTTGTTCAGTTTTCTCCGCGGAATCGTAATGAGAATGATGAAAAATGCACCCAAATCATTTGTCTTTTGTTTTCTGATTGAATTTGTCTGATTTCAGTCTACTTTCGGGGTGATTGAATAAAAACTGATGAATTTTTCATTCCGTCAACATGCACGTGACATTTCGATTTTATGAAAGCGCTGCCAAATGTCGTTCGTTCAAACATAACCGGTTTAACCCCGGAGTTTACAACGACGCTGGAGTTAACTCCGGATTTAACCCCAGAGTAAACTCCGGTAAACGGAGTAAACACTAACACTTACACTTACACCGGACATGAACTCAAATACAGTCGGAATTGTCTCAAAATGTGAGATTTACACATTTATGCTGTTGTGAAGAACTGAGTGCTCATGATAGCAAAGCAGAAGGAAATGATATTATTTTGCAGATTTTCCGTGTCATGACAGCCTTGAAGAGGTGATATTTGTTAAATTGGCAACTCGATGACCTGCTATTGCTTTCATGAATTAGAAATATAAAATTTCAGCCAAGAAAGCACAATAAGATGTCAACTTTTTCATAAAGACTTCCATTATAAAACGTATCATGCGATTCCCATGATAATCAGCTTATTTTCCACTTAGATAGGATGCTTATTAGCAAATATTCATTCCTTTTGAGATCCAACTTGTTGCATACTACTTACATAGAGGAGTCATCTCGGTAGTATATAAATTGGCAAAATTTTGACATTTCTTAGAACTGCTCAAATAATTTTTTGGACCACGGGAACATAATCTCCACAAGAAACTGAATATTTTCATATAAAAATTTTCACTGTATACAGATACTTTTGTGAGTCGACACACTACTGTTTAAAAATTATCGGTAATTTATTTTAAGTTACCTTACGGGTAATTTTCCGGTTAATTACCGGTAATTTATATTCATGTCCTAATAACTTCAAATATAGAGCACCAATATGCTCTAAATTTAACCAAATGCAATTTTGGCTTAATCTGATTCTGATGAAGGTTTGGATTTTACTTAACGTCTGATTCTTTTTCATATAAATTGCGATTAAGAAATGAAAAATTGACATTATATACATGTAGAAGTTTATTAATCTTTCATCCAAAGACCTGATAATCAAAATTTTTGACGGCAAAAAAATGGTTCTCGGCAACGCTCCATCGCAGCCTAATTCGGCCACTTGTTTTGATCCTGGTTGCCTATAATTAAATTCAAGATTTGAATAGCAAGATATTAATGGAAAAGAAGTAGGGATACTACAGAATAGCAGCATAAATGAGCAATGACAAGTGACATTATCGAACTGGGCTGTTTGTATATGAAGAAGTCGAAAGACATTCGATATCTAATTTACTGATGCCATGATAATTTAGCATCTAATCAAACTCAATTTACTAAGCAAATATTTTGGCTAAAATTTCGAATGAAATTACCATAGCATGAAATTACGTTTCAAAATTACGCAAATTTCTGTCTTGCATGCGAAATTTATAATATTTTGTGAACTATGCACAGCAAATCTTTATAACTTTTACTTGTCAATGTGAGGAGGATTATACAATCTACGTAGCAAATTTAGATATAATGAGGCAACATTGTTTCAAGAAATGAATTTTGTTCATTTTTACCCTAATTTTTCCGTGTCGCTACCTAGACCCAGTGATCGATCAATACACTGAAGTTTATCGTCTACATCTGTCAAGGAATGAAAAAGTTTTATTGAAATAAACATTTTTCAACAGACCTAAAATGAAATTTCCATGGTTTTCTGAAGCATTTCTTTGTGAAAATCATATTTCAATTTTCGTAGCTAAACAGACCTTGTATATACCGTCTCAACTTAAGAAACATGGTCCTAGGTCTGTATACTGAATGAATTTGTCCAACGCATCGCACTTTAGTTATTGTTCATTATATGAAGTGCCTATCTTCTGGAATATGGATTATGACAGGCTTCAAAGTGCAAAACGAATTCTTGCCCTGACCAACGCAAATTCAGTAGTATTTACACTATAAACATGGAGCTTCTATAAATCCTTCAATATGACGTCGATCAATTGAATTAAATGATTTAACGAATTCATATTCATTTCAATTTCTTGATGAGGAACTTGATTGCAAAACTTGTTTCATATTGTTATCGATTAACGCAATGCGACCGAAATTAAGTAATAACACAGAATACTTGATTTTCACAGAATATTTGAATTTTAGTCAGTGATTGTTGGAATATGTCAAGTGATTCAGGTAGAAAATAACAACGACAACAACTTCTACTGACATTTGAGGAACGAAATAGACACAATGGGTTACGATCGAAATCGTCTTCAATATTTTCGTGGATAGTAGTTTTAGTAATTGCAAAAATATGCTAGGCCATCGCATCACTATGCAGAGCACATACTTGAAAAAAAGGTGAATAAAGGCATTAATAAGAAAACAATATAGCGATCGTGTCAACCAGCGAGAAGCTAGAATTAGAAGATTTCAAATGTGTGTTGGAGAGACACCAACTACCGTGGAATTTGATAAATTCAGGCATTCTTTGATACTGCTAGGGGTTGATAATGGCAAAGCGGATGGTAAAGACATCTGCATCATATTATTCACAGACATCTCTGGTTAGATGCATAGATACATAAGCTATGATTTAGTAAGACATGCTAGACACGCTAGACATTCCTGTACATGCCACCTGAGAAATAGTTTTCGACACTTAAACACGCGCTATTCCAATAGGCATCTTTAAGTTTAAACTACATGTAGGTGCAACAACGTTGAATTCGATCCATGAATTATGGAAATAGCTGTGCGCCCTGCAGCATACTCATTTCCCGAGTCAATTAAAAAATGTTATGTCAAAAACATACAAGGCCTAGGCCTGACCTACATAATAATAATAATAACGTATATTTATTTCAAACCTCAATTATGACAATCGTGAGGAATACAAGTAACACATTTCATTTCATAAAAAGTCAAAAAGTAAGTCATAACAAAAATAAGTCAACATTTCTGGGAAAATAACGTCGTAAAGTGCATTAAAAGTGAAACACACGGAAGATCTGATAGAAAGAAACACTTACATCGAAAAACCATCATTAAACAATCTGGCCATAGAAGTGAAAAAAGAATTTTTACGTACTGCAGTTTTACACAGTGGAATCGCATATTTACCGCTATAAAACAATTTGGATGGCATCAAGTGTGACAATGGATGATTTTGATCTGACGAAATCTTTTGAAAAAGATTAAAGCCTTGTACAGTACGTCCGTGGGTCAACGGAACAAAATTCGCACATGAAAGTAGTAAGCAAAACTCCACTTCTGGACCGCGCAAGATGGCGGCCATCGCTGCGTCCCCCCCCCTCTGGCACGGCAGAGTGTCGTGGTCGGCCGCCGTGGTGCTTCGTGTCTGAGTCCCCCCCCCCTCTGGAACGACAGAGGTTGTGGTCTGTCGTGGTGTGCCGGCCGGGTGGGTCCACGTTCACAACATGTTCGCTGACGTCCCCCCCCCTCTGCAACGACAGAGTGTGAGACTCGGGTGAGTTGGTCCGACCGCCTGGTTGACGTGGGCGACCGTCTAGGTTGACGTGGGCGACCGCCAGGATTAGTCTTGAGGCTATAGTGTGTGATGTTTTTGGTGTGTAGCGTCCAAACGAAGCATCGGATGAGAAAACGGAGGTCAGATTCGGATTCAGCGTGAAATTCTGCATCGGTAGGGTGAGTTTCAAGGCAATCGGTGAGAAAAAATTTTCAACATTTTTCGAAAAACGACAGAGTTAGAATTTGGGACGTTTTGGTGTGTAGCGCCCAAACGAAGCATCAGATGAGAAAACGGAGGCCAGATTCGGAATCTACGTGAAATTTTGGGTTAGGAAGGATGTTTCCAGCGAAATCGCAGAGAAAAAATTTTCGGCTGACGTCCCCCCCCCCTGGACAGCTTGCTTCCAGTGGACGGATTTTGTCGTGCGATAGCTCGTTTGAAAGCTAAGAGTGAGACAAACTCAGTGAAAGAATCGGCTTGTTCGTATCTGTCTTCGTTCAAAAGTTAGAGCGGTTACAAGATTTTAGGTCGGAGCTCGCTCACCTGAAAAATCCTAAGTGTCAGAGTGACTTTGTATGGGTAAAATTTTGAAAATTTTCCAAAGTGTGGAATTTCGACCTGGGACCGTCACCAAAACATTTTTCATCAAATTTCACTGACCCCCCCCCCCGACAACAATCTTCTAACTTTGGTTCTAGTGGACGGATTTTGTCTTACAGCTACTCGTTTGAAAGAGGAGAAAAAACTGCTCGACAACATTTTTTGTTGCGAGTCAATCGGACCAGCCGTTCACAAGTTAGAGCGGTTACAAGATTTTAGGTCGGAGCTCGCTCACCTGAAAAAATCCTAAGTGTCAGAGTGACTTTGTATGGGTAAAATTTTGAAAATTTTCCAAAGTGTGGAATTTCGACCTGGGACCGCCACCAAAACATTTTTCATCAAATTTCACTGACCCCCCCCCCCCCGACAACAATCTTCTAACTTTGGTTCTAGTGGACGGATTTTGTCTTACAGCTACTCGTTTGAAAGAGAGGAGAAAAAACTGCTCGACAACATTTTTTTGTTGCGAGTCAATCGGACCAGCCGTTCACAAGTTAGAGCGGTTACAAGATTTTAGGTCGGAGCTCGCTCACCTGAAAAAATCCTAAGTGTCAGAGTGGCTTTGTATGGGTAAAATTTTGAAAATTTTCCAAAGTGTGGAATTTCGACCTGGGACCGCCACCAAAACATTTTTCATCAAATTTCACTGACCTCCCCCCCCCTGGACAGCTAGCTTCTATCTTGGCTTGTAGTGGACGGATTTTGTCGTGCAATAGCTCGTTTGAAAGCTAAGAGTGAGACAAATTCAGTGAAAGAATCGGCTTGTTCCTATCTGTCTTCGTTCAAAAGTTAGAGCGGTTACAAGATTTTAGGTCGGAGCTCGCTCACCTGAAAAAATCCTAAGTGTCAGAGTGACTTTGTATGGGTAAAATTTTGAAAATTTTCCAAAGTGTGGAATTTCGACCTGGGACCGTCACCAAAACATTTTTCATCAAATTTCTCTGAACGAGGGGGGGGGAGGTCAGTGAAATTTGATGAAAAATGTTTTGGTTAAGGTCCCAGGTTGAAATTCGGAAGTTTTAAATTTTTCAAAATTTTCACCACACTGGAGCTCTCACACTTAGGAATTTTTTCACTTGTGGCATGTTACATCGACATGTGCTGGCGGACCAACTTCCCGTGGTCATATGAGAATGGTTCAGGTGTCATATTGTAAAGAATGATGAGACGAATCGTTTGCAACAAACCGCATGTCGCTACGATGAATACTTTCGGAGATAGAGCCATTTTAAGTTTTCTTCCGAGCATATATAAACCCCCGACAACGTAAGTCTGATCACTTCATCGAAAGACGAGGTAAGCGACGGTCGTCGCTCTGAGCTCCCGATATCGGGTGCAAAGGACTCTATCTTTTGAAGTAGGCAAGCTATCTTGCTACTTCAAAGTTTGTATGATAGAGTTTGATAGTGTCTTTACTACTGATAAAATTTTTTAAAAGTAGTATGAGTAGTAAAATGCGGAATTTTTTAAAAATTCTTAATTTTCACTTTTTTCAAAGTTTTAACATATAGACTAAGGTTTTCAAGTATCCTGAGTTCAAATATGCTATCAGATTTGAAATTTAACTAAGTCTAAGGCAGCTTTGAGGGGTTAGATCCCAGCTACTGATCACTACCTTTGACTCGGCGTTCCTGTTACCACTTCGGGGCAGTGACAATGATGTCTTCAGCTGTAAAGAGCGGGTATCGGGGAAGATCTCTCACTTCCCTAGTGATCGGTACAAGGCCTTCGGGCTGTCGACGGGATCGAGTGCCACTCACTACACTCTTTAGGAATATGACTGTACTACATGATTCCAAACTTATACAAATTTCATTATCTTACAGTTCACAATAAAATCTAACATGGCCAATGACAAAAATCGCAAATATCACATCAAAATGTGCTCTTGTGGGCGAGTTAATCGCAGTGCGGACGCCAAAGCTCATGTGAAGAAGGCGGGCACCGGCCACATGATTGTCTTGAATAGGGTTGCTTGCGTAAAGTGTAGAGTGCTGAAGGGTGATGAGGATGAGGTGCGTTTTTACAGAGTGCATGCTGACTGTAGTGGTGGTTTAGTGACTGATTTGAGATTTACGCAGTTGATTGTGGAAGAGAGGGAGCGAATGTTGGCGAATGTTGCGAATGTTGTTGAGAATGTTGTTGAGAATGCTGTTGAGAATGTTGTTGAGAATGATGAGTTGGCGAGAGCGGTTGCGTCGTTGGAGGGTGAGATTGAGCAGCGGAAGAGAGTGCTTGAGAGTGATGATGAGGATGATGTGGATTTAGATAGGGAGCGTGTGAGGAAGCGTGTGAGGAAGTTGAGCTCTTCGTCATCGGAGGTGTCCAACATCGTCATCACCGACCCCCCGAAGAGCTCATCTTCCCCAAAAGTGAAGAGTGGTGGGATTCGTATGCAGTCGGCGAGGTGGTTGAAGGATGAAGAGAAGAGACATGTTTCGCAGCAGATGGCGCATGAGTTGTTAGTGAATAAGTTTGAGAGTTTGAAGAAAGTGAAGGATGAAGTTGTGAAGGAGTTGGATGAGTTGAAAAAGAAGGATTTGAAGTCGAAGGAGGTGGCGGATGAAAACATTAGAATGAGGCGTTGTGTGACTGATTTGAAGAATAAGACGCGAGAGTTGGAAGAGAAGAATGATGCGTGTGAGAAGAGGGCGAGTGCTGCGGAGAGAAGAATGAGAGATGCAGAGGCGAAGTTTGAGGAGATGATGAAGGAGATGAGTGTGTTGAGAGCGAGGAATGTTGAGTTGGAGAGGACTGTGGCTCGGCGGGGTGATGAGAGGCAGGCGTGTGAGAAGTTGGAGCGCATGAGGGATGAGTGGGAACGTGTGAATGAGGATCGTTTGTTTGAATTTCACATCCCTATTCGGGACAATCATTTGGCCGGCGAAGTACTCGTAAACCAGAATTTAGACGAATCCATCCTATGCTACAACGGTCATCCGAGCAAGAAGTGTCTCCATGCAAGCTTACGAATGCGCGGCCATCTACACAAATTTTCGATTCGGAAACGCGCGAGACTACCTAAGGATGACTAACTTGGTAAGTGAAAAAGTAAATAAGATAGTATATCCTATTCTAATACATATCATTTTCATTGCAGATCTTTGCCCGCCTTCACCACCCCATCAATTTACTCCCGAGAACGAACCATCGGCTCTCTTAAGGGCCACCTAGGGGCAAGACATGATAGAACCTCCACGCGGTTTGCCCTGGGCAGTCTTCGGACTGGCGAATACTATCATTAAGTTGAATCTGCTATCAGTCAACTTGAACGTTGCGTCGCGTTAGAGGGGTATATAAACCACTGCCTCTCATTTCATTTCATTTCAATCATGCAGACGCCGAACAGTCAAGTCAGCTCTCCTCGCGGACCGCAGATAAGGCCGCGAAATTTATTTGAGGAGTTCGTCAGGCTAGAGGAGCAAGACAGAGTCCACAACAATCTTGCTCGGATTGGCAATCCGATGACAGCAACTGCTGTCAATCCAACGGAATGGCGCTACATTCCACTCTATACTCACATGCCAGTTAGTGTGGAAGTCGACAGTGCTACCAAAGAGAGAGTCTTTGACTCTCTCAGCAGAATTGGTAGGCTGTAGGATGACGACTCCCGAGAACGAACCATCGGCTCTCTTAAGGGCCACCATGGGGCAAGACATGATAGAACCTCCTCGCGGTTTGCCCTGGGCAGTCTTCGGACTGGCGAATACTATCATTAAGTTGAATCTGCTATCAGTCAACTTGAACATTATGCAGTCGATTGCTATCCCTGAAGCATTCTGATTCGCTGTTGAGCAATTCATTGTTGAAAACCCTATATAAGCTAGAAGATTGTAGCGCTTCTCATTCAATTTTAAGTCACGATGGAAGCGACATCTACCGACAACATTCCCGTCTTCACCGATGAAGACAACGGCATTCCCGACTTCATCATCCTCGACGAGTGGGATGAGGAGGATGAGAAGAAGGGGAAGATCAAGAGGATCGTTTGGACGGATGAGGTGTGGACTCCGAATACCACTCGCATCCGAAAGGTGCCAGATGCACCACCACGGCTTAGGCGGTATAGGGTATACGACAACCTAAGCGTCATACCCATTGACTATTCAAGCCAATAGTCATCTTGTTACTCCCGAGAACGAACCATCGGCTCTCTTAAGGGCCACCATGGGGCAAGACATGATAGAACCTCCTCGCGGTTTGCCCTGGGCAGTCTTCGGACTGGCGAATACTATCATTAAGTTGAATCTGCTATCAGTCAACTTGAACGTTGCAAATGAAGTTCGGTGTAATACTTCCTTTCGACGGGCGTTCCTGTAAAGGGCGGCGGTGAAACCCGTAGCTATGTATACCGCAAGGGACATTCGGCAATGGTCAATCTTGTTAAACCTCTCTGCGTCATGTTTGCAAGTGATTGCCTCTGTCTCAACGTAGTATGCATTCGCGCCAGGGCGACATTTAGCCAACTGTCGAAGGTTGCCTAAAACTTTCCATTGCATACGTTATGAGAACCATGAGTTCTACCTGTCTCTATCAATGAGACGAATTGATGAATGGAATGAAATGGGAGGACACTCACGCGCCACACGCAACATAACACACTTCTCTCTTCCGTAGTCTAACAAGCTCTTTACACATGGATCGCAGTCGATTGCTATCCCTGTATCAGAAGTGTAAGCTATCTTAATTTATTTGACACTATTTTATCTACCATCATCGTCCATATGAAATGTTTTTAGATTTACAAGTTAGACTAAGCGTGCTACTATTTCCAAATGAAAAAGTATACATGGTTAAATCATCCACTTAAGCCCATCCATAGTCTAACAAGCTCTTTACACATGGATCGCAGTCGATTGCTATCCCTGTATCAGAAGTGTAAGCTATCTTAATTTATTTGACACTATTTTATCTACCATCATCGTCCATATGAAATGTTTTTAGATTTACAAGTTAGACTAAGCGTGCTACTATTTCCAAATGAAAAAGTATACATGGTTAAATTATTCACTAAAACCCCATTCAAGTAAGTCAGTATGAAAGCAAAGATAATACGAAATAAACATTTATTATGGCATGTATTTCAAAAGGTCTTCATCGTCAATATCGTCCCAGAGTCTGGCTTCACATAGATTACAAAAACAGTTGAGCTGCTTTAAACGTTCTTCTGCAGCGTCCCTCACTTTCTCAATGTACGCCCACTCCGCCACGGTTCGCGGTTGGGAGTTAGGGGTGTACCACTCCCATATTTGATGCAAGTGCGACTTGCTGGTCATCTCCATCACCCCTTCGGCATCATATTGTAAATATTTCCACCGTATGCCTGTTAGGTCGGGCAACTCCTCTTCATCCTCCTCCGATAATGATAACTTTCGTATATTGTCGAGATTGTATGTCTTCTCCACCTTCGCCTTTCTTGGTGCATTTGGTGTAACGAGCACCTTTGCTGATGTATATGGAGAGGAGAACTCCAATGCGGTATTTGGTGTTGTTGGAGGACTTGTCATGTTGTCTTTGAAATGCTGACTTTGAATAATGATAACTTTAACATTTTTCTAATTCTTAAGTATACACAAGCAGCCAATCAGAATGAACATCCAATGAATGAAGAGGATGAAAGTATATAAGCAAAGTGACATTCAGGTCATTTCATTTAATCTGTGAATCATACAAGTGACGAACGCACGATCTCTCTCTTTGACTATTATTTGAGTGAAGTCTCTATCTTGTAGAAGTATCAACCTTAAACTTGATTTCGTTGAAATGGTAAGTTGAAAATTTCCTCTCATCTCCCTCAAACGTGTGACTAATAGCATCTTCCTCAATTTCAGGCATCAACTTCATCACCAACGCCCTCTCTTCTCGAGGAAAGTTTAGAGTTATTGAGTCAAGGTAGGTTGTAACACTACACTGAGGCTTGAACAGAGATGAAAGAATGATTTCTCTTTCAGGTGATGTGAGTTCCAGCTCAGGACTCTCGCGGCAAGGCAACGAGTGGGAATGTGCCGACTGCGGACATATGTTTACAAGGAAGCACAGTCTCCTTCGACACATCAAACAACGTGTGTGTCAACGCAAAGCGGTGTCAATCTCCGGAGGTGAAGTTGATTCTGACGATGACATCTCCTTTCCTTGCGATTTGTGCCCTCTTCTTTTGATAGTCACTTTCAGCGATCTTCGCACAGACTTCAACACACGCATGCAAATGATCACTACACCAACGGTACCTCTACCATCTCCCTCATTAATGTTTCACATAATAATTTAGTACGCGACTACTGCATGGAGTCCAATACTCAAATTGTAGATTTTCCTGAGTGGCTCCTTCAAAATTCTAACATTATCGAAGCGCTCTTCAATAATTTAGACAATTTTAGAATGAAGGCGCTCATCTACCTTAAACTAAAATATATTAAAATAGATTTTCAAACGGGTCAAGTGACGGAGAGAATACAGTTTCATATTCCTTCCTCTTCCGCAACCGAAGTTGTAGACTGCGAGTCTTGGCTAAATTTTCACATTCAATGTTTAAAATCAAATGTAGATAAATTCAATCAACGCGACAGCGCTCTCATTTTTGATGGTGTGGACTCAGCCATATTCAAAATTTCCCTATTAGAAAGTCATGCAGCTCGAGGCACATTTAAACTTCCAAAAACGTTGTATAATAAGAAAGCTGTCATCAATGTTGATTGTAAATCACAGTGTTTCAAATATGCAGTCCTATCCATCCTTCACTATAATGATATCAACGCGCATCGAGATCGCACCTATAGCTATAGACAGTGGAGGATGAACTAGACTTTGAAGGTTGTGATAGTAACAACATGAAAATCAAAGATGTAGAAACGTTCGAAAAACATAATAAGATTAAAATTGTCGTTCACGTGTGGGAGAAGGGGTTGAAGGGTGCCCGCTATAATTCACGTTCAACTTGTTATGAACGTGTAGTCAACCTCTTATTAGTAAAACAAGATGATAGCGAGGAATGGCACTACTGTGGTATTCCCAAAATCTCTCGCTTGTACACTCACTTGGGGCACTCTAAAAGAGGTGAACATTTTGTATGCGACCGCTGCATCCGCTCATTTTGGAGTAAAGATAAATTTGAAACTCACTATGAATGGTGCAAGCGAGGTAAATTACAAATGGAACGCATGCCCAAAGATAAAATATTTTCACATAGGGATAATGGTGACGAATTAAGTCCCCTGCGTGTCATTTACGCAGACATAGAATGCTACATTGATGATATCATCCACAAGCCAGCAGCCATATCCTGCTATGAAGTATGGCATGACCACTTTAGGAATAGACAAAACAAAATGCATACTTGGCAAGGTGAAGATTGCATTTCAAAATTTCTAGAATTTCTCGATAAAGCTGCAAAATTTCAACAATCATATGATTCCCAATTGCAGCGTAAGTCACTACATATGTCAGATGAAGACAAACAAAAATTTGAAAGTTGCACATCCTGTCCTAAATGTCATAAAACGTTTGATGACGATAAAATTAAGAAAGTGCGTGATCATGATCACATCACTGGTAAATTTAGAAACGCACTCTGCTCCAAATGTAACTTTTCACTTAGGTTGAGACGTCGTGTACTACCCGTCATTTTTCATAACTTTAAGGGCTATGACAGTCATATGCTCATAAAAGGAGGGTTGAGCCAGATGAAATCGTGGCAGTTTAATGTAATAGCACAAACGAGAGAAAAATTCATGGCAATGACAGCAAAAGTACCAGTAGATAAAACTAAAGAAAATAAGACAGTCTTCTTCGAAATAAAATTTTTAGATTCATTTCAATTCATGTCAGCGTCACTAGCTTCTCTCGTTCGTAATCTCAAGTTTCTTCCCCATAGTCAAACTTTGAAGAAACACTATCCAAACTTAACGGATGAAATAATCACTCGCAAAGGAGTCTTTCCTTATGCGTATTTTAGCTCAATGTCTAAACTAAATGAAACAACCCTTCCTTCCATTGACAAATTCAAAAACGATTTGACGGTGAAGATTGTCCAGTAGAGGACTATGAACATGCTCAAGAGGCATGGTTAAAATTTAATTGTAAAACGTTTGGCGATTATATGATCGCTTACTTAGAATTAGATGTCATTTTGCTGGCTGATGTCTTTCAGGAGTTTCGACGAGTGGCATTAGAAGAAGACAAATTAGATCCTATCCACTTTGTCAGTCTACCAGCCATGTCCTTTAAATCAGCCTTTAAAATGACTGGTGAGACCATTCATCTCTTACAAGACCCGGAGATGTATAATATATTTGAGCGCGGAATACGCGGTGGTCTCACATTTGTAAATAAACATCATATAAAATCTGAAACAGTAGGTGATGATCATATCCACCTAAAGTACTATGACCAAAATAATTTATATGGCAGTTCACTGTCTAAACCACTACCTCATTCCGAGTTTAGTTGGTTAAATCAAAATGAGCTTGAGTATTACTCCAACCCTTCAAACATACTGAATATTCCAGATGAAGGTGATTGGGGATATTATTTTGAAGTGGATTTGATTTATCCAAATAGTATTAAAAATAAAACTGCTGATTTCCCACTCGCACCTGAATCTGGCGAAGTGACTGAAGATATGTTTTCACCATTCATGTCACAATTTCATAATAACTTAACAGAGTGTGGACAGCCAAGGTACAAACCATGCCGCAAACTTTTACTCACCCAATATGATAAGAAAAATTATCTCGTACACTTCTGCATATTAAAATTCTATTTAGAAATGGGCATGCTTCTAAAGTCAGTTCACCGCATTATCAAATTTAGACAGAAAGCCTTCCTCAAACCCTACATAGATAGTAACAGTCAAAAACGTGCACTCGCCCAAAATAATTTTGAAAAGGATTTTTATAAATATAAGAATAATAGTCTATTCGGAAAGACCATGGAGGATGTTAGAAAACGTATGAAT